>BQKN01000870.1:269935-334699 GCA_022839385.1 Asparagus kiusianus
CCTCGATTTAATCTTTTAGGGGTGTAGATCTGATAAAAAAGTGATCTTTTTTTTTAGATCTGACCTCTTTTAATTTATTTTGCAGCTCGTCATGCCGCGTTCTTCGAGAGGTCGTTCCCCTGCCATGTCAGCTGATGGTGCGCCGCCTTCCTATGCCGGTGAGCCATTTTTGGCAATATTTGGAAATTTACAAATTAGTCCTTTTTTCTTAACAATTTGTAAATTGGTCCTTTTTACCCCACGTTGTTCTCCTTGGCGAGGCAATCGGGAAGAGCCTTGATTCTCCTTGGTGAGGATCGACGCTTTGGCATTTTTGGGAATTTTTTGCAAATTAACCCATTTTTTCTGAGAATTTGCGAATTGGTCCCTGTTTACCCCACGTTGTTCTCCTTGGCGAGGCAATCGGGAAGAGCCTTGATTCTCCTTGGTGAGGATCGATGCTTCAAAGATATGTTTTGCTTGGCCAAAACCATATCTTAAAATAAAGGGGGCGAATTGACGCTGCATTGCGCTTCATAAGGCAGGGATCCTCGATGCACCCTATCTTATGACTGCACAATGTGGCCAAATCGTCTCACCCTTTATAAAGAAATGACTCTATCTCAGCTATTTGTAAGATGAGTTCAATTTCTTTTTATACCCGAGACTAACCTGTGTTTAATTGTTTATTCTGCAGTGGGGTATCCTTCTGGATCGTTCTCAGCTCACGCAGTCTATGGGCGTCGAGGCGATCATTATTCGACCTCTGACAATCCTTCCCCTATTCCAGCTATTCCTCAGTTTGCTTCGGGCACGTCGGCTGAGGTTGCACAGGTGGTGAGGGAGGGTGGTCATCGAGCTATTCGCCAGCTGATCACAGATGCTCCTTTTGTGAAGGATGCTAGCTCTACCCAGCCTCTCCGGAAGAGTGATTTCCTATTTGGTGACTCTGTCGATGACCCGGAAGCCGTATTCATTGACGCTGAGCAGTGGCTTCACAAGACCGGCGGTGGCTTCATATACTTGCCGGAAATTCCTCGACATCGCTCGTTGACTGAACTCAGGTGTCAGGCCGTGGCGCGTGAGATGTCGTGGCGTTTGACAGTGGATCATGAGAGCGTATATTGCGGCTATATCACCCACCAGGCAGCTCCTGGTTCAAGCAGGAGTCACATCACCGGATTGCATCCCGGAGTGTTGGGACTGGATGCACCACCGCGTAACGAGTTTCTCGCCACTGCTTCGACTTTGAGGAATCGCCTCGCTGCTCTAGGACGGGAGATGCCTGCGACTCGTCACAGGATTTATGGTTGGGTCCACTCTTCGGACAAGTCTTGGTGGAGTCGCATGACGACATACGTCTTGAGCCGCTGGGGCGAGGAGTTGCATGCTTGCGGTTTGTATACCGCCGTTCGTGCCACCATGTATGGCCTGCCCGTCAGTTTGAGACATTTCTGTGCTTTGTTCGAGTTGTATAATCCAGACTCGAACACTTTTCTGACCCGTCAGGGGGAGTTGGGCTTGACTCTTCATGAGATGCATAGGATTTCTGGCTTGACCATGGGGCAGATGTTATACCAGGAGTATTTTCCTTCCAGTCATGAGTTGAGTCAGCTGAAGGATCGCATGCCCGACCGTTACGAGACTCTATGGGATCTCACCTGCCATTACCATATAGCTTTGGCGCAGTCTGAGCCTTTAGCCAAGAGGACGAAGGCCTCTGTGAGTCTGAAGCAGTTCGCGAACTATTTGTTCAAGAACTTGGAGAGCAGCTCTGGCGAGGATATTTGTGAGTTAGCCCCACTCACTCCTTCAGAGGTGAACCATCTACTGAAGAAGATTGATGCTCGTTCCTATACCACCAGTAGTTCTGAGGGTGGCTTTCCTGCGAAGACCAAGTTCAGGTCTTTTTTATGGCATGCGACCACACCGATTCAGCCGATGACTCTTCTTGCCGGCTTTCTTTCTATCTGGTTGAAGAAGTGCGTGGTTCCATACCAGTCTGGGGACACCTTGCCCTTGGAGGTACTTTTCCCAGCAGTTCAGCTCGCATATAAGAAGGAACTCTCACTTCTTCCGGTGATGGTGGCTAACATTCACCGAGGACTTCGGCAGCTTTCCAGTGCGTTCACACGGAAGGAGACCGACTTGCCAGGTCAGATTCCCACGCTTAAGGTGGAGTTTCCCTACGCTTATTTGATGGCCTGGTTCGTCCTCCACCGTCCGGACATGATGTCGGTGCCGAACGCTACAGATCACTCTGTTCCCCTGCTGCAGTTGCTTGAAAATGGTAGGTGGGAAGGCCGCGGGTTTTCTGATGTCCGACAGCAGCTGCAGGTCCACAAATGTTGGGCGTTCTCTACTTGTTTCCCGCAGTTCTCCGGCCGATACGGCGAGTGCTTGACAGACGATGAGAGGCCGAGAGAGAATCGGACCCACTTGGACATTGGCTGCTTCAATTGGCTGGTGAACATCAGGCCCGGCTATCTAACTTTCCGGGTGAAGAATGAGTGCTTCATAGAGCCATACCTACCCTGCCGATTTGCTCGCCAGTTTGGCTACGATCAGCTTTACATCGGAAATCCTCGCCAGCAGCTTCGGACCCATAGTGGTTTGGTGGACGGTCTTCGTGCATGGTTGTGGACCATGACTGGCTGTACCGGTGCGAGGTTCAGCCTCCCGAGTATTGATCGGCAGTTGAATCTCACCTTCTTGAGCTGCAAGTGGTTATTAGCAGCCAACAAGACTATCCCTGTGAAGCCAATTGCGGAGCTAGAGGCCGAGGAAGCTTCTCGGGTTGATTCGCGCAGGATTCGGGAGAGGGCTCGATCACAGAGGACACAGAATAAGACTCGCCGACTTGATGAAGAGGGCCATAGGTCATTCCATTCTACAGATGAGGCTTCCGGCGGAGATCCCGAAGATTGTGATGACTCTTCTGAGCGAGGTTTGCTATTCATCTTTTCCTTCTACTTTCTAGAAATATTGAAACTGACTATAATTCCATATTTCAGGGACTACAGCTGATCATGATGAAGAGTTCTACCCTCCTCCCCGGGCGAGACCTTCGATCCCCACTGCTAGGCGGAAGAGGTTAGTCCGCAAGCTGCCTGCAGCTTCCCGAGCTTCCGATACGGACTTAGCTGGTGATGATCCTGCCAGTGATGGAGGTAACAATTATCCTGAGAACTATTCCTCTGGTTACTCAGCGCATTGACTTATACTTCTCTCTCTCTCTATATAGGAGCACGTGAGGAGCATGAGATGAGTCCTGATCCAATCCCCATATCTCCCGATGAGTCTGATCCGCTACCCCCTGTAGAGAGGTCTACAGGGGTTGCCGACATTGGAGCGGCGGGCAATGTAGGACCCGATTCCGTGAATCAAGGTACATCTAACACTGACAACGTATTTCTTTAGATGATACGCCAATGAATTTGTGTACCTTCTAACTGTCCTCTACCTCTTGCTCCTTCAGATAATTTGCAAGAGATGAACCTTGGAAATGAAGAGGCTAATGTACCCGTGAAAGGTAACTTACTTCCATTAATTGTAGTTTCTTTACTTCTTTTTGGCACTTATATGCTCTTCTGTCAGGGTTCTCCATCGATGACTTCGACGCGGGAAGTTTGTTTGCGGACACTCCTATGATGCGCTATATATATAGCTCACCTCAGATTGAGGATCAGCTACCTGGAGATATGTTTTCTGAGCCCGCCTTCGCTGAAAACCCTGAGGATGGTTCCTTTGAAGGTATGTGCTTCTTTCTGAGTTAATTATAGGACTAGCCAATTTTGACTAATGCAATTATAATGTAATGCCTCTGCGAATTCCGTTTTGGATCTGGCAGGAGCTTTTGTTGAGAAAGACCCTGTCGAGCCAGCTGCGAGACCAACTCCGCCAGTTGATACATCTGCAGCCGTTACACCTCCACTACCCCCAGCGGATCAAGGGGAAGAAGGTATAAGTTAACTCATTGAAGAGTGTTATTCCCTTTCCTTTTTTTTTATTAAGACTTTTGACGGAATTCTCCCCTTTTTTTGTGTAGGGCGTTCTTCTCGTCTTCATGTCTTAGTGAAGGAGTTGTTATCTGACGACGATCCTGACAAGGTCGTCATCTGCATAGACGTTCGTTCCTTCTTCTCCTTTGTGAATGCTATGATCGGCAAGCTCTTTCACGATGGACTTTCACTTCACCAGTTCAAACCTCTACTTAATTCCAGAATCAACTTGATAAGGGAAGCAAGATACCCAGATTTGGCGAAGGCCATAGTTGACGATATCGATTGCCTAGAGCATGAGCTTCAGACGTTTCGTGAGCTTCGAGATACCGGAGCCTCTTCCTTCATTGCTGCTGAGCTGGAGACTCATTTACAGTCACTGCGCGAGACTCAGCTTCTTGCTAGTCTGAGGTTCAGGTGCAGCGAGACCGAGTAGCCCGGGTTGAGACCGGCCTTGCTACCAGATTATCTTCACTTGCCGAGCTCCGCTCTTCTATTACTTCTTGTGGGACCAAGATAGATCGGCTTAGAAAAGAACTCCGCGAAGAAGAGGAGACTTTTGGCATTCTTCAGATGACAGAAGCACAGGACCAGCAGACCTGTACGGCTTTGTCCGATGAGTTGAAGTCCTTGAAGCAGAAGCTATCCGAGACAGAAGAGACTGCTGCGAAGACTTCGGTCGCCACTGAGGAGTCGATCAGGGCTGAGCTTATTCAAACTTATGATGATAAGCTTTCTAAGCTCAGTCAGCAGATTTTTAGCCACGGGCTTGATGTTTGATTTTATCTGCTGTGTACTTTGACTTTTGACTCTTTTAGTGAATCTCCTTTTTATCTTTATTATGATTCGTCATTCCGATTGAAATGATTGACCACAATATTCATAGGATTTTTGGCAAACCCTCAGCCTCTAACGGGTTTGATTAGCCTTTACCGACTACCGTTTGAGTCGGGCTAGCATGTGATTTGTTTAAATCCGCTCGCATGTAACGTTGCGCTCAGAGATTGAATTCTCTGAGACTTCGTGCTATGATGTCGAATACATAGACTTCGCCATTATTACGGGAATAGGCTACCCGGCGATACGTGTTAGGTGTTGGCTTTAGGATTTTTGGCCAACCCCCAGCCTCTAACGGATTTGATTAGTCTTTACCGACTACCGTTTGAGTCGGGCTAGCGTGCAGATTGTCTAAATCCGTTCCACACGTTACGTTAAGCTAAAAGAGTTAACTCTTTTAGTGCTACGATATTGAATACGTAGACTTCGTCTTTCTCCTGTGAAAAGACTAAACAGCAACGTGTATGAGACGTTGACTTAGGATTTTTGGCAAACCCTCAGCCTTCAACGGATTTGGTGTGCTCTTACCGACTACCGTTTGAGTCGGGCTTACGTGCGGATTGTTTAAATCCGTTCCGCATGTGACGTTCTGCTAAAGGAATGAACTCCTTTAGACTTTGTGCTACAACTTTGAATATGTAGACTTTGCCATTGTCATGGGAATAGGCTACCCAGCAACGTGTGTTAGACGTTGGCTTATTCCTACTTAGGCTTCGGGATAAAGGTCCCCAGAGTCAGACTCTGGTATCTTTTTCTACGGGTAAAGATCAAACCGGCGACGCGTATTAGGCCTCGACATATCCTTTCTTAGGATTCAGGATGAAATTCCCCATGCGTATGAGGCATGGATTTCGGTGTTATTAATAACAACCAGCCACAATGTTGAATATGCGGACGAGTGTTCTTCTTAACGGTTAAGAACTAACCGGCCGCGCGTGTTAGGCGCGGACTTATCCTTACTTAGGTTTCAGGATAAAATACCCCAGAATCGAATTCTGGTGTCTTTTTCTTCGGAGAAAGACTAAACCGGCAACGCGTGTTAGGCGCAGGCTTATCCCTGCTTAGGTTTCGGGATAAAATACCTAGGATGAATCCTAAATTGATAAACTTTTGGAAAAAGAGTGGGTGTGGGGAAGGAAGAATTTTATATTCTATTCCCCGAACAAGGAAGGAAGAATTTTATATTCTATTCCTTGATTCTGGAAAGGAAGAATTTTATATTCTATTTCCAGTGCAAGAAGGAAACTAGAAGTGGGATCTCCACTCCGAGAATCTGGAAGATACTGACAAACTTTCCTTTTATAGGATTGGTTATCAGATCGAAAGATGAGTTCTTCGTTTATCGAAGAGAAATTTCAACTTCAGTTACAACCATAAAAAGGTTGAACCTAAGAGGAAAAGAAATGGAGTTCTTTCGTTCATCGAAAGGGGACTCCGAACTGAGAGTGAACCTTTTTGGTGGACTCACTGTCAATTGAAATTGATCAGCGAGGGATTTTGGTGGTAAAAATAAAACTGGGTTATCCTCTAGCATATTAAATGTAATATTCTTCGAGGAACTTCCCGATAAATGAGTTGTCCTGAATGTACTAGGGATAGTACTTTTTCAAAAACTTCCCATTTATTGGCATTAATTGCCTGTTACCCTCTAAAGAAATTAAGCGATAAGCACCGTTTGAATAGACTGTGTCTATTACGAACGGTCCTTCCCACTTAGGTTCGAATTTACCTTTCTTCTTAGAGGTGAGGATTATCGGTCGGCGCGCAGCGAGGACCAAGTCTCCTTCTTTGAAGCTTCTTTGACGGACCCTTTTGTCAAAAGCCCTGGACATCCTAGCCTGGTAGAACTCGATGTGTTGTTGAGCTTCCAAGCGCTTTTCGTCCAGCCTTTCGAGTTCCTCGAGACGCTTCTGATGCTGCTCTTCGGCTGTCATCTCTGTTGCGAGAGCAATCCGAAGGGAGGAAATTTGAATCTCCAACGGTAGCACAGCTTCGCATCCGTAGACCAACGAATATGGAGTAGCTCCCGTAGGTGTGCGTATGGTAGTGCGATAAGCCCAGAGTGCTTCTCCGAGTTTATCGTCCCAATCTCGCTTGTTAGTTTTCACGAGCTTTGACAGAATCTTGATGATCGTCTTGTTGAAGGCCTCAGCTAGTCCGTTAGCGGCGGGGTAATAAGGTGTTGACGAAACATCTTGGATCTTGAACTTGTCACAGAACCGGATGAAGGCGTTGCTTATGAATTGCGGACCGTTGTCATGAATGATCCGCCTCGGCACGCCATGTCGGTATATGACGTGATGCTTGATGAAGTTGATGACGTTGTTCGTCTTTACTTCTTTAAGCGGAACGGCTTCAGCCCACTTTGAAAAGTAGTCGGTGATAGCGAGGATGAATCGATCACCTTTGACTGAAGGCGGGAAGATGGGACCGACGATATCCATACCCCATGTCTCGAATGGCCAGGACGTGGTTGACGTGTGTAATCGCTCCGGTGGCTGGTGCATATAATTTGCATGCACTTGACAAGCGTGACATTCTCGCGCGTATTCGATCGCGTCACGTACCATCGTTGGCCAATAATATCCCATCCTTCTGATTCGATCATACAGCTTGGGACCAGGCTGATGCGCACCGCATTCTCCTTCATGTGCTTCCTTAAGAACTTCTTTTGCTTCTTCATTCGAAAGGCATCGGAGAAGCAAGTCATCGTACCCCCGGCGATATAGCGTACGGGTCTCGGTATTGTAAAAGAACCGTGGTGCTCTTCGGCGGATAGATTCTTTTTCTTTTATATCCTCTGGCAAAATGCCATATTGGACGTAGTCAATAATGGGAAAACGCCAGTCTCGGGGCTCAGACCCGATTTGGGTTGAGTTCACCTCTTTAGCGTTCTCGTTTTTATCATCCTCCTCTTCAATATCCATATCGTATATGGGTACGCAGAGTTGATGTGATCTTACTGTGACTAACAGTTCAGTTTCGGGTGGTTGCGCGAGTGATACTGCTAGTGCTGCCAGTGCATCTGCATAAGCGTTCTGAAGACGCGGGATGTATTCAATGTAAAATTCTTCAAAAGAATCTGCCACTCTGACGGCCTCTTGGTGGTATGGAATCAGATCTGGGTTTCTGACTTCATATTCCCCACGAACTTGGTTGACAATTAGTTGAGAATCCCCAAAGGCTTCGAGATATTCGACCCCCAGCTCTTTGGCGAAACTGAGTCCTATGAGGAGGGCGTTATACTCGGCTACGTTGTTAGAGCATGGACTCGTCAGCGAATAAGCTCGAGGTATCACGTGCTTCCCTGGGGAAACTAAGACAACTCCAACTCCAGAGGTGACCTTAGGACATCCCGGAGTCACTGCTTTATTGACTGCTCTCGAGGCACCATCAAAATATAACTGCCATACTTGTTGGTGTGATGTGGTATTAACCTCGTGGGTTTCATCTGGCAAGTCATCGTATACTTCCACCGTATCTGTTGTCGGGCTTGCCGCCAAGAGATCACAAATCGCCTGTCCTTTGACCGACTTCTGCTGTTTGAAGTGTAGATCATATTAGGACAAGAGAAGGGCCCACTTTGCCAACCGCCAATTCATCGAACCTGGTTGAGTCATGAACACCCGTACCGGATTAACATTAGCGATGACGTAAATCGTCTGGCCGACTAAGTAGTGTCGCATCTTCTGCACCGCAAACACCAATGCAAGACATTCTTTCTCGATCATCGGGTATCGAGACTCGGCGCCTATCAAGGTCCGACTTAGATAATAGACTGCCTGTTCGTGACCATTATCATCGTCTTGTGCTAATAAAGCACTTATCGAATGGTTCATCGCCTTGATATAAATCAAGAACGGTTTACCTGATTTTGGTGCAACAAGAACAGGTGGATTCATTAGATATGCCTTGATATCTTCGAATGCTTTCTGGCAAGCATCGTCCCAAATAAACGATACGCCTTTCTTGTTTAGCTTCGAAAATGGTTGGCACTTCCCAGAAAGATTTGAAATGAATCTCCGGATATACGCCAGACGCCCTTGCAATCCTCTGAGTTCCCTTAGGTTCTTCGGGGGTTGCAATTCATTTATTGCCTTTACCTTGTCTGGGTCGATATGTATACCCTTGGTGGTAACGACGAATCCAAGGAATTTTCCGCTGGACATTCCGAGGAAGGATTTTGTGGGATTCATCTTCAATTGATGACTCCGCATGAGATCAAACATTGTTCTCAAGTCCTTGATGTGATCTTCTTTGCTGCGGCTTTTCACCACCAAATCATCAACGTAGCATTCAACTGTTTTCCTGAGGTGTTTCTGGAAAATCTTAGTCATCGCTCGTTGGTACGTGGCACCCGCATTCTTCAGACCGAATGGCATCACCGTGTAGCAGAAAATACCGAGGGGCGTTCTGAATGCCGTATGCTTTTCGTCATCCGGGTGCATCTTGATTTGATTATACCCCGAAAAGCCGTCCATGAAGGACATTCTTTCGAATCCGCACGTATTGTCGATAATGACGTCCGTGATTGGGAGAGGAAAATCATCTTTTGGACATGCTTCGTTCAGATTCCTGAAGTCGATGCAAATCCTGATCTTGCCATTTTTCTTCATGACCGGAACGATGTTGGCTAACCAGTCTGGATGTTGTTCTTCCCGGATAAATCCTGAGTCGATCAACTTTTTGACTTCAGCCTCGATGGCTTCCATGATCTGCGGACGAAACCGTCTTTGCTGTTGCTTAACAGGTTTGGCATCCGGCTTGATGTCGAGGCGGTGCATTGCCACATTGGGATCGAGCCCTGGCATGTCTTCGTAGTTCCAGGCGAAGACGTCGATATATTCTCTGATCAAGGCAATTAATTCCTCCTTTTCATCTAATGGAAGACTACCACTGATGAATATGGGCTTTGGATTGTCTTCATCACCCATATTGATTTGGACTACCTCGTCTTCGGTGGGTGGCTCTCTCTGTTCGAACCTATCACCATATTGCATGTTCAGGTGATGAACCCATGGGTCCTCCCACGTTTGCATTTGATCGTCGTCCTCCATTGTAGATGGATCAGCCGTAGTCATGTTCGACATTAAGGCCTTGAACACTTCTCCCAAACTTGTGTCGGAATCTTCAGCTGAAGAATCTGGCAAATACCCATCCTTAGCCTTGTTAGCAATTTGATCGATGATCTGCCAGCCACATTCGTCATCTGACGAAACGTAGCCTAAGCCCCTCTTGTGACGATAATAGCCCTCCGGTTTACCCTTTGGTACATATGCCGCTTTGACTGGGACACGGGAACCTCGATCGAAGTACAGACCTTCTCCGAGTGTGAAATCATATCCTTGTCTTTCCATGAGCTTGCGCGCTTCTGGACTGTACTTAGATAGATGTAAACCAGATTTGCCACCATCTTCATCCTCTCTTAGGAAATGATCTGGCACCGGACGACTTTCTCCTTTACCGAAGATCACTTCTTTTTGTCCCCCTATTTTGGCGGGAATAATCTGAGTTGTTCCGAAATAGTGTTGGAGACGCTTCTTCGTTACATACGACGATCGGAGCGGCATACACAATTCGGGATTATCGTACAATCCCTTTATCACATCATCAAAAGACAAGGAGTACTCTAAACCATTATTTATTTCAGGTTCGGCAAGTTGCCAGTTACAACCGCCATCTGACGACTGTTCGTCGTCGAGATTGATTACAAAGGGTACAATGTCATTAAAAACAAAACCACCATTGTAATCGAATCCGGCTTCGGAGTCAGCTTCTTCTCCGCTGTCCGTGCCTTGGATCGATGGTTCCGTGTCGGATTCATTACCATAAAGGAGAGAATCTGTGAAGTAGTTCTCGTACCCTTTGAATGGTTGCTTATCCGCGACCACCGTCCTAACTCTACCATCTGCGTCGACATATTTCAGACACTGATGGAGAGTGGAGGGAACTATAACATTACTATGGATCCAAGGCCGACCCAATAGTAAGTTATAGGATGTCTCAGCATCAATCACGTAGCACGTGACCTCCGTCTTTAAATCGCCCATTTGGCACTTTATCCGGATTTTACCCAAAGGTCTTGACCCGCTGGTGTTGAATCCGTATATAACTGTGCCTGTAGACGCCAACTTGCTGACTGGAATGCCAAGGCTGTGCATCAGTCGAAGTGGCATAATACTCACAGCGGAACCCGGATCTACTTGGATCCGGTTGACCTCGCTGGAGCCAATGTACCCGACGAAGTACAGGGGCCGATCGTGGTTTGAATTCTTCGTCTGCATATCCTCTTTGGTGAAGGTGATGCAGGGAATGTTCTTAGCTGCCACATTGCACTGTTGGGCTAGCATATCCAGTTCTTCAGGAACTGGTTTGACCCTGGTGAGAAACACTTCTGAATCTGCCAAGGCTTCCTGCAAGGCTTCTCTAGTCTCCTTGGATAACCGCAGCAGCTCGTACAATGTTATCCGCGCTGGAATGTTGGCTAGCTGAGCCATAATGTCGAAGGCGCGAGGGTTTTTTGAACTCTCCGGTTTATCTTTTCCAATCGGACGACTGAAACGAGACTGCTTCGGATTCTGTACCTCATCGGGCCTCTTTTCCTTCTGTTTGTCAACCGGTTGTCGTCGAACATCTTCAGCCGGTTTGGGAATTGGGATCACCCCCATCTCTGTGATAGTCTTGGCTGGTCCCTGTTTTGTCACTCCTAGCTTAGCTGCTTGTTCATTATGTGACGGATAGTTGAAGTGGTATTGATTCCCACTTCGGGTTGCAAAGACATCCTGTTCCTCGTCGGAAAGTGGAAAAGCGGTGATCCTTTCATCATCTTCACCCGGGACAGCAGAGACTCCATAACAAGACTTCCCTTTCCCTTTGGACTTCTTCTTGGATGAGGATCCAGCCCATTGTTCATCTCCAATTAGGTCGGGGTGCACCCAGAGAATTTCACCGTTCGGGGCCGTGTGTGGCACGAGTCCCTTTTGGCGTTGTCCGTGCGGATCGTCGTTCACCGTCTTCATCCCGACTTTGGTGACGCGCTTAGGCTCGAACCAATCTGTAGGCACCGATCCAAAACTGATGGACACTGCATTTGCTCCCACATTCTTGGCCGGCTTCGGAGTTATGACTCCTACATCGATCAAGGCCTGGATCTTGTCCTTGAGGTGGTAGCAGGATTTCGTAGGGTGGTGGACCGCTCTGTGATACGCGCAGTACCTCGGGTCTGTCACCTTGGTGGCTCCTTCATGATCCACAATCGCAGGCAACTGGATTTTGTTGTTCTCCAACAGATATTTGAAGATGCCGGGAACTTCGTCATCTTTGAAGGAGTAAATTTTGGGAAACCTCGGCTCTGAAGACTTTTGCTTCTGAGGTCGTTGCTGCCAATGGGGCTGCGATTGCTGTGGAGCTCGTTGCTGCTGCTGCTGCTGTTGCTGCTGTTGCTGAGGTTGCAATTGAAAGGTTTGATTAGCATCAACAGCATTAACCTGAGCTTTACCTTTTCCCTTCTGATTGAAGTTCTGCTTTGGAGGATTTGTAGCCGGTTGGCCTCTCTCCGCCTTCTTTCTCCTAAGGAACCGCTCAGCTTGCTCACCTCGGACCTTCAAGTCCTTCCATGTTTTGGACGGAGCTGTGCCCATTGCTTCCAAAACATCCAGCGAGAGGTTGTTGTGGCAGGTTTGAAGGATGAATTCCTCGCTGATCGGGTCCCGGCAATTCATCGCCTTATTCCGGAACCTTTTGACGAAGACTTCAACCAATTCTCCGTCCTTCTGCTTTTCATCGAGCAATGACCCGATTGAAATTTCGGTGTCGTCATCGAAGAAATTCGCGAGGAATTTCGTCTCCATGTCATCCCAGCTGTTTATGCTTCCTGGCTTGAGGCGACGATACCAATCGAAGGCAGCTCCGCGAAGAGTGCCGACGAATGACCGCACCATCAGAGGCTCATTGCCAGAGATGACTCCCAAGTGCGATTTGAAATAAATCAAATGCTGAGTTGGTGAACCCATCCCATTAAACGGCGTGAAGTTAATTAGACTAAACTTCGCCGGATATGGGATCGATTCCCACTCTCTTGGGTAGGGACAGGGAATGCCCGTCTTTTTAGTCTCTTGAGCAGAAATCAATGTGTTGATTTTGTTCTCGAGATTCTTAAGTTTTAGGCTTTCACCTGTGTCTTCACTGGTATTATCATTACCACTCCCTGGATTGATGGGAGGGTTATTAGCGTTGCGAGCTTCATTCGTGCCTTCCTCCTCCAGGTTGTTCTGGTTGGGCTGACTTGGTTCGCCTTGTTGGTGCCTCAATGCATGAAGTTGTTGGTCATGCATCTCTCTCATGTTTTGCATGGCCATTTGCATCTCGAACCGAAAGGTCTCCTGTTGTTTGGCCATGGCATCTTCAAGCATCTTGGCCACCTGCTCCGCGCTTATCATGAGCGACTCGCGGGGCTGTCCCTCGCTGGACACGGTGTTGTCAGATGCAACTGCTGAGCCAGCATCTGATTCTTCATCTCCCGAAGGTACTCTTGTTCGGACTCTACCATACGTTGCGCGAATGATAGCCCCAGATTGTAAACGAGTCCTGGGTCGGGATGTTTCTGGAATCGTCTCGGGGTTATCCTGAGCCGTTGTTCCTGTGCTGGTCATGTTGGCGGTGACCCTTGAATGTTCACCGTCCTTGACCATCGTTCTTTTTCCTCGGAAACGCCTGGGCCTTGGCTTTGGCGCTTCATTTCTGAGTCTCTCAAACACGGAAACTCTTTCGGGGACTGTCTTTACACAGTTGCATTCAGACAGTACTGCTCGAATGAGATTTGAACAAGGACATAGATTCCCGAATCTTCGAGGGCTCCTCTTTCTAGATTTGTTCGTACCCCCGGCACGATAGTACAGCTCATCTGTTTGGAGGTCAGAGCAAGCTATCGTGTGTTGGCACGACCTCTCAGGTATAACGTTGTCGTCATCAGATGACAACGTTTCCTTCTGAGGAATAATTGTCTTTTTCGGGCTCTCGAGAGTTATACGCCTCGAAACGCATCTTCGTGGACGTGAATCTTCAGCGGAACTTTGCACTTGAATGCTCAAGGTTGTGCGCTTGGGTGCCACGGTTTGCTCCGAGTGTTGAGGGTTGCGGCGACCCCCAGCATGCTGTATTGGTTGGGACTTCTTCACTGGCCCCAAGCGTTCCTGAATTGGAGCTTTACCTCGTTCCTTCGGAAGTGGACCGAGGCGCTCCAAAACTGATCTTTTCTTCTGGGATGGTCCCGCGGGATCTCCCAGGGTAATTGCGGCAATCACCGGCTGTTTGGATTGACTTGCCGGCGTCCGAACTTTTGGAGGCTGCGGGTTTTGCTCGTTAGCCTGAACCGCTTCAGACTTTGGCCTCCAAATCTTGCGAGTAGGTGGCGGCTTTTTGACTACCTCCTTCTGCAGTTTGCGACGGGTTTCCTCAGCTTTGGCCCGTGCTTGTGCGGACAACGCGCGGCGCTTGCGGATGCGCTCCTCCAGTGTTGAGCGATTCCGTTTGACACGGACCCACTCCATTGTTGATGGTTTGGAGGAACCACCCTGCATTTGCTGTTGAGGCTGTTTGCCTCGTTTGTTCTTCAGATCCGCGTGATAGCGGATCCCGTCAACGGACTCCATGGCCTTGGCGAATTGCTTCGCGAGGCGTTGACGCTGCCTCTGGCGGGCTCTCTTGGAGAGAGTCACGACGCCTTCAATGGCAGATTTGACCTTCTTTGAGGTCGGTAGGGCCTCACCTAACGCAGCTTCGGCGTCGGTTGGGGTGAGGTCATCGTTGGTGGCTTCAGCTTCATCACACCAACGGACTTTTCTCCTGGAGGAGAACTTCTGGAACTTCTTGGACTTGGGGGAGGCGGCAGATCCGGACGAGGACACGTACTCCTCGTATTTCTGCTGGTCGAATTCGTACTCGACCTCCTCCACCACCGGGATCGAGATCCGCGGCTGCGACACTCCAGCTTCGGCAGCGAAGCTGGTGGCTCCCACTGTGGTCGCCAGATTGTTCGTGCGGGAAATTGCGTTATTCTTCATTGATGATTCTGTTACAACTTTGACAACAACTTTATGCGTTTACAAAGAGATCCGGTCTTTTTATAAGATCCGGCTTACAACAAAATCAAAAGTAAAGAAATAAAAATTACAACTTTCCTTGAACAAATCACGAGTTTCCTGTTTTACGGTCCCTCGCTTTGTGGGGTTCTTCGCCTGTGCCGGGGTTGAGTACCGTGGACCACCGCGCAATCTCGATCTGAACAGATCTACGTGGTATAACGGGTACTATCCCACCAAGGAGATAGTAGCCGAGAGGGATCGTTTCACCAAGGAAACGCTCGCTCTAATCTCGGGATCTAAGAGCCAAGCTTAGATCCGGAGTAGTGTCACGTAGATCTGGTCGTCCAAGTCTTCAAACCTTCACAATCCGAGTTGAGGTCGCAATCCGGCAGAGTTTCGGCTCTTCAGAAGTTTCAGAAAAGTCCTCCCAAATGAACGAGTGCCAGGCCTATTTATAGGCACTCGAAACTGTGCCTTTGGCACAGAACTGTGCCTAGCCACCTCTGGGTGGCTCGGCCATGGCCGAGCCACCTTAGGGTGGTTCGGTTCGGGCCGAGTTCCCCCAGGTGTGCTGGTTTCGTCGTTTTCCGGTGTTTCCGGTTCTCCGTCGTTCGGGTTCGATTCGGTTTCTGGAATTGACTTGATTCCAAATATGGCAGTTAATCCGTTTCTGAGTTCGAGTTCAGGATTGGTCCCGATTCGATCGTTATATCACCGAGTTCGTTCTTGTTTAGATGACTCGGTGATTCCCCGAAACGTTGGTTCGATTCCACGTGCGTACGTGTTCCATTGTTCATGTGCCTTGTCGCCTCGACCTTTCGTTGATTCGTTCGGGTCTTGATTCGATTCCCCGAATCTTCATTTGGCAGTAGCTCCGCTTCGGTGTTTGAGTTCAAGTCCGTTTTGTTTGTTGGACGACTCGTTAACTTTCCGAATCGTTGGTTTGGTCCCGTACGCGAACGTATTCCATTGCTTACGTGCTTCGTTGCCTCGTCGCTCGAATGTCCGTTGTCTTGTCGAATCATCGTGCTGAGCTAAGCTAAGGGACCTATAGGCAATTTTATACGCCTACACACCCGAACCGCCGGCCACCTCAAGGTGGCTCGGCTCATGCCGAGCCACCATGAGGTGGCTCGGCCACCCTGAGGTGGCTCGGCCACCGAGCCACCTCAGGGTGGCTCGGCTTGGGCCGAGCCACCTTGAGTTGGCTCGGTTTAGGCCGAGCCACTCCGGGTGTTGTCCGTTTCGATTGTTTTCCGGTGTTTCCGGTTCTCTGTTGTTCGGATTTTATTCGGTTTGTGGTTGACTTGGTCTGGAATCGATTTGTTGACTTGATTCCCGATTTGGCAGTAATTCCACTTCTGAGTTTGAGTCCGAAACTGATCTTGATTCGATCGCGATTCGTTCGAGTCCGTTCTTGGTTGGACGACTCGTTGACTCCCTGAACCGTTGGATTGATTCCGCACGCGAATGCATTCGTTGATCGCATGCACTTTGTTGACCTCGTCGCCTCGTCATTCGATGGTTCGTTGATTTGTCGAATCACCGTGTCGAGTTGTGCTAAGGGACCTATAGGCAATTTTATACGCCTACATCGGTGTTCTCTATTCTTGTTATTTTTGATTTGTCGTGATTTCTTTTTTCCATTGCTTAACACAAGTTCCGATAGGGTAAATTCCGCAGAGAGTTCATATTTGACAGGTGGTCGAATAGCTAAGGAGCAGTTATACCAACGTTTGGTAGCTTGAATCCCCAACAACGTGCATCAGAGCGTATCTGATATTTCCTAAGAGGGGGCGGGGGGCAGGAGGGGGTGCCGAATAGAGGAAGAGGGAGAGGGGAGAGAGGGCAGTGGGGCAGCGGGAGACAAAGCCGACGATCCGGGGCGAGACGAGGGGAAGTCGAGGAAGCAGGGGATATGGGTGGGGGCATATCTAGGGTTTTTAGATCTAAGATTAGGCAAGGGTGAGGGGGGAGAGTATTAGGTAAGTGGGGAGGGAGGGGGAGGGGGGGGGGTACTGGAAGTTAAGGAAGTGGGGGAGGCGGAGGAGGGAGGTGCCCTAGAGGGGATGGTCGGTGGAGGGGTCCTGGTGTAAAACCCCGTAAATTTGAATATTTTATGATAAATAATGATAAATATGTTATATAGTAAAAAATAATATATCTTGATGTTTGAGTATGATAAGAATTGATTTGAGATCAATTCAATGTATATTTATGAAAATATGAGTGCAAATGCACAAAACATGCACAAAGGCCAAAAGAGTGAAAATATGGGAATAATGACCTGTTATGATTTTCTATATTTTACACACCGATGAAGTCAGAATCTAGAAAAGTGTAAAAGACCAAAGTTATAGGTCTCTTCAACATATTTCTAATAAATCTTAGATCACCTCATTCCAAGGTCGGATGAGAAAGTTATAGCTAAAATACCGAAGGTTGTTTTTCTAGTCAGACTAGGTTTCATGGTTCGGGTCAAACAGGTTTGTTTCGAGTTTACCTCTATAAATATCTATGTTTTTTTTATGAAAATTCCTTTTATTTATCATATCTATGAATCCTAGCAGACACTCACTCTCCTCAAAAATCCTAGATCTTTTTCTTATGATTTTGGAGAGCTTTGTGAAGCAAAATACCAACACGATGACGAGATCATCGACGTGTGGCGAGGGAGAACGGGTTGTTTATGCTCGGGGATAGCTTGCTACTTATTTTAGAGTCTTGCACATAATACTAAGGCAAGATCACTTATATCCAAACTCATTCCCATAGTTAAATAACAAGTTTAGAAGTTTAAATTGTGTTTACATGCTTAGATCTTAATCTAATGTGAAAAAGAATAGATTTTTGTTGTTAGATCCTAAACAAATATTAGATCTACATGTTTTTCTTGCTGTTTATAATAGAAACATGATCATGATCATTAGGATTCTTCAAAATTTTATTTTAACTTGTTAATCATGTTCTAATCATGTTTAAACTCTAATTTGATATTTAATTGAGTTTACATGTGGATTAAAGATGAGAAAACCCTAGGTTTGTGATATCTAAATATTAAAAATATAATTTAATGAATTTATATATTTTCTAAATTAAAAGATATGTGAATGTAGATTTTAAAACAGAAAATCACTAAAGATAGTTTTTTAGAGAAAGATATGCTCAATTTACTGATGATACGTTCTGCAGAAAAACTGCTGCATATATATAATGTTTAACTAGAAATTAGAGATATTATATGAACTCCAAACTGAACCAAACTAGTGTCAAATGATATATATGTGAATCTAGTTTTCAAAACGAAAAACTATTCTTAAAAAAAGTTTGTCTAGAGAAAGATATACTCAATTGACTAATGATATGTTCTGCAGAAAGCTGCAAATGTGCAGATTTGAAATAATTAATATATAACGTGAAAGTTTCTTAAATTTCGCTCTTGTTTGTTATTTTCGAGAGGGTTTCTCGATCTTGTACTGTTATATTATAATGATTAAGAGTTGTTTAATACCTGAGATGATGGTGAACACCAGTTATGGACACGCACATCGAGATATGTGCACATACACTTAGTTTATGTTGTGTTAACACACACTGTTGAGATTTCTGATACACGTTGAGTTGATAAAAGTATTATAACATATAATAAAATATTGTTCATCAGTTATGGATACTCGATGTGGATGTTTTCCCACAATGAGACCGCGGCTGTACCACACTAGGAGTATTGAATGTTTCCCGCAATGAGGCCGCGGCTGTACCAATACTCGAAGATGATCGGGGTTTTTTTTCAGATTTGGCTAACATGTCTATACTCCGCTGTACGATCATCTGGGTGCATCATCCAGAAATAGGGAGATAAAACCTATTTGCCGCAGAACGATTGAGTAAGAGTATTATAATAGTATCATTATTTTATATATCCGGAATAGGGAGACAAAACCTATTACCGTAGAGCGATTGAGTAAGAATATTACAAGAGTACCGCTATTATATAAGGAGATACATATATATATGTATCATCAGTTGTAGTTACTCCCATGTTAGATTACCTATGAGTAGGGCACATTCCTTGATTTGTGGCATACAAGGTATGACCTATGGTGATTTTTTTAAGTTGGATGATATTATCTTATTATTGCGCCAACTACTTGAGAAGTAGTTCGAGATTGTGACATTGGTCCTATATGGTTTAGGCTTGGAGTATTTTTTGAGTGTTGTTTTCATTCATAGAGTTAGAATTGGTATTTAGGGATCTACAATTTGAGATATATGATATATATTTGAGGGTTTTCTTGTTTGGATTATTTCGCTCGACGTACTACATCTCGTTTTGTAGGTGTCTCACTATTAACTCCATTAGATACGGAAAAAATGATATAGGTAGACTATGCTTAATAGATAGAGCATCCACTTCATCTAGCAGTCCTTCCCCTAGGGGCAGATGGAGGTGATCTTGCTGTAGCGTTCTGACGCTCTTGTTGTTGTTCTTTTTGTTTAAATTGTATCTTTCAGGTAGATTAGAGTTTCGGAGAGCTGCAGATGACGGAGTTCTCGCATAGTCGCCGTCGCACAGTTTTAGCAGTTAAAGCTCCACTATTTAGTTATGTTCATTGTTCAGACTTTAGGGTTGTATTCATTTTGTAGAGGCTGGGTGCCTTAGTGAGATTTTATTTGACTCATTGTGTTGAGATGTATTTCAGACTCAAAGATATTTTTATTTTATTTCAGTTAGGCTCATTTGTTGATATACTTCTTTTGTGCATATCTGATTTTGTACTAATTTATTACTTGTCTGTTTTGTACCTTCACCTATTTATTGTTTCCACTAGAAAAATAGTGACTGTGATGGTAAAACATGTCGTAGCATGATGTTTGGTACTTGGCAGGTTTGACAATCCGGGTTTCACCTTGGACTGCAGCCTTGTGTGAACCCTGAGGCGTCACAGTTGGTATCAGAGCTCTAATTTCACCATCCTTAGGATCATTCATGTGTCAAATTGTGGAGCTAGGATAGAGTTTTTTAGGATTCATGTATAGAGTCCGCTAGGAATTCCTAGAATGAGTGATGACGATATGTTCGTATATCTCAAAATTTCAAAAAAAAAATTATGACAATTATTTTATGTTGATTTAAAGTATTTGCGTGAATACTATATGTTATGTATATGTATTGTGATACGTTATATATATGTATATATGTTTTCAATCTCACTTACTGTGATTATAAGCTCTCCTCTCGATATTATAAATGTTGGGATGAGGATACGATCGAGATAAAACTCATACCCGGAGAGCTGGGCAAGCAGAGCCCAAGCCGCAGCAGGCTCCACAGTATCTGATCGACTTTATAGCACCGTTTGTAGTAAGATTTTGTAGCACTCGAGGAGCGAAAAGCGTATCCATTTTCTCCAACCGTATCACTTTCTAGAGTTACACCACCAATTGTACCAGTCATGCCTAATGAAGAGGCAATACCAATGATTTTATCATCATCACAACCAGCTATTGATAGAACCGCATAGCACGAGGATTGGCTCTGAAAGAATAGGAAGGACATCAGACACTGAGAACACCATAGTGCAGGGCACGCTAGATTCGTATGCAACTTATAAATAAAAATGAATATGTAAAAAATTTCTTAATGTAGACTCAGTACTAAACCAAAGGTTAAATGTATTCAACATAGAGGACATCACCGGGGAATAGCAGCAAAGGATAGCTACAATTTCAAATTTTCGCCGGGACATCGTATATCACTTATTTGGGAAAATTTTGTTTACTTCTTCGACAAGCAGTTAGAGCTAATTCGATTAAACCAGTGAAATATACATATAGTTAATTATAAAATCAAGACCAGCATGATGGAAATGACAAGGGCAATAGGCCTATTGTGGGATCTAGAGGACCCCAGCAGCGGGGTAAGGATTTTTACCATCATCAACAAAGACATTATACGAAGATAGCACAACATGATTTAATAGCGCCGTAGCAGCGCATGATTCGGGACACATGATACAATTATAGCAATATCGGATATAGATCGAAGAATTATCACAGTACACCAGCAGGAGACCAGTATGACAGAGGTTAGGGTCAATAGTCTTAGGGTTGCGATTACGGCCAACATCGGAGGATAGATGTACTACCAGTTATTTCGAGGATTTAGGGGCCTATAGGCCAGAATTGCGCTATTCAGAGTATTCATCAGGGTCAAATAGACCCATATGTTCCACCGTTGGCAGCACAACAGTCGCTAGCCATCGACAGGGTTTATGTAGTCATACCACATGATCATAGTGCGAGCGGAGTTTTTGTAGTAAATTCTTTTCCAGCTCGAATCTTGTTTGATTCAGGAGCTTTGTATTCTTTCATATCCCATGCCTTCATGTATAGGCTTCAGTTAGTTACACATCCCTTAGATGTTCTGTTATCAGTTTTTACTCATTTAGGGGAGGTGTCCCTATTAAAGAGTATATGTAGGAGATGTGTCATCAGTATAGATGAGTTTGAGTTCATCTTTAACCTGGTCGTTTTTGTGGATGTCGAATTTCAACATCATTCTTGGCATGAAATTGTTATCATCCTACAACATTAGTATCTACTGTGTTGCTAAAATAGTATGCTTGTGAGTATTCATTGGGATTGTATAGATAGTAGTAACCTCATAGGGTAACCAGAATGCAGAGCCATTTTTAACATACGTTGAGAAGGTGATGATACGGGATCGAGGTGCAGTTTTGAATGAGACCAGAGTCATCTCAGAGTATCAGGATGTCTTTCAGGACATACCTATGTTTTCTCCAGTGAGAGAGGTTGTTTCCCTACATCGAGTTGCAGCAGACATCGTACTAATATTCCGAGCACCCTATCATATCATATTGCACCCGCTGAGATGAGGGAGCTACAGACTCAACTAGATGGGTTGTTAACTCAAGGTTTTATTGTCAGGAGTTATTTTCATAGGAGTACCGGTCCTCTTTGTAGGAATGAAGGACTATAGCATGCGATTGTGTATTGATTATCGTGAGTTGAGCAAGTCACTATCCGGATCAGATATCCATTATCGAGGATTTATGACTTGTTCCACCAACTACGGGGAGTGCAACATTTCTCAAAGATTAATCTTCGTTCTAGTTATTTCCAGTTACGAGTGCGGTAAATGAATATTTCCAAAATCGTATTTTTTGACTCGATATGGCTCTTTTGAGTTCTTGTCATGCCATTTAGGCTGACCAATGCACCCATGATATTCATAGATTTAATGAACCGGGTTTTTCATCCATGTTAGGACCAGTTCGTAGTCGTTTTATTGATGACATCCTTATCTTTTCGAGACCGGAGACAGAACACGAGCAGAATCTTCTATTGGCATTGCAGGCATAGCGGGCAGTCGAGATTAGAGGTCTCAGTGATACGCTGAGTTCAGTAAATATGAGTTTTGGCTATAAGAGAATAGATTTTTAGGCTACATCATCAGTAGGGGGGCATAACAGTGGATCCAGCCATTGTTGAGGCTGTACTTGATTGGGATCCACTAAGAACCATTACGGAGATGCGGAGTTTTGGTAGGGTATGAGAGAAAGTTCATTCGGAATATTTTGAAGATTATGATACCACTTACATAACTTATGAAGAATGGTGTATAGTTTGCTTTGGGCACTGGGTGCCAGGGAGCCTTTGAGACTATTAAGGCTAGGTAGACTATAATAACAATTTTGACTTTTCTAAACAGTGATACAACATTTGTCGTTTACGTGGACACGTCATTAGCAGGACTACGAGGTGTTTTGATGCAGACCAGGAGGGTATGGCTTATTTCACGACAATTGAGGCACATCGTAACAGATATACAGTGCCTCCAGGCACAAGGAAAATGTACAAAGATGTGAAAAGACACTTCTAGAGGAGTTTTTAGGATTTATTCAGTAGCCAGTTGTGATATTCTAGTGTTGTCCATCCACAGACGGATGGACAAACGGAGAGAGTAAACCAAGTGTCGGAAAACATGTAGCAAACATGTATTACAGATTTATAGGATAGATGGGAGGATCATATCTCATTGATTGAGTTTGCTTATAATATCATTTACCATAGACTATTAGCATGACACCGTATGAGGCATGGTACGCGAGGCATTATAGATTGTTTGTTCATTGGGAAAAATTACAAGAAAGTTTATTGCTTAGACAGGAGCTTGTGATACAGACTACAGAAAAGGTAACATAGATTCGGGAACGTATTCTTGTAGCGCATAGTCGTCGGAAGAGTTACGCAGACCAGAGACGATGACCGTTAGAATTCTAGATTAGGGACTATGTCTTATTGAAAATACCACCAATGAATTCAGTGACTCGGTAGACGAGAAAAGTTTACCCCAAGGTATATTGGCCCGTTCATGAGAGTTATACATTTTGGAGCCATTTCGTATGGGATAGATCTTCTAGCATCAATGTCGAGTAGACACGATGTTTTTCATGTTTTGATAATTTAGACATAATTGCGTGACGAGGAGCAGCAGAGGGTGATTGATGAACCATAATTTGAGTTTTAGATAGATTTAACTACAATGGAGATCACGGGTTATATTCTTACTAGAGAGGATGAGAGGCTTAGAAAGGAAGTAATACCTTAAGTTAAAGTTCAATAGAGATAGAAAAGAGATGAGGGGGCTTCTTGGGAGTGTGAGGAGGATATGCGTCGCGACTCCCCGTAACTGTTCGAGTGAGTAAATTGTTTTGGTTATAGCTTATTGATGGTATGATGTTTTTGATTTTTTCTATATGGTCATATTTATATTTAACACTAGAATTGGGGTATTAAAACTTAGCTCCTAATTATTTGGAATACATGGTATATATATGGGGGTTCCTTGTTTGGATTTTTCGCCCGACGTACTATTTCCGTTTAGTTAGGGGTTAAGTGGGAGTATTCGCATTTTAGATTATTAAGTATAAATATTGCTAGTGATTCATATCTAGGGATTAATGGTACGAGATTTGTATGGGAGGGTTTCCCTATCTGGATTATCCCCTCTTAGTGCTTTTCTCATATTATTAGTTCCTAAGATACGATTGCGGAATTTCGGGAACGAAAGTCTTTTATGGGGGAAGAATGTAAAACCCCGTAAATTTGTATATTTTATGATAAATAATGATAAATATGTTATATAGTAAAAAATAATATATCTTGATGTTTGAGTATGATAAGAATTGATTTGAGATCAATTCAATGTATATTTATGAAAATATGAGTGCAAATGCACAAAACATGCACAAAGGTCAAAAGAGTGAAAATCTGGGAATAATGATTAGTTATGATTTTCTATGTTTTACACATCGATGAAGTCATAATCTAAAAAAATGTAAAAGATAAAAGTTGTAGGACTCTTCAACAGCTTTCCAACAAATCTTAGATTACCTCATTCCGAGGTCGAATGAGAAAGTTACAGCCAAAATACCAAAGATTATTTTTCTAGTCAGACTAGGTTTCCTGGTTTGGGTCAAACAGGTTTGTTTCGGGTTTGCCTCTATAAATACCTGTGTTTTTCATAAAAAAAATCTTTCTTTTATCATATCTATGAACCCTAGCAGCCACCCTCTCCCCTCAAAAACCATATATCCTTTTCTTATGAGTTTGGAGAGCTTTGTGAAGCAAAACACCAACACGAGAGCGAGATCATCGACGTGTGGCGAGGGAGAATGGGTTGTTTATGCTCGGGGATAGCTTGATGCTTGTTTTAGAGGTTTGTACATGATATTAAAGTAAGATCACTTACATCCAAACTCATCCCCATAGTTAAATAACTAGTTTAGAAGTTTAAATTGTGTTTACATGCTTAGATCTTAATCTAATGTGAAAAAGAATAGATTTTTGTTGTTAGATCTTAAACAAATATTAGATCTACATGTTTTTCTTACTGTTTATAATAGAAATATGATCATGATCATTAGAGTTCTTCAAAATTTCATTTTTAACTTATTAATCATATTCTAATCATGTTTAAACCCTAATTTGACATTTAATTGAGTTTACATGTGGATTAAAGATGACAAAACCCTAGGTTTGTGATACCTAAGTGTTAAAATATGATTTAATGAATGTATATCTTTTCTAAGTTGTTTGGCAATCATGCTTATGTTTACTATGTTAAAAGTTCATGCTTTGGATTGAAGAATTTGGTTAATTAGGTTTAGATTAACACAAGAGTTTGATTTATGTTTGAGATAATTTCAGTAAGTGATTATCAAAGTTTAAGTATTGCTATATGTTTTGTATATGTTTCAGTATGTTTGAAGGTAGATTGAAGGTTTAAATATGATTTTTTGTGCAAATAATCATGCTTGTTATGTTCTGCAAAAAAATTACTGCACATATATACTGTTTAACTAGAAATTTAAAATAACAAATGAAATCCAAATTGAACCAAACTAATTCCAATTGAAATATATATGAATGTAGATTTCAAAACAGAAAACCATTCCTAAAGATAGTTTTCCTAGAGAAAGATATGCTCAATTTATTGATGATACATTCTGCAGAAGAACTGTTGCACATATATAATGTTTAACTAGAAATTAGAGATATCTTATGAACTCCAAACTGAACCAAACCAATGCCAAATGATATCTATGTGAATCTAGTTTCTAAAACGAAAAACTATTCTTAAAAAGAGTTTGTCTAGAGAAAGTTATGCTTAATTGACTAATAATATATTCTACAAAAAACTGTAAACGTGCTGATTTGAAATAATTGATATATAACGTGAAAGTTTCTTAAGTTTCGCTCTTGTTTGTTATTTTCGATAGGGTTTCTCGATCTTGTACTATTATATTACAATGATTAAGAGTTGTTTAACACCTGAGATGATGGTGAACACTAATTATGGACACACACACACACCGAGATATGTGCACATACACTTAGTTTATGTTGTGTTAACACGCACTGTTGAGATTTTTGATATACGTTGAGTTGATGAAAGTGTTATAACATATAATAAAGTCTTGTTCATTACTTATGGATACTCTGTGTGGATATTTCCCCACAATGAGACCGTGACTGTACCACACTAGGTGTATTGGATGTTTCCCGTAATGAGACCGTGACTGTACTAATACTCGAAGATGATCGGGGTTTTTTCGGATTTGTGTCACGCCCCGCTTCCCAAAATACCAGGGAATCGGAATGTGAACAAGCCTGTGACGTATTGGACTAAGGAGAAATAAGTACTAGACCCATTTTGCTCAATATAATACGCTAAGCATCAAGCAAATATAAAACGAAGATACAGGTCCTCGATCACAGTAGTGAGAATATAATAAGCAATTCAGAACAGAAAATATACATATCACAACTGAAACATCATCTCAGACATAATATTCGGGCCAAATATGCCCTTATACAAAACTATCTGAATAAAATGCTGGAAAAATATAAAATACATCGATCCGACGGAAAAGGAAAGTACTACAAAAGTAAACTAGGGTCATCAACTAACTAAAAGAAGTAACTAAGCTTCGACTTGTTCTTCTGCTTCGTCTGCAAAGCCTTCCTGCGGAGGATCCTCTGGCTCCTGTACTACTCCTAACTATAGCTGTCCATCCTCTAAATCTGACGTACCTCCCGAGAGGAAAGGAGTACGTCAGCGTGCATGGCACACGACAAGATCCCAAAAGAAAGAATAGAAACGGTCGTTCGACCAATGCAATAATGGTAATAACAATGGAAATATGCAACTGAAATACTAATAATCTAAATATAGTTTAGTACTAGAATAGAATAATCAGAATAATCTAAAATCAACCAAGTAACAAGTTGATCATGCAGCTAGCGATTAGAATAATCATCCAAGTACATGGTCATACACTAGCTGGAATTAATACTTAAAAATCTACAACTCGAGACGTAGTACGTCGAGTGAAATAATCCAAACAAGGAAACTCTCATGTATATACCATAGTCTCAAATTGTAGATAATTAAATATTAATCCCGATCTATGTATGAAAAAAATAGAACTAGTCAGTATCTCACAACAACTCATAATCATCCGAGTAACAATGTCATGTAACTAGCCATTCTATGACAGGTCACCAATACATATTTCACATAGAGCCAACGTTCCTATCATCGGATAACTGACTGTTCATAAATCCCCTACGTGCATCCAATCCCACTACACATGCGGCCTAGAGGACTACACGCAATCTGTTTCTGCCTGGTCCGAACTTCAAACAGAACCCGGGTGACGAAATAAATTTCCCACTGACCAAAGTGATGTACACACTTCATTTTAGCCCTACAAACCAACCCCAGTGACGACACCAACCACTGGCGCAAGCTTGGAAGATACATCAACAGCCTTATCCGATCACATGAACTATGACTTTTCCGCCCCAACTCTTCTTGTTTTACTAAGTCAACATACACATGTCTCTAGGTCTGGTACACGACACGCAGGGCCACTAAAGTTATAACTACTACGGTTCTCAATCACAATAAGCAATGTAACTGATCATGAGCAATAATATCATAACGTATGAGATGATCAAATCTAAGAATTTGAATCATAAAATTATTCTAAAATAATAAATTTATTTACTTCAAAATAATTTTTTTTCCAAAATAATTATTGTTATAATTATCCAAAAATAATTTCATTTTTCAAAATAAACTCCTTTCAAAATTATTCTAAAATACTCATTAAATGTTTTTTAATATTCACTCTTCTAAAATAAATTATTTTTCATTATAATTAATAATTCCTTTTCAAATAAATTCCTTTAAATTATTTACCATTATTCTAAAATGATTCTTTTTTCAAAATAAATTCTTTTTAAATTATTATAGTTTTCCTAAAATAATTTCATTCTTAAATAAATTCTTTTTTTATTAATATAGTTATCCAAAAATGATTCTGCTACCAAAATAAATTTTTTAATTCATTATAATTATTCTAAAAATGCTATTTATTATATTACTATGATATATTTAATAATATACATTAACAATCCCACGTAGATAATTATATCACAAAAAAACATGCTATAACTAATTACAATACAGTCAAATATATGCATATAATTTAAAATAGATCTAAATTTAGATTTGAGTAAGAGCGATCTTGCCTCGGGTACGTTGTCAACTGCAGCGGGGGTCGTCGGGGTGGTTGCACGGCGTTACGACGGGTTTCACGGAATTAACGGCTAAAATTATAACTTAGAGTGTTATTGCGACGTGTGATATTCAAACGAATATAACAAGGTGTAGATAAGGAGTCCAAGTGAAAGGAATATACCGTATGATAGACAACAAGAAAGGCTACGATCCGGCAAAGACGGTGTTGGAAACGGAGACCGGAGGTGGCCGCAAAGCGTCTGAAAAGTCGGCATGAAACTGTCGGGATCTGCGAACTGCTACCGTCGAGCGATGTTTCAGACGTTACAGAGAGAGAGATAGAGATTGAGTTAGAGCGTGATACAAATTTGGAGGTGATAGGCAACATGTAGTTCTACTCACCGGAGAAGAAATCGACGAAAACGGAAGTCAGAGATGATCGGAAAGTGCGTGTGAAGTTGGTACAAAGCTGTAGTTTTTTGCAGTGTAGTTTCTTGCTGTTCGGTCGCTATTCAGGCTTGTTTCTCGCTACTTGGAGCTTCTCCTTGCTGTTAGGGCTTGCCGGAGGTGGGAGGAGGTTGCCGGGGGTTGTCGGGGTGTCTCCGTAGGCTTTTGACGGGGCTGGGGGTGGTGTAGGCTGTCGGACATCGTTGAGATGGCGGCGGCGAGGGTATAGGGCGGTGCAGAGGTTCGGGCAGCGCGGAGGAGATGGAGGCGGCGTCTTCGAACGAGGGAGTATGGTGGTGTTAGAGGGCTGAGGTGGTGGCGGTTGAGGAGGGGTGGAGGCTGGTTGTGGTGGTGGAGAGGAGGAGGAGGAGGAGAGGTGTGGGGATGAAGGAGGTTAGCTTGGGCTTCTTGGGTTTGCTTGAAGAGAGAGAGAACGAGAGAGAGGAAATGAAAGAGATGAAGAGAGAAGGAGTGAGCTGGTGTGTGGTCTTCGTGGGGAGGGAGAGAGATATAGAGAGAGAAAAAGAGAGCATGAGAGATAAAGAGAGATGATTGGAGAGAGTGAGGAAGACAGGAGAGAGAGAGAGAGAGTCAGAAGGGGTTGGTGGAGCTCATGGGCGGCTCTTTGGCGGAGTGTTTCGTCAAACGAAGCGGGAAGAAATGGGTGTGCGAACGTGTTGAGAGAGAAAGAGAGAGAATGATGAATTATTCTAAGGAAATAGAGAGCGACAGAAACTAATGGGTTTGGCAGATTCGGCATGGAGCGGCGCTATTGCATAATTAAGGAAGTTAAATAGGAAAAGGTGAGTGCTAATGAATTTTGACGTGGAATACATGAAATATTGTACACGTTGTGCTGGGGTGTTATGAGCTACAAGGATATATTTATTTTCAGAAGGTTGAAGTTAGCTGTGTAATGCGTGTGTAGATTGACTGCTAACAGCTATATATGTAGAGGTAGGGAGATAAAGGGTGCGAGCTAAAATTAACAACAAGATCATTAATAGTAATAATAATTACAATATTTCATAATTAATTAAAACTTTCTAATGCAACGATTTAATTTATAATTAGCAAAATCATTACAATAATTATAAAAATAGATTTTTAAATTATAGAAAATTCTAGAAAATTAAGGAAATACAAATACTCTTTTAAAAATAAAATTTAATATTTAATAATACCAGAAAAAATATTTAAATCAGAATCAAAAAATTACGATCCTTACAATTTGGCTGATATGTCTATACTTCGTTGTACGATCATCTGGATGCATCATCCGGAAATAGAGAGATAAAAACTATTTACCACAGAACGATTGAGTAATAGTATTACAATAGTATCGTTATTTTATGTATCCAGAATAGGGAGACAAAACCTAATGCCATAGAGTAATTGAGTAAGAATATTATAAGAGTATCACTATTGCATAAGAAGATACAAACATATATGTACCATCACTTGTAGTTACTCACATGTTAGATTACCCATGAGTAGGGCACATCCCTTGATTTGTGGCATACAAGATATGACCTATGGTGATTTTTTTGAGTTGGATGACATTCTCTTATTATTGAGCCAACTACCAGTGTGACATTTCAGTTAGGCTCATTTGTTGATATACTTCTTTTGTGCATATCTGATTTTATATTACTTTTATTACTTGTTTGTTTTGTACCTTCACCTATTTGTTGTTTTCACTAGAGAAATAGTGACTATGATGGTGAAACATATCGTAGCATGGTATTTGGTGCTTGGTAGGTTTGACAATTCGGGTTTTACCTTGAACTGTAGCCTTGTGTGAACCCTGAGATGTCACACCTAGGAGAGGTCCCAGCGGGGCGACCGGAAACAAGGTGGCAGGAGGAGGGATGGGTGGAAGGAGGAGAGGTGCGGTGGAGGTCGAGGCCGTGGACGAGGAGGGGGGAGGAGGAGGATTTAAAGGGGGAGGGGGTAAAGGAGGGGGAGGGCGGCGAGGGAAGAGTATAAGGGGAGGAAGACGATGAAGGCGAAGGCGGAGGAGGGGGAAGGGGCCAGGAAGGGGTGCTCAAGGAGGCGGCAGTGGAAGAGGGGTGTTTGTTGGAAAATTGCAATAAAGAGAATAAAAGAAATTTGACTTGTATTCCTTCAATCCCGATTACAACTTGATTACAAAAGAGAAGAGAACGAACTTGGTTCTCCCCTTTGTTTAAAACTGGGTTCTTCACGGTGGCGATGGAGTGCCTCCCTCGAATGCTCGCGTCGAGTTTGCTCTTCGTTGACGATCCGCACGTCTTAATTCACTGGAACGATATCACCTCCTCACGATTTGACGTTGTGGAGAACTTGCATGGCAAGTCTTAAAACTCTGACCGAGTTTAGAAGAACTTGCAGGGCAAGTTTGAAACTCTGACCGAGTTTAGAAGAACTTGCTTAAAACTCTGGACGAGTTGATAACTCAGATCGAGTTTGAAACTCTATGAAAGAGTTGATTTAAACCGAAAATTCAGTTAATAGCCAAGGATGAAGAAGCTCCTGTTGCCGATCTCTAAAATCCCAGTCGAAGGATGAATGCTCTTCTTTGCCGCCCAACAAGAAGGATCCAAAAGCCATCCCCTGACCGAATCTCCCTTCGTTGATGAGAGAAAATTCGATCCCTTAACTCAATTGAGTTTCTGGTATTTATAGGGGATTAAGGGTGGTAACTACCCCATTAATCCGCTCCTAAGTGGGGCGGAAATCCCTCAAATCATGGGGGGGAAATAGTTCCTGGAACTGTTCAGTTCGTGTTTGAACGAGTCAAACGCCTAAATTGGCGTTCTGGACCTCAACTCTACGTCTTAGAGTTGAGACGCAGAGTTGGACGCTTGTTGGGAGTTGAAAACGCAAGGGCCGCTTGCGTTTCAGACCTTAACTTTGCGTCTTAGAGATGAGACGTAGAGTTAGGCGTTTTCTGGGAGTTGAAATGCACAGGTCGTGCTGTTTTAGAGATGAACTCTGCGTTTTAGGCTGAAAATGCAGAGTTGGGCCTGTTTTAGGCTGAAAACGCATAGGTCGTGCTGTTTTAGAGATGAACTCTGCATTTTAGGCTGAAAACGCACAGTTGAGCCTGTTTTAGGCTGAAAACGTACAGTTAGGCCGTTTTAGAGATGAACTCTGCGTTTTAGGCTGAAAACACAGAGTTAGGCCTATTTTAGGCTGAAAACGCACAGTTGGGCCGTTTTAGAGATGAACTCTGCGTTTTAGGCTAAAAACGCAGTGTTGGGCCGTAACTCTGCGTTTTGATGTTATATCATAAGGTTAACCTCTGCGTTTTGAGGTTATAACGCTGGTTCGACCTGTGCGTTTTGACTCTGTAATGCAGAGGCGAACCTTAGGCGGGCTTGACGAGCTTCAGGCTAAGTCCAATGTTCTGACGAAGTCCGATCTTGCAGACAGACTTCAGAACATAACTTGCTACGAAGAACAGGTCATAACTTTCAAACCGTAAGTCAGAATTGGACGAATTATATATGAAAATCGGCTATCTCGACGAGACGGAGCCATCTGAACCAAGCCAAGGGCTTTGGTTCACTTCCTCCGTTTCGCCAAATTCCTTACGGTTTGAGAGATATCTGCGTTCTAATATGAAGAGACCGTCGATTTGTAGTCTCTTTTGCTAGAGCGCCGCAAAGATCGTCACCTTGTAACCTTTGTCTTGGCTCCTTAAAAATATGAGAGTCGTCAGATTGTAACTCCCAATGTTAATTGTGAAGGCTGTTGAATTGGGGCTTTCATTAGTTGTTGTGAAGGTCGTCAGATTGTAACCTTCTACGTGAAAGTCTTCAAATTGTAGCCTTCTGGAAGTCGTCAAATTATAACTTCCGTCATCGGTGTTTGATGGGGATTAGCTATCTATTGTGATTTTTAGACAGCCTACAAGAGGCTCCAGGGAGAGGAGGGGGTCGGTACGGGAGGACGTGGGGAGGGGCAGAGGGGGGGTTAGGGTTAGGTTTTCTCGGGGAAAGGGACAAGGAGATTAGGATTGGGGAAGGGGAGGTGACGAAGAGATCAGGTTGGAGAAGGGTTGGACTTGACGGCGGCTACGTGGGAAAGAGATAATGTTAGGGTTTTGTTGTTTTTTAATTATTAAACACAATCTAGACGGAAATTTTCATCGAGGTTGGCAACCTAGACGGAATTTCCATCTAGGTCATTTTTTTATTTTTAAAAATAAAACTATTCCGTCTAGTTTGACATTCTAGACGAAAAATCCGTCTAGGATGCTCCAAACTAGACGGAACAACCTAGACGGAAATAGTTCAGTCTAGGTTGCCTCAAACTAGATGGAATTCATTTCCGTCTAGTTTGTTCCGTCTAGTTTGGTCGTTTTTCTACTAGTGACGCATAAAATTGCTATGGATTAAATGAGGTTGTGAGTATTTATTAGAACAATTTAAAGAACTAAGTGGAGAAGGAGAAAGTATTATCCACCAACTAGTTGCTCCCTATATTATCTATACTACTTATAAAAGAGGATTGGGTTATTAAAACTTTTGATTGACAATATACCCTTCCAAACTTTGATAATTCTCTACAATGCCTCAAAATTTATTCAATTCATTCTATTTATTACACTATATATATAATTCTTGCAATAAACATGAGAACTAGTATTAAAAACTAAATATATATTATAAATTTTAATCACATTCCTCAAATTTTATTCAATTTATTCTATTTATTACACTATAATAATTCTTGCACTAAACATAAGAGCTTATATATATTATAAATTATAATCATATTAGTCTTATGTTAAATAAGATAAATATTTCACTTTAGATATTAGATATTATACAATAAATATACACTTTTAATATATAACATAATAATATCATAACTTATGTTTATAAATTATATCCTAATTTAAGATAATTTAATATTTAATTACAAATCTAACATCTAATTTAATACTATAATATATTGATATGTGCGTCTGATGAATAAAAAATTTGTGGAGAGGAATACTAATATAAACGCTAACTACTTATTGTTGTATATATATATAGCATGTAAATTATTATAATATATATTACTAACTATTGCAATATACTTATCATAATATTTGGGTATGAGGTAATTCTAAGTATGTGGAATTTCAAGCGATGCGGAAAGTTATTACATTTGCACTTGACATTGGATATGGGAATGTAATTTTTGAAGAAGATGCATAGGCGGTAATTAGTGATATATGTAATAAGGTGTAGCAGCACTCAATGTTTGGATACTTAGTGGATGATATTCAACGATGTTGCACATGACTCGAGGAATGAGATTTTCATGTAGCTTTATCAAATGGAGAATGCAACAGCTCACGTGATGGTTCGAAGAGCTAAGAAAATGAATGATTTTGTGACATGACTCAAAAACACACCATTATTTTTACACAATATTTTGCATTCTGATAAGGAGCAGCATTAATTCACATTCTTTTGTTGCGCTAGTGGGTTTTTAGTTTAATTTGGATGCGTCTCACAATATTTTTTTTCATGAAAAACTATTGTAATATAATAATTAGATCATAGTAACAAAGCAATTTGTGACATCTCTCCTTCTGAACCAACTAATAATGCATTTAATATGAATATTAGCGAGCAAATGAACGCGTAATTAAAACATTAATGTATCTTCTCTTACTGACTAATCAAATTCTTTTCATTAATTATGCACTAATTATTTTACTATTAATCAACTTTGATAAATATTCCACTTGGATCTCAAGAGTTGCATAAAATTATGCTAAGTATGGATGCTCGAATGCATAAAAGAAAACACTAACACCTCGTTTGGTACGTGAGAATGAGTGGGAATTGAATGTAATTCCAACTCTTTATTCATGCGTACCAAATGCGATGTGTTTTTAGACGCTAGAATTACTATTCCCACTTCTTATCAATTCCCACTTTATGTCGGAATTGTCATTCCCAATCATTTAACAAGGAATTGATATTCTCACTTAAGTGGGAATAAAATAATCAAATAATTTCTGATTATACCCTCCTTAAATGATACGAATAGATATAAATTCTCATATGAAAAATTATTTCTATAAAAATAATATCATTAACTACTTGTACAAATATACAAATATATATAAAATATTGAAATATTATTCTTTGTTCGACTTTTCCCTAGTTCCATCGCGCCTACTCTACAGTAGAAAAAAATCTCATCTTTGACTCGACGCGACTCGGTTAGATAACTATTATTTCTTTTTAAAATATGTATGTATGGCTAATCTTTACCTAATCTTTACAGAAACTTTTTATCTTTTGGTGACTTGATCGCGTAATCTGTTGGCAATTAGGTTAGTAAATATTTTATCTTAAGATGTATGATTTGAAGTTCTATTGAAGCATATATGCCTAATCTTTTCCGTAGATTTTTCAAGCACTCACAACAAGAAATAATGTGCTTAATTGACGAGATTAAAACTTTATGTCTTAATTAGAGGTTAACATATTTTCTATTCCTTCAAACTTTCTAGGTTAACATGTTTTCAATTCCTAATCACTTTTTTAAAGTTAAAAGTGCATTTGAAATTTCATAGAAATTTTATATACAGACTAAAAGTTAACATGTTTTTCCAATCCTTTGAATTTTAGTGTTTTCTTCTGATCTCTCTGATCTCTCCCTTCATGCATATATGCACTTGGAATTCGATCGTAAATCATGTAGAATGCATATGGAATCCAGTCAATTGTATATGTTTGTGCACAGTGATATTAGTAGCATGAGCTTCTCGTACAAGTAATAGACATGTAGCATTATAAGTTAGGAATATGAAATTATGATTATTTTTAATCAAAAATGATTTTTATAAAAATTATTTTTTAATTAGTAGGCCAAAGTCTGAAATTATTACTGAGGCGGTGTACCAAAATATAACTATCAACTGAAAAAATATTTCTATAAGAAAAAATATTATTTCTATAAAATTTATTTTTCTAAAAAATATATTATGTAGTAATTTTTAAAATATTTTTATGTTTTAAAAATTCTGTGTTTTTGTAAGGGTATTATTAGAAAACTAAATTTTATTCTCACTTGTGAACAAATGATACCAAACATGGGAATGAGAATAAGATTGTCATTCTCGTTTCATTCTCTAAGCACGCCTCAAACATGAGAATGAGAATGTGCATTCTATTCTCACATCTAATCCATTCTATTCCTACATTCTTTCTATTATCACTTGACTCCATTCCCGCGTACCAAACGAGGCGTAAAGGAATTAAAAGAAAAAAAATTGGAGGAAGTGTGAATTTTGACAGAGAAGTTAGTCCCTCGATTATAGTAACAAGGATACCTCCTGTTCAAACAAAATTTCACAGGCGGTAATTGAGAGAGAAGATTGTACTACTTTTCTTTGGAGGAAACGAATAGATTTATGACAGATTTCACCTCTAATTTACAAAAAACATCACTCAATTAGTTATACAAGTATGCAAATCATAGTGAGAAAAACTAATATAAATGTCAATAAATCATGGTGAATGGGTGATTATGTTGTTCTTGAAAAAAAAGTCATGACGAGTGCAATGTTAGATGTCCTTCGAATGTTTTAGTCCACATCATTACTTAGTAATACAGTATTTCGTGCAAAGCATGTGTTACATGCTAGCGTACATAAACGGACTCATGGGAAGAAAAAATAGAACGTTATTTAACACGTAAAGGCTTATTATAATGCAAGGAAGCTTATATGTCATCCTTTCGAGAGGTATCTTATCGATTGCGTCCATGTACTAAACTATGTGCCTTGTGTAACAATCGCTTCCATTATATGAGCTAAGATTGGCAATACATTGTATGCAACTTACTATCATTGAAATTATACTTTTTTTATGTGAAGGAAATAATTCAAAATATTGATAATCAGAAGAAACAATCTCAGATAACCATTTCTGCAACCCCTCAATGATCAAGGATTGGGCACCTTTGGTGATTAATTTTTTTCTCAAGTGCATGTTCCTCATTCTTATTACCTCATCTTTTTACTAGCTACTAAACTAGTGCGTACCAAAATTCTTGTCCTCAAATTCACATGACATTTTTGGGGTGTTAATCAATTGGGTAATTATTAAAATGGAATAATTTTTTGCTAGTGGGATATTTTAGTGGGATAAATAGGAACAATTTTGTGAAGTGAGATATTTTGATAAGATAAAGTGGAATAAATTTTTATAATCATGAAATATATATTTATGCATTTTAAGGATATAAATACTATTTATGTATTTTAAACTTACTATTATTGAGTGATAAGTGTTTACGAGAATGTTATTTACTATTAAATAGTTTTTAATTAGACTATAAGGTATTAACAATATTATTATAATATATGTTGTAGCTTGTTTATTTTTTAATTATTATTATAATACAAGTCTAAAAAAACGTTTTTCATATTTTCCTTCTTGTTTGCTCCCCGAGATCTCTTTCCTACATCTCTCAATTTTATTATGTAATAAATTATGAATTGATACAATCTCTACTTTTAAATTAATTATATAATTATAACATTAGGTAAAAAAGAAAATATCAGAGATGACTAAGAGGAGACGTGTTTTGATCTGATGGCATGGTCTAATGATCATGATGACCATAGTAGGAAACAAGTAAAGAAAAAATAAAAAATAAAATAAAATAAATAGGAGTTCTAGTTTTTTACTACCTAGTTCCAAGCTAAAACTTTGGATAATTTGAGAGACTAAAACTCTCATTTTTGTATTGAAAAATGAAAAAGTAGGATAATTTTGTACAATTATCCCAGTTCTAGTTTTGTTAGAGTTCTAGTTAACTAACACTGTACAATTTTATTCCAATAAAAGTTCTGATTGACTAACATTATATAAATTTATCCTACAAATTATCCCAGTTCTAGTTTATAGCTCCTCTTAACTAACCACCATCCCCACCCCCGAGTTATAATCCCCAGGGTGGCTGAATTCATTTGCGAAGACTGTACCATTTTCACTACTACAAACACACCTATAAGAAACGGTTCAAATCGATGCTAATAGGCCTATTAGTAACTATTTGGACCACTTCTAATAAATTAGCAACGGTTAAAACTATTACAAATAGTTCGCTGCTAATAAGACCATTACAATTAGCTATTTGCAACTTACAACCGTTTACAACCGTTGCATATAAATGAACCGTTGCTATTAGAGTTTCTTTGACAGAAGATAAAATTTCAAATTAGCAAATTCCAATGTGTATTAAGAACGGAAAGAAACCGTTGATAAATGGTTTTTATTTTTTTAAATATAAAATAATGACAAGTACATATTTTTTTAAAAAAGCATTATTACATTTAAAACATATTTTATGAAAAGGACTCAATTGCCACAAAATTTCTTCTATGCCAATGGGAATCATCCTTACAAATGGACATAAAAACTTGGAAGACGCCTCTTGATGACTTGATATAGATATGCTCTTTCACTGCTAACAGCCTTTAGGACTAATCTTATCAAAGAGCCAAAGATCAGGAAACGAACTAGAAACAACGGACGGATATAAATTTAGCTAAGGAGAGAAGAGAAGAAAATAAAAGTAGGCCTGTCCAAAAAACCCGTCGGCCCGGGCTCGGTCCGAAGCCCAGCCCGTGCTTGGTCGGGTTCGGCGCCCGGGTACGGGCTGCCTCAACAGGGCCCGGGCCCGGCCCGGCCCGGAACAGCGCCGGCGCTGGGCAAAAAGCCGGGCCCGAAGCCCGGCCCGGTGGCAACGGTCACCATAGGTGACTGTTGCCAACATAGGCCGGGCCGGACTGGGCCAGCCCGGCCCGGCCACAACGGTCACGAAAGTGACCGTTGTGGCAAAAAATGCCCGGGTCGGGTCTTCATGACCGTTGTGGCTAAAAATGACCGGCCCGGCCCGTCCATAACGGCCATAAACGGTCTTTTGACCGTTTTGTCCCCAAAACGGTCAAAAACGGCTATTTTGTGAGGTTATTTTGGTTATTTGTTTAGGGGGCTGGCTTTATAAATAGAGGGGGGTTTTCATTTATTTTCTTCACACCAAAACTCATCTACTTCTCTCTTATACTCTTATACTCTCTTATAATTCTAATCCTTTTATCAAATGGCTTTCGGATCTGATTATGAAGAGCAAAACCTATCTCCCGATATTGAAATGAGTCCTCTAACTGGGTCTACTCCTACCGATATTAATCCTGAATCCGGTGGCGACGAATTTGCACCAAGAGCTCCTAAAAAGCCAAGATCCAATGTGTGGAATCTTTACGAGAAGATCGACGTCACCAAGGATGAACACGGTAGGATCCTCACCCAGAAGGCTAAGTGTGCGTTGTGCGGCAAGATTTTTCAAGCTCATCATAAGAGCGGCACCAACCACCTCAAACGCCATTTAGATAAACACAACAAATGCCAGACTCCTCAAGGTGATATCCGACAATCTATGATTTCTCAATCCTCCTCTTCTGATAATCTCGGTAGTTGGAACTATGATGCTGCCAGAGCCAGGAAATACGTAATCAGGTTTATCATTTTTAAAAACCTTCCTTTTAAATTAGTAGAAGATGATGAATTTGAAGATATGTTTAGAGATGGTTTTTATCCTGCATTTAAAAAATTTTCTCGTCAAACCTGTCAACGTGATATTTTAAAATATTATCAGGAGGAACAAGGAAAAATAATTTCTTATTTTAAAAATTTAAACTGTAATTTTTTTTAACTTATGATATTTGGACATCTAGAGCACAAACTGGATATTTATGTATCACAACACACTAGATTGATAAAAATTAGAAAATATTTAAAAGAGTTGTTTATTTTATTGCAATAGAAGACTCACATACTGGTATTAATGTTGCAAATTTAATAATTAAAGAACTTATGAAATTAGAAATTTTAGAAAGAATATTTTCTCTTTCACTAGATAATTCAAGTAATAACAATGTAGCTGTTGATTTTATCAGATCAACTCTGTCATTGCCATGTCATTGTGATCTTTTTCATATTAGATGTATTTATCATATTTTAAATTTAATTGTTCAAAGTGTATTTACTGAAATTAAACCCATGATAGAAAATGTTAGAAAAATTGCTTATATGCATAATGCTTTTGAACAAAGACTTAAAAGATGGAAACAATTTTGTATAAGAAAAAATATAAAGCCCAGACTAATTCCAAAAGATGTTGACCATAGGTGGAATTCCACCTATGCAATGTTAAGTGTAGAAATAGAATATAAAGACATTATAACTAATTTTATAAATTATTATGCTTCTAGTTCTAGTTCTGGTAGCACTTATGGAATAACTGAAGATGAATGGACAATTATATGTAATTTAAATAAAATGTTACAAGTTTTTTATGGTGCTACAATGTTATTATCTGGCTGTTATTATCCAACCATTATTTTAGCTGCTTTACAAATTTTAAATATTCAATTTTTTTTGGGAAATATCATATGGATGATACTTTTGGATCTATGATTTTTCAAATGGAGAGAAAATTTAATAAGTATTTTAGGCCTATTCCTCATATTTTTGGTTTGGGGGTTCTTATTGATCCATGCTTGAAGGATATTGGCCTTCGAAGTTTGTTACAATCCTTGAATGGTAATCAGATTATAGACTTAGATGATGGAACCACTCTTACAGCTACTACTCATTATTTAGCTATTAGAAATTATTTTCAAACCTTATATAATAAGTATGCAGGTAGACATGGTGTAGCTACACAACAGTCTACAGCTTCGGTTTCTTCGAGCTCATCCCGAGGTAAAAGTGTAAGTTTTGACAGCCTACAACTTTGGTTTCAGACATTGACCATTTGTTTTAAAAATGTTACCATTTTTAGGATTTTCTATCTCGACAGCCCCATGCGGAAAAACTTGTTTGACAAAAAATGGACCTGTCCATCTTGATCTCAATTTTCCCAGAAAAAAGATGCAATTTTGAATTGTACAATAAAACTTTCTGTCCTGGAGAGAAATTTTTTCGTAAAATTGATTTATCATGAAAATTTTTGGTTTTCTCTTTGTAAATTTTTGAGTTTATGTATGCACCATTTCTAATTTCTTCCAACTCATTTATTTGGAGCAATCTGTTCTTACTTGCCGAGTCTGAGTCAAAATTTAGCTGTTTTATTACCCACATTGCTCGATGCTCTAACTCCACTGGTAGGTGACAAGCTTTCCCGAATACCAGTCTGTATGGTGACATCCCCAAATTTGCCTTAAAAGCTGTTTTATACGCCCACAGAGCATCACATAATTTTACAGACCAATCTTTTCTGTTATAATTAACTATTTTTCTAAGATTTGTTTGATCTGCCTGTTTATGACCTCTACTTGTCCACTGGTTTGGAGGTGATAAGGAGTTGACAATTTGTGTGTGATTGAATATTTCCTCATCAAAGCCTCAAAAGAACGGTTACAGAAATGTGTACTGTTATCATTGATGATCGCTCGGGGTACTCCAAACCGGGCAAAAATGTTCTCTTTCAAAAACTTGACAACGACCTTGTTGTCATTAGTTTTGCAAGCTACCGCCTCAACCCATTTTGATATGTATTCAACGGCTACTAGAATGTAAACATTTCCAAAGGAATTTGGAAATGGTCCCATGAAATCGATACCCCACAGATCAAAAAGTTTAACTGATAAGATGGGTTGTAAGGGCATCATATTTCTTCTAGTGACCTTCCCTAAAAGCTGACAGCGGTTACAGGTTTTGCAAAACTCGAATGAATCCTTGAAGAGAGTGGGCCAATACAACCTAGATTGGAGAACTTTTTTAGCTGTTTTTCTCGGGCCAAAGTGGCCCCCACATGCTTGCTCATGACAAAATGATAGAACACTCCTAGTTTCTTCAGTAGGAACACACCTCCTAAAGATCTGATCAGGACAGTATTTGAACAGATATGGATCATCCCAGTAAAAGTATTTTACTTGGGAGAGAAAACGAGATCTATTCTGTTTGGACCAATAAGAAGGGATCTGGTTCATCACTATGTAATTCACAATGTCAGCGAACCATGGGACAGATTGGATTTGTAGGAGTTGATCATCAGGGAAATGCTCATTGATCGGAACGGTTGATGTTGGTGCGTTCGGCAGTCGAGAAAGGTGATCTGCTACGGGGTTCTCTGTTCCCCTTCTGTCAAGAATTTGAATGTCAAACTCTTGAAGAAGGAGAATCCATCTAATGAGACGTGCTTTAGCATCCTTTTTGGTCAAAAGATACTTTAGTGCGGCATGATCTGTAAAAACTTTGGTTAAGGAACCGATGAGATAGGACCTGAATTTTTCTAAGGCAAAGACTACAGCTAAAAACTCTTTTTCTGTGACAGAATAATTTTGCTGGGCATCATTTAGAGTCCTACTGGCGTAGTAGATCACATGTGGTTTTCCATCAAACCGTTGTCCTAAAACATCACCAATCGTAGAATCAGATGCATCACACATCAATTCGAAGGGTAAGGTCTAGTCCGGCGCATGAATGATAGGAGCTGTGGTTAGCTCCTTTTTCAGATATTCAAAAGCTTTGAGGCAGTCGGGAGAGAAGACAAATAATGTATCCTTGGCTAAGAGATTGATCAAGGGTCTAGCAATTTTGCTAAAATCCTTGATGAAACCTCGGTAAAAACCAGCATGACCAAGAAACAATCTAACATCTTTGACTATTTTGGGAGGAGGGAGATTGGAAATGAGATTTACCTTAGCTTTATCCACTTCGATTCCCCTATTGGAAACTACATGTCCTAAGACAATGCATTGTTTGACCATGAAATGACATTTCTCCCAATTAAGAGTCAGTTTTTCTCCCAACACCGTTCTAGGACCAGTTTAAGATGATGCAAACATTAGGAAAATGTGTCACCAAAGATGAAAAAGTTGTCCATGAAAATTTTGAGAAATCGCTCTACCATGTCAAAAAAATACTGATCATACAACGTTGGAATGTGGCCGGTGCATTGCATAATCCAAAAGGCATGCGTCGATAAGCGAATGTTCCATACGGGCAAGTGAAGGTGGTTTTCTCCTGATCTTCGGGAGCGATAGGGATTTGATTATAACCTGAATATCCATCCAAGAAACAATAGAACTCGTGTCCTGCTAAACGCTCTAACATTTGGTCAATGAAAGGAAGAGGGAAGTGATCTTTCCGAGTGGCTAAGTTGAGTTTTTGGTAGTCAATACAAACTCGCCATCCAGTTTGGATTCGAGTGGGAATCAGCTCATTAGCCTCATTTTGGATCACGGTGATCCCAGATTTTTTTAGAACAACTTGGACCGGACTCACCCATGAACTATCAGAAATAGGATAAATGATCCCATGATCAAGACATTTCAGAATGTCTTTCCTAACGGCTTCTTTCATCACTGGGTTTAACCTACATTGAGGATCCCTAGTAGGTTTGGCATCATCTATCAAATGGATTCGGTGTTGAACAATGGTTGGACTAATCCCTTTGATATCAGCCATGGTCCATCCAATGACTTTCCTATTCTCTCTTAAAACAGCTAAGAAAGCTTCCTTTTGACCGGTAGTCAAATCAGAAGAAATGATAACTGATAAAGACTTGTTCTCCCCTAAATAGGCATACTCTAGATTTTCGGGTAGAGGTTTGAGATCTAACTTAGGGGGTTCCTCCACAGATGGGCGAAGCTGGACTCGGGGTTCTATCTCTAAAGGTTCTCGTTGCCAGCCAACAGCAAAAACATGATTGACCAGCGGTTCTATCTCTAGTTCGTCATCAGAAAGCTCTTCAATCATTAAATCGGATGCATTTTTATCAGACTCACACTCTCCCTCTTGTTGTTCACTGGATATTCCTTGAATGAAATTCACTTCCATGGGTTTATCAGATGGATCACTAGGCTATCTCCCTAAGTTAAAAATTTGAGGTCAACAGTTATATTCCCAAAAGATAGTTTCATTTGACCGGTTCTACAATTTATCAAAGCATTTGAGGTGGCTAAGAACGATCTTCCTAGAATGACGGGAATTTGACTTTTGAGATTGAAAACGGGCTGCGTTTCCAAGATAATAAAATCATAAGGGAAAATAAACTCTCCAACTTTGATCAGAACTTCCTCTACTTCTCATTTGGGAATTTTTACAGATCTATCAGCTAACTGTAGAGTGCATCTTGTCGGTTTAAGTTCTCCTACACCTAGCTGTTGATAGACTGAATAAGGAAGGAGGTTGACGCTGGCTCCCAAGTCTAGAAGTGCCTTATCAATGTGAGTGTTACCTATGACGCATGGAATTATGGGACAACCAGGATCCTTGTATTTCAACGGCATGGGTTTTGAAAAAGTTTCACTGAGGTTGGCAGCTAAGAAGATTTTCTTGGGGACATTGGTGGTTCTTTTCATAGTGCATAAGTCCTTCAAGAACTTTGCATAAGAAGGGATTTGTTCGATTGCATCTAGGAGAGGGATGTTGATCATGACCTGTTTAAACGTTTCTAGGATTTTCTCAACCTGTGGGGAGTTTTTCCTAGGTTTGAGTCTATCTGGAAAGGGGGGTAACAGGCCTATACCTTTCTAGATCAGGCTCAATCTCAAGTTCAGCATTTTGGTCATCGGAAGGAATTGCTTCATCGGAAGGAGTGTGTTGGATGGGAGAAGGGGTTTGATCCGGTGGCATTCTAACTTGATTGTCTATTTGTTTCCCTGATCTTAGAGTGTGAACTGCATTCACATGAGCTGGGTGGTTGGAACTGGATCCGGTATCTTTAGGGTTTGCAACAGGTTGACTTGGGAATTTACCTTTTTCTCTCTCACTCACGGCAGTGGCTAGTTGCCTAGTTGGGTTTCTAACCGGGCTATGGCTTGAGTGTTCGAGTTGAACACTTGGCCGGTTGTTTGCATGAAGGAATTTAGAGTGGTGGATGACTGGGTCAACATGTTGGTCGTTTGTGTAGAAGCTTTGATCATAGCTTCTAAACCCTTTTCTAAGACACTTAAACATTTGTCATGGTCAGAATTTGAAGGATTTGTAGGCTGGTGAGGATGAGGATGTTGGGTTGGAAAAACTGGGTTAGCTTGTTGAAAATTGTTTGGTGAGTTGAACGAGACAGTGTTTCCCCTAGAGAATTGTTGGTTCGACGCGGGAATGAAGTTTTGGTTTCCATGAGAATTTCCTTGGTTCCAAGAAAAGTTGGGATGATTTCTCCAACCTGGATTATAGGTTGGAGAAAATAGATCATTTTTAGGGTGCTGGAATGCAGCGTTCATCTAATCTAAAGCATGGTTGTTTCCTAGGAGAGGACATTCCTCTGAAACATGGATAGAAGGCTGACAGTTATGAGATCCCGGGGCAGAAACATGATTGATTTGAGCTGGAGCTCGTTCCTTAACTTCTAAGGCTTCTAACCTCCGCAGAATCATCGCCATCTTTGCTTCAGAAGCAATGTTTGACTCCAGGGAAAGACCACTAGACTTAGATTGGGGAACTAGTGAAACCCTGTCATCATAGTGTTCCCACTGCATTGTTTTCTCTGATAGACTCTCTAGGAATTCCCAAGCTTCATCTGCATTTTTCCTCATAAAATCTCCCTGACACATCGATTCTAAAGATGTTTTTGAAGAATAGTCCAATCCTTCATATATGACTTGGCACAATCACCATTTTTCTAGACCATGATGAAGACATTGGATTAAAAGATCTTTGAACCGGTCAAAATATTTCCAGAATGGCTCTCCCTGGACAATTTTGAAGTTTTGAATGTTGTTCCTAAGCTTTACCGTTTTGTGAATAGGGAAAAATTTCTTAAGAAAAACGGTGACAAATTCCTCCCAAGTTAAGATGGAATTTGTCGGTAAGCTGTACATCCATTTTTTAGCTTTGTCATTAAGGGCAAATGGAATAAATCTGAGCTTAATTGCATCTTCGGTTAAATCTCTCATTTTAATCATAATACACACTTCCTCAAATTCCGAGATAAAAATATATGCATCTTCTGTTTCATTACCTAGGAATTTGGGAAGCATGTTTATGTAATGCGGTCCAAGCTCGAAATTTGCTCCATTTACTTCGGGGAGTCTTATACAAGATGGAATTGCATTTCTGGTGGGGTAACACATATCCTGAAGAACGGGTTGATTTGCCATTTCTAGGATTGGTTCAACATGGATTAAACGATGAGAATTATCCCGAACCCAAGTTTGCATACACCAAAATAATTTTTTTTAAGGAAAGAAAGAAAATTAGTTTTTTTATATGAAAAGATAAAGAAAAAAGAAAAATCCTAACTAAAACAAATCAAATCAATCGCTTTTCAATCACTCTAATTCTAGGGTTTAGCCTAACTCAACTAGACCAGCTCCTAACCAAAAACTCCTACAGTGAAAAGATTAAAGTTTTACCAGGTAGTTAGCCAGGTAAGGATAGTACTAGAGGGTGATCAAAGATCAATTAAGTACCTCTTTCCTTGCGGAGCGCTTTACGCAACCCCTAAACCTTACCTTAGACACCAACTAATCTGAGAAAACTTAAACCGGTTCACTTAAGGATTTCTTGTTCCTTATTGAGCTCGAATTCTTAGGGGCCAACGTCTAATGAGTTTTAGAAGGCTTGGGTTTGTGAAGTGAGGAATTAGTGATTTGTGGGCTAAGGAAAGGGTGATGAAATCCCTTACCTTATCTTGATTGGGGGTTTTTCCCTTAAGAATGTTTTAAGTGTGTGCCAAATCAAGTGCTACAATCACTTTCATGAATTCCTATACTATATGAAATGCAACCCTAGAAATTAAAAGCGACTAAAAAGGATGATAAAAATAAATTTTTTTAATTATGGTCAACAACAATCAAATGTGAGAAGAGATCTCTTGTATGAATTTATTATCTTGTTAGTTAATGTTCAAGTGAAAGGTGGATTTTTATTATGGTCAACAAAAATAGAATCTTTTTGTTTGTTTTTTTAAATCCTAATTGTCTCTAATTGTGAAGCTAACTAAAAAGGGTGGAATTGAAAACTAGAAAGAGGACTTACCCAAAAGCAATTCTCTAAGTTCTTGATCTTCAATACAAGACTTTCAAGCTCCAAGTGGTTCCTTCACAAGAAAACACACAAGTTAAATAACCAAAATAATAAAATCCTATTTTCGCACATTCCCCCGCAACGGCGCCAAAAACTTGATGCGACATAATTATGTACCAAAATTACAAGTGTACAATTGATCAAGTTATACTATAAAAAGTTATCGATCCCACGAGGAAGGTGATTTTAAGAGATTATTAGAAATGGTTCTTATGTTTTGTGCGTGACAATTAGGAATAAGGAATAAGTGTGATTGTAATGAGTGATTGTTGTGAATATATGCAAGAGATAATAAATTAAATTTTATAGAAAAGAAATAAGAATCAAAGAATAAATGAAATCACAAGGCAAGAAAGAAGAAAGAATCAAGAAATAAAATCAAGAATAAAAAGAAAATTAAAGAAAGTCAAGATGGAGGATTCAATTAAGATATGAGAAATCTAGAATTTAATCCACTAACTAATCTCAAATATAAAATACAAACTATTCTCTTTCTATCATATTTCAACTTAGATTTATTAATCATAAACTATCAAACAATTTAAGGAAAGTATAACATATCAAATTATCATCTAAGTTAAAATTACTATTCATGATAAAAATAACAACAAGATAGTAATCCTAGAATTCATAAGCATAACCTATCAAACCATTTAAGATAAGCATAGATTATCAAATTCTTTTTCTACAAGAATTAGACTAGCATCATACAATTCTAAGATTCCTACAAGAATTAATTTCACATCTTAAGAAATAAAAACAAGAAGAAAAAGAACTAATTACAAAATTAAAAAGAAAAATAAAAATCTAAACTATGAACAAGAAATAAATCTAACTACAAGAATTAAAATCTAAACTATAGAATATATTACAAAAATTAAATGCAAGAAAATAAATCTACTCTACAAATTAAAGTGCAAAAAGAAATAAAAAGATAAGAAAATAATTCTACACTATAAGCATGAATGTAAATCTAACTATTAAGCAATAATAAAGAAATTACTAAAAAGAAATAAAATAGAAAAATAAAAGAAATACAAACCTTCAAATTGTTCTTCATCTCCATCTTCATCATTCAACAAAGAGGAGAAAAATAAATTTAAAGTGGAGAAAAATTATTATTATTAATTGCAACAAAAGTTATAATTTTTGGAAGGCCTTCTCAATTAAGAGTAGCCCTCCTCTTTAAATAGAGTTAAAAAAATTTTCACCCCTCTAACCCCTCACTCTCTACCCCTATTTATAGTAAACATCAGTGAATGAGAGCCATTGGATTGAAATCTTATCCAAAAATAATAAATTTTAGCCTTAGATTCGTAACTAACTGCCTAGTGTATCGATACCAACATCGATAGGGGTATCGATGCTGGTATCAATACAAGCAGATGCCCCCATCGATGCAGGCATCGATGCCCCCATCGATGCAGGCATCGATGCCTGCCTCTCTTCTTTTGTTGTCCGTAGAATTCCTTATTGTTTGCTTTTGGGCTTTGGACTTTGGGCTTTGCTTGACTTTTAGGCTTGGATATTTTTCTTCTTTTGGGTTTTTGGATAATTTGGAAATTTATTTTCCAATGGGCTCCTTTGCTTCATTTCTTCATTAATCAATGAGTTTTTGTTGAGAGATTAGAGTTTGAGATTTATTCTTCATTAACCTGCAATTAAAAGATAAAAACAATTATTAGTGGTATATTTATTCATATAAAATAGATAATGAGGGTATAAAATTGTAATAAAATATGATTATCAGAAAGTATATGGATCAGTTTTATATCATATACTTTCCACCATGGTTCATGACTTACTAACAGTGCAGGTTTCGACGGTAGCTTCGGAATCCGCCTTCAGTACAGCATAACGTTTGATCGACGACCACAGGACATGCTTAGATCCGTATACTGTACAAGCAGTGATGTACTTACAAGATTGGTGGAGGTACGAGAAGCAAACGCAAGGCATCAATCAGATGGCTGGAATTGAAGATAAATTTGAAGCATTAGGACTAGCAGATAGATATAAAGAATAAATAACATTCATCAAATTGTAATTTTTATATCTTAGCTTAAAATTTGTAAAGAATTATTTTAAAAATAGTTACAAATGATAGTGATATAGGTGAGTAGGTGCCAACCTAGTTGGGATATACTTATCTATTGTGATGCGATGAATTCCAAAATAAGTTTATACTTGTAATTTGTAAATAATTTATTAATTATTAATAAAGAATTTATTTTTATAATTTTTTGTTTGTAATTTATGTCATTTTAAGTGATTAATCAAATTATTATTATTTATTAATTTTTTTATTTTTTTTGTATAATTTAAATTTTAAATAGAATTAAAAAATAATAATAAACCGGGCCGGCCCGGAACCCGGCCCGGACCCGGCCCGGGGTACCCGAGTCCGGGTCCGGGCTCCGGTTTTGCCCGGCCTGGGCCCGGATTTCCGGACCGGGCCGGGGCAGATGGACAGGCCTAAATAAAAGTATGGTTTCATAATGAAAATTATGGCAATATATGAAGCCTTAAAAATGTCTCATAGCTATTATGACAACCAAGCCTAATAACTAAAATTCCAATTGCATTTCCATATGCGCTTACACAGAAAGGAGATTTCATACTTACCCTGAAAGGAGATTCCATGCTTGCGTGTCCGAGACTTAGAACTACATTGAACATCACAGAATTAAGTTTCAACTTGTAATATATATATATATAAAAGAACTATAAAATTTGGCGAGCATAAATGAAGGGACCCATTGACCCAAGCAACACTATTCAAGTTCACTATTCACTCCTATTTTATGTGCGGAACGTGAACATTTCTTACAAAACGTTAGTCACGTGAAGACAAGAACATGAAATCTTGTAAGTTTCATAAGGTTTCATGTGTTTACAAGAAGGAAAATGATACAGACATACCATTAACCACGCCTCCTCTCCTATTACAGTGCAGTGGGCTCCATATGAAATTTTTTAAAAATTTTCATATGGAGCCCGCTATACTGTAGCAAGAGAGGAGGTATGATTGATGGTGTGGTTAATGGTGTGACTGTAGTGCCCTCGTACAAGAATCCAAACCCAACATAAATATATCCGACTTACGGTCTCAAATGAGGCAAAAATAAATTAGTAATTGACACACATGAGTTGAAGCTGTACTGTTGATATGGTTTGCTGCGGGTGAGGGGACCAAGCTGATAACATCTGCGTATGTTTCCAAAATATCGTGCGCAGTAGTAAACACCAAAAGCCAATATGCTAAAAGTAACTCTTACGTTATAATAAAAATAAGACAATTAATTGCCTGCATTACTTCTTTTCTGGCAACCACCTGTGAATATGCTCTTGAAAATTGCATATAGATATGATACATTAATGGTTATAATATAATCCTGGTAAGTAAATATTTAGAATTAATACACCCCTAGCCTCCGTGAATACAGTAATTTTGGTCAACCTCCACGGTAGGGTGGGAATAGATGGGGGGGGGGGGGGGGTCCACAATTAAAAAATATATATGTAAGGCTTCTTAATGAAATAAAAACCAATGGAAAATATTAGCAAGTAAAATCAATGAACAATACTTAACAGAGCAAGAGTAATCAATGAACAATACGTAATAGAGCAAGAGTAATCAATGAACAATACGTAAGAGCAAGGGCGGCAAGCTCTGAAGGAGGCTCTCAAGGCTGACGTGGCCGTGGATGTTGGCAACCCCCCTCCAGCAAGCTCCTATCCCCTCCCAAGCCCCTCTCCTAAGCGCTTGCGGTGCTGACCTGGCTTTGGGGAGCTTCCGAGCTCCCAAGCGCTCCACAAATTTGTGGAGCGCTTGGGAGCTCCCAACTGGCCGGAGTTTAACAAACCCCCCCCCCCCAACAATCTTTCACCTTCACAGATCAGCCCAAAATTGAAGCAAAAATCATACCTTTTCGTCTCAAATCGATGCGATCGGCGGCGGCGACCTTCAGCAGATGGTCTTCATTCAAGACGGCTCCGATCGGCGGCGGTGGAGGATGCGGTATTGGTGTTCGGGGTTGGGGAGCCAGAGATCCGCAGTGTTGGAGACGGTGTTGGTGTTCGGGGTTGGAAACGAAGAAGAAGGGGCGCTGACGGAATTGGGGAAACGAAGAGGATTTGGTGATTTGGGGAAACGAAGATGAGTTGGGGAAGAAAAGAATGGGCGATGACGAAGATGATTTGGGGAAGATGAGCCAGAGTTTTTTTAATTTGCTGGGTTGAGTTTTATTTGGGTTTCACATTCGCAATTGAACAGTGGTAAAAATGCCCGTTAAATGTCCGTTGAGTTAACATTTCTGCCGTTGTGTGAAAAAATAACCGTTGAACAGTAAGAAAAACTCTATAAATTCACAATTCTTCCACACAAATCATTCCACACAACTCTCTCATAAAAAAAACTCTATATTTTCCTATCAAATTACAAATCTCATGGATCACTCCCAAAACAACTACTATTCGCAACTCCTTACCGGTGAAGGATCGACCTTATACTCGCCGTTCTATACAGAAGTCGTAGAAGAAGGTCACCCCATCGAGTTATCACAATCCGCAACACAACAAGTGTCATCACAAGTAACACCGACCACAAAGAAGAAGAAGGCTTACACGCGGTCCGAAAATTGGACTATCCACGAGGATAAGCTTCTTGTGTCTGCTTGGCTGAACACGAGCCAATACGCCATCCAAGGTACGGGGCAACACAAAGATAAGTTCTGGCATAGAGCTAACGAATACTTTATCCAATACTCTACCGATCCAACGAGCCGCACACCAAACCAAATGATGCACCGTTGGTCAACGATTCAACTGTCTGTCAACAAGTTCTGCGGGTGCGTTGCTCAGATTGAAGAAAGACAAAGATCTGGTACGGGAATTATTGACCAGGTAAATATTTAACTTATATGTTTTTATGTAAATATTTAACTTATATGTTAGATTATTCTAAATTTAACTTTTGTGTAGACTGCAGAAGTAAAAGAGTTATATCAATCTCTTTATGGTAAGCCATTCGTGTTTGACCATTGCTGGGTTGAGTTGCGTCATCATCAAAAGTGGATCTAACAAATGGAAACTTACAATAAGATTCGATCACAACCGAGAAGAACCACAAACTATGATTCCTCACCAAACAATTCCATGCCAGCGACCCCCATCGAGAGGAACACCGACTCGGATGATGTGTTAGTAAGGCCTGAAGGGAGGAAAGCAGCAAATCTCAAGAGGAAACAAAATGTGGAAAACTCTGGATCCGCTACGTCCATCATGGGAGAGGCTTTCGCGTGGATGAAGCAAACCACCAATCAAAAAATAGAGCTAAAATAGAAGAAACAAGATGACGATATCATGAAGATGGATCTCTCATCAAGTATCCCATATTATACTCGTGGCCATTGACAGTATGGTTACACGGTGAAGCTCTTCCCTCCGCAAGTTGTGCGAAAACCGGTGAACGATGTAGAACATTAAGGTCATTGTTAGACCCCGGCAGTCCAAAGAAGGCATGCCATATCCAAAGATCTTTGCTAGCTACGGCCTCCAAAATAATTGTAGGTTCATAAAAATGTCCAGTATGCATACATTGCCAGGCAGTTGGACAGTTCTTCCATGTCCAGTGCATGCAGTCGATGCTCCCAAGCATACCAAGAAAACCTCGTTGTGAACCTTCCTCGAGCAGGCGTGCAACGTCTTCATTAGTCAGTGAACGAAGGTATTCCTCTCCAAAGATGTTGATAATCGATCGAACGAACCTCTTCACGCTCTCAAGCGACGTACTTTTACCGATCCAAACGTAGTCGTCAACGGAGTCAGTGGATGCTCCATATGCGAGCATCCGCATAGCTGCAGTAATCCTTTGAAGACTAGATAGTCCTAACTGTCTAGCACCATTCCTCTTTTGGATGAAGTACTTTTCATGTTCGACGACTGCGTCGTGGATTCGAAGGAATAACGAACGCGTCATTCTGAATCTTTGACGAAAATAATAAAGAGGATAGGTTGGTGCGTCAGCAAAATAATCTTGGAACAACCGATTGTGGCCTTCCAGTCGGTTTTGATGGAGCACGATACGTCGTTTGTGTTGAACTGAAGTTGAACATTTCTCTTGTTCTTCTTCCTCAACGACAGCAGCTCCCATAAGAAAGAACGTCTTCATCATTTCATCATCGCTAGAGCTAGATGAGCTAGACATTTTATTCTAGGAGATGATGGGTTGAGGAGAGAAGCCATCGAATTTTATAGGAATCAGTCGATTGACGATCAAAGTTTGTGATACCTCGAACTTCGTGCCCAACCTCGAAGACCGCGGGTTACCTCGAAGACCGTGTGCATTCCCTCGAAAGCCGCGGGTTACCTCGAAGACCGTGTGCGCTCCCTCGAAGGCTGTAGGTTGCCTCGAAGACTGTGTGCGCTCCCTCGAAGGCTGTATCCAACGGTTAGAAATAAAATACAAGAGGTTTAAATATAATTAAAAGTAATGGGTAAAATATTAAAATAGAAGAGGAGTTTTTTTGATATTGTTGGAGCTCCTAACTAAGAGCTTGTTGGAGCTCCATAAAAAAAGGAGTGCCTCCCAAGGCTTACTTTTTTAATTTTTTATTCTAAAATACTTGAGAGCTTTTGAGAGCTTGCTGACTAGGACTCCCAACTGGGAGCTTGCTGCACTTGCTCTAATAGAGCAAGAGTAAGCATGCATTGTCATGTAGTGACATCTCAGAGATGAGAATGCATACAAGGTTAAACAAAGTACTAGATTATATCTCTAGAGTTAACAATAATAAATTATTGTAGAAATTTACTGGAATAAAAAATTAATTAAAAAGTACTGGATTCACTGTGAAACCTTACTTCAGATGAGCAGAGGTTGATTATGAGCCACTCCTCTATATCATAGATCACCATTCTCTCAATCAGACTTACCTGATGCCGAACTTTTAAACTATCAAAGATTTAACAAATTTCCTGAGAAATTACTTTTAAAAAAATAAAAATTGTGCAAGACATTTATCTCTCCTTTTATTGTTTGGAATTCGGTAATCATGCGACCCGTCTTTTTTATTAGGTGTTCAAAATATGATGTCTGAACTTTTTGTGTGGTTAAAATGAGCTAATCAACCTTATACATTTTTCAACCTTATGCAAGAGGAGTTAGAATCAGGTTTATTTTAATTTATTTATTTTCTAACTTTTTTATAGTCTAATTGTCAAAATATCAACCTTATACTTTTTTTAAAATTGAATTTAGTTTTAGTTTTTTATCGAATAGCTAGTAAACTCGTTCTACCAAACTAGGAAATATTGACAAATTTAATGACAGTAATTATGATATGTGACATAGAAAAATAAGATATGCTCTTATTCATGATAATATTGATGATGTAATCCAAACCACTGTTCCAACCATTACTAATAAATCAACACCTGAAGAAAAGAAAGGGTTTGAAAAGTGGAAGTCGAAAGGCAAAAAGGCGAAAAGCCTTATGCTCATGTTCATGGAAGATAATCTAATCAAAGTTTTTAAAACATATAAGACTTCCATGGACATGTGAAATACAATAAAAGAAAAGTACGACACCGCTTTTGAAGTTAACATTCAACTACTCTTGCATAAATATAATTCTTTTCGTATGCAAGAGGGAGACAATGTCGTAGAGCATATAAATAAAATGATTATCATGGCTAAAGACTTATTCGCTGCTGGGACCGAAATCCTGGAAAGAATGCAAGTGACAGCCATTTTGAATAGTCTACCCTTTTCCCTTGCTGTGGCTGCCACCACATTGAAACTGAACCATGTCGTTAAATCTGTCACTAATCTTCCTAAGCACCTAGCGATAGAACATGACTTAACAGCCAGTAGGAAAGAACCAGAACTGAATATGGTACAGCAAGAGCTGAATTATGTCTATCAGAGACATAATGCTGAAAGCTATAAAAACCCTGGTCCTAGTAAACCATAACCGTAAGGACCAAAGTCATAGCAGTTCAAGAAAAAGAAAGTATCCCGCGGAGCCTGGTACAATTGTGGAAAATTCGGGCATTTTAAGCCCAACTGCCCACAAGGTGAAAAGCAGGAGAATAAGGAAGGCTATAAGCATCCAGAACAAGGGAGTACTAGCAAAAGAGAATTCGTCGGTGTGACAGAATGCAATGCTGTGATGACGGATATTAGTGGTTGGTGGATCGACTCCGGTGCGACTAGACATATCACAAATGACAAGAATAGAGTCACAAAATTCACCGAGCTGAAGAAAGGAGAACAGATAATCTATATGGAAAATAATACATATCTCGATGTGGAATGTATTACTTCGTATAGATTGGATCTTGGGGATAGTGTTCCTATCCTCAAAGATGTGTTTTATGCGCCAAAAATTCGACGCAATCTGATTTCTGTTCCCAGCTTAATGAAGAAAGGACGGGAAGTTAGGTTCTACAATAACCGGGTTTCTATAGACAATAATAATAAAATGTATGCTATGGGAAATATGTGCCTGAGCATGAATTATGTATTCTTCCAGTAGTTTGTAATAATTCTGATAATAAAATTTTAAATTTGAATTACTTGTCATGTTATATTTCTGAGTCTGAATTATAGCATCTAGATTAGGACATGCTAGTATTTTAAAAATAAAAAAAATTATCAGAATGAACTTGCTTCATGCACTATCTAATGTTCAATTGCCATAATGTGAACATTGTTTAACTGGTAAAATGACTAGAAAACCTTACATTAGCGGACAAAGAGCCAATGAACTTTTAGGGTTGATACACTCGGCTATTTGTGGAACCCTAAATGTAAAAACTCATAGTAATAAAGAATATTTTATTACTTTTATAGATGATTATTCTAAGTTTGCACACACCTATCTTATATCCAGAAAATTAGAAGCTTTTGACTGCTTTAAGAGGTATAAGACAGAAGTTGAAAATAACCTTGGATTAAAAATTAAAATTTTGAGAATTGATAGAGGTGGAGAATATAACTCTAAAGAATTTGAGAGTTATTATATCTAGCATGAAATTAAAAGGTATACAACAATGTCGTATACGCCACAGCAGAATGATGTTGCTGAAAGAAAGAATATAACATTGCTTAATGTAGTTAGATGCTTGTTGTCTTGTTCTGGTCTCTCTAAAAACTTTTAGGGAGAAGCATTGTTAACTGCAAACTATATTTTAAATAGAATTCTCACCAAATCAGTTGTATCTATACCTTATGAATTATGGAATGAGAGAAAATCTAATTTAAGTCATCTCAAGAAGTGGGGATCTATAGCTCATGTTCTTATTCCATGTCAACTTAGAGATAAGTTGGAGTTTAAAACAATAAAGTGTAGATTCATAGGGTTATTAAAAAAGTCAAAAGGTTATAAGTTCTATAATAAATAAAAGGAGTCATTGATAGCAGAGATGCTATATTTCTAGAGAATCTAGAGGAAGATGAATAAGTTCGAGAGGAAACAGAACCTCTAACTGTAATAGATGATGATTATTACAGTATTGTTCCTACTAACGACCATGATATTGTGAATGAACCTAGTCTTAAAAATGATGAAATACCTATAAAAAATAATATACCTCATCAACCGGTTGTAGACAACAAAAGGCCAAGAACACAACCTTCATGGATGGATGATTACTATTTGTATTCATGTGAGTCATCTTGTTTCTCGGTAGATACAAATATAGAAGAACAATATCCCTTAACCTTTTCTGATGCGATGAAATCGTATGAATCAGCTTTATAGCTTGAATCTATGAGAGAAGAACTTGATTCTATAGAAAAAAAATAAGGTATGAGAGTTATGTGACCTACCAGAAAATAGAAAGGCCATAGGATGCAAATGTGTGCTAAAAAATAAATATCATGTTGGTAGATCTATTGATAAATTCAAAGCACAGTTAGTTACCAATGGTTATAACCAAAAGGCATGAATAAATTTTCAGGAGACGTATTCTCTTGTAGCTAAATTTGCATCTATTAGAATTATTTTGGATATAGTTGCATATCTTGATTTGGAGTTATTAATGGATGTTAAAACAATATTCCTTAACGGAGAGTTGAAGGAAGCGATATATATGCAACAACCTGAATGTTTTCAGGTGAAAGGACAGGAACATAAAGTTTACAAATTAATAAAATCTCTATATGGTTTAAAACAATCTTTTAGACAATAGTATCTTAAATTTCATGATGCAGTAACTAAACTTAGTTTTATTTAAAATAAATTAGATAATTGTGTATATATCTTGAAAAGTAGGAGAAAATTTACTATATTATCCTTATATGTGGATGATATATTGATAATACGGGTGTATCTTCTCTTCGGAACTTAGCGATCCTCATGGGAGCTTGAGGATAGATGATTTTCATGATAACATAAGAATAGAGGTGTCAAACAGTACAAGGAAACGCATGAGGAAGTGTGGAACGAGATGACGAGCAAAAGAATCGAAGTATCCAGTTTTTAGCCTGTGAGTCGACTCATAACAGTCATGAGTCGACTCATCAGGTTGAGTCGATTCATGACTGTCATGAGTCGACTCATCACTGGTTTTTGAGTTTTGTCCAGTTTCAGACGAGTCGACTCATCTCAGTCATGAGTTGACTCATCGATGGTTTCCTGGTTCGTTTGGGTTTCTGTTCACACGAATTCCTGTTGGTTTTGGATCTGGTTATTTACTAAATTGCCATCGATGTTTGTACACCTATATAAAGGATTGTTTTAGGGTTTCTAAACAATCAGAGAGAATCAGATAGATTCAAAGAGAGATTCTAATCATTGTATTAGGGTTTAGTGAGAATTGAGAGTTTGTTCTCAATTCTAGTGAGATCGTGAGAGAGGGATTGTAATCTTTTCATACTCATAATCTAGAGAATATATTTTTCTTCGCCATATATTGAATTGTGCTTGTGTTTCTGTCATCCTCTTCTCAACCCACCTTTGATAATTCCGCGATCAAAGGTGCTCGCACGGCAACTCGTATCAATTGATCACTGGAAATGACATAGAAATGTTGAGTAAAATCAAGACAGATCTCAGCGAAAAGTTTGAGATGAAAGACATAGGAGATGCATCATATATTCGAGATAGAAAGTCTAGAATGCTAAGTTTAAACTAAGAAAAATATTTAAGATCAGTTCTTAAAAGGTTTGGAATGGAGAATTCTAATCCGGCACCAACTCCGTTGATCATAGGAAAGAGATTATGTTAAGAGCAAAGCCCTGGAGAGGGGCAAAAGCCATTAGATGTTCCTTATACTCAAGCAATTGGAAGCTTGATGCATGCAATGTTGTGTACCAAACCTAATATAGCTTATATTGTGAGTCTAGTCAATCAATATCAAAGTAATCTAGGACTGGCACATTGGGAAGCTGTTAAAAGGATTATGAAGTATATCAGAGGTACATTGACTCATAGATTAGTTTATCAAGCTGATTCGCTTGAACTCCTTGGTTATTCCAATACTGATTTCGGAAGTGGTAAAGATGATGAAAAGTCCACTTGAACTCCTCGCTTGAAAATGTTTATTTGACACATCAATGCTCCAACCAAAGGCCAACACAACCAAAGACCAAAGGCCAAACAACCAACATTTGGCACGGCAAACCAACACAACTAAGAGGTGAAACCAATGCCGATACAAGCATGCTGACCAAAGGCCAAGCAATATGAGGCCAAACAAACACCAATTGCAACATGTCAGGTAGACAAAGGAAACCACAAAAAAAACACAAATGAAAACAGCCTACACCAAATCCATGCTGACCAAAGGCCAACCAAAGGCTAACACAACAATTTAGGGTCCAAGGGCTAAGCAACAAGAGGCTGCAACCAAGGAAAGCACAAACTGAAACCACAAAAAACACAACTAAAACAAAGGCCAAGCTGTGCCAAAGACCAACCACAGGCCAACGCAACCAAAGACCAAAGGCCAACACAACCAAATGCCAAAGACCAACCACACACCAAATCAGGTCACATTGTTCAATATGATGACTTCAAGCCTGTTCCATGACCCACAATTAAAAATACATATTTTTCTCTTCTTATCCCTAGGCCAAGAAGAATGGTAATTACAATATGTGTACATATAGAGAAGAATGCCATTAATAAGTCACTAAAATGAGCTATCGGAGATTTACACACTTAGCGCTTATTGTTTGTCATCACATTTAATGTTTGCCTTCAAATTAAATTTTCAATTTGTTTCTTAGTTCGTATTCAGTTCATCAAAAACCAAAGGCCATGCTCAAGGACAAGAAAGTCTATAACTATGAACCTATCAACTAATTGAATGCAGAAAAGGAGTTTCTAACCATAAAAATTGATTCATTTCCCATCATTCAAAGAAATAAAATGTTTTTCGACTATACTAATTTCTTTTTATGCAAACTGTGCCCTTCATTCATGATAAATTTGCATGGAAAAATTTATAACGTAGTCAAAAAGACCACGAAATTGCTATTAATATTGGAAAATTTTATAACGTAGTCAAACGGACCACGAGGTTGTTTAAGCATGGTAAATTTGCAAACTGTGCCCTGCATTCATGATAAATAACGTAGTCAATTACTAATTTGTTTTTATGTAAATAATTATCGAAAATTGCTACTAATATTCATGTTAGCATGAACTCAGATCAATAGTTGAGGCAAGCAACCAGAGCATATATATTAAGTTAAATAAAATTAATGCCCAAAATCGGAGCTCAAACAGATCAAAGCTCAAACAGAACATGAAAATCCACATGTCAGAGCTCAAAATCGGAGCAAAAAACAGTGCTCAAATCGGAGCAAGAGCTGAAGATCTCAAGAACAAAAGGCGTTTAAAGTTTTTTTTTACCTGAGTAGCGCTTAAGATCTCAAGAACAGCGACCTTCTTTAAAATCCCCAAATCAACCGCAAGATCTCAAGAACAACGACCTTCTTTCAAATCCCCAAATCAACCGCAAGATCTCAAGAACAACGACCTTCTTTCAAATCCCCAAATCAACCGTAATATCTCAAGAACAGTGATCTCAAGATCGCAAGAGCTCAAAACGGATGAAGATCGAGCTCGCTTGCACAGGAGAATGGCATTAAGAAGTGAGAACGAGAGCTGGAGGAAGAGGAAGCGGTGCGAAGTTCATGTGGGAAATCGGGGTGGAAGCGAGAGCAGGAGGCAGGAGAAAATGGAGGGAAGGAACGGCGCGGTGATCAGAACCCTAGGGTGAAAGGAGAGGGAGGAAAAAAAAAACTTTAATCACTTTCCACCAAAATCGGCGTTTTGGGGACGGAAAGAAACTTTCCGCAAATCACCATTTTCAGCTCCTTTTTCTTTCGTCGCTCAAAACGAAACAAACAGTCGGAAATGAAAAAAACTAACAGAATTTTCAACGTCAGTTTTCAAATTGGGCCTTTCCTTCACTTTCAGCTCAATTTTATGCGAAACAAACAGGCCCAAAAGTGAAGGAAACACAAGAAAGTGAAGGAAAGTTATCTATGGAAAGTGAAGGAAACGAACCAAACATGCCCTAAGCTAAAGTTTTGGAATGTAGATCATCTTCACTATTTTAAATAGGGCAAAATTACCAAAATAGTATTTTTTTTTTTTTTAAACAACCCCCCCCCCCCCCCCAAAAAAAAAAACCCTACCCAACTAGTTTGCTCCAGTGACTTTTTAGTATTTAAAGTTCACTCTTAATGCGAATAGAACTTTTTCTTTGTCGCTGATGATTAATTGTAGGGAAAATGTAGTCACGAGCATGCATGTGATTTCTTTAAAAATTTAAGATCGCTGAGGTGGCACGGACATGGTGAGTCAGCAAAAGTAGGTGGCGTTCATGGATCAGGTTTTTGATTAAAATTTTAAGGCAATTTTTGAAATATAGGGGTTTTGGAAGAGAGGAAAATAAAGTGAAATTGATCTGGCATAACCTAGGTTTGAGCAGTAGGCCTCCAAATTCACAGATGAAGCAAGATAATAATGTCATCTTCAAGCTCTCGCTCATTGTCACTTAGTAGTGCTAGAAGACATGGATCATAGGTAAGAAATGACCATGTTAATTTTAATATAAAAAAAACACATTCAACATTGGAATGAAGTAGCAAAGAGAAACTCATCTATTACTCTAATCCAAAATAAATATAAGAATCAGCATTCAGGAATAACAATAAAAAAAATGACATTTCGAATAAGAGGGAATTTGGTTTTAAGAAAAAAAGCTTATTTCAACAAACAACAAAAACCAAAACCAATTGAGATAACGACGTTATGAAAGAGCTTGGTCACTTGCATGTGAATCTAACTAACAAAGAAAAAAAATTCAAACTAAACATATTCTCAATTTTATTCCCAAAATTCGATCTTATTCAAACTTTATTACGAAAATCGACACACTTTCTCGTCGCGTTGCATCGTGGTCAGAAAGTTGGTCGATTTTTTTAATCGCGATCCTAATTAGTCGGGGTTGTCAATCCCGACTATTTTGGACCTCACTCACAATTCCGCACCTAAATTAGTCGAGGTTCTAAACCCCGACTATTTAGCACATATTTAAATTTGTTGGGGTTGTGAACCCCGACCATTTTAGAATGCCTAGTTCAAAATGGTCGGGGTTCCCAACCCCGACCATTTAGCATCGAGTGGCCAAGCCCAAGTTGGGAAACCCGACCCATTAAAATTAAAATGACTGATCGCTTGCGCCAAAATCAAACCTCTGAGAGTAGAAGACTCGCTTGGTCTCGGGAGCGAAGACGTCGACGCTGTGGATGTTGTCGCCATGGGAAACGATGCTTTCCGAGAGCCTGGCCACGATCCCCACAGTATCCGGGCATTTGAACACGTGTATCCCGTGCACGTTCCCTATAGCCGCTGACGAAGTAGCCGTTGACAGAGACCGCCGCCGTCGTCGCCGCAAAGAGGATCGAGATCCACCGAGTAGCAGGATGTGAGATACTCAACTAAAGAAGAACATTTTGGACCCAATTTCGTTTTCCTTTTCTTTCCTTTTTAATTACCATTGACTGAAGATGAGGATAAGAAAGTCGTCATCTTTTTTGGTTGGAGACCATTCCTTCATGAGAGGATGTTGGCTGGCGTTGGTCGGGTGTTGCTGCTGCTAAATGGTCGGGGTTGGGAACCCCGGCTATTTCGAATTAGGCATTTTGAAGTGGTCGGGGTTCCCAACCCCGACTATTTTCGCAGTGGCTAAATTAGTCGTGCTTTCGAACCCCTACTAGTCCTAATTAGGCAGGGTTGGCACGCTAACCCTGACTAATTAGGGTCGCGATTAAAAAAATCGACTCATTTTTTAGCCATAGAGCTGACGTGAAACCCCGACTAGTTCTAATTAGTCGGGGTTGGCACGCAAACCCTGACTAATTAGGATCGCGATTAAAAAAATCGATCCATTTTTTGTCCATCACGACTAATTAGGATCGTGATTAAAAAAAATCGGTCAATTTTCTGTCCACGACACTAACGTGACGAGAAAGTGAATCGATTTTGATAATAAACTTTGAAGCGGGTCGAATTTTAGGAATAAAATTGAGAATGGGTTTATTTTGAAAATTTCTTCAACTAACAAAACAAGTAGAATACAAATTGAGATCATAAAACCCTAGGAACGAATGCAACGAGAGATAGTAGTTGAATTAGGGAAGAGGAGAAAGCCGCCAGGGGCTCTGGCGAGAGATGAGTAGGAGACTCGACGAATGCCCAGTTCGAGACACGCGTTCCCATTTCTCATCCAGCGGCTGCTGCTTTCTTTTGTTCCGGCATTAATTATTCAGGGGGAGAGAGCGAAAATGAAGACGAGTCACGAGAGTGGGATTTGGTTTTTCTTCTTCTTTTTTTCCCCTCTCGTGTTTTCTTGATATTAGTCCCTTAATTTTCAATATTTTGAGATAATCCCTTTAAAAGGCTAATTAGCACTTAAATACCCTATAGTTTCCCCCATTTTACACTTATTTTTGGCAGCACTTCTATAGTCTTAAGTTTCTAAACTTTAAACTTTAGTAACATCAGGTAGGTAAAGATTGAAAATTTTCTTCCGATTTTTTTCACGTGACACTTACAAACTAATTTCAATAATCTTAATTTTTAAGGTTTGTTGAATTTAATATTATCCTACCCTAATTCTATATAAAACGCACCCAGATTATATTTGAAAAAGAAAGACCAAACACTGAAAGTTGAAAGATCCTACAATTAGCTTATTATCGTCATGTGGAAAAAGAAAAATCTAAAGAAATCTCTCATGTTGAAAAAACGAGGTTACTATAGTGCAAATTTTAGGAACTTTAATGTATGTATAAAATAACCTCAAATAAGTCAAGGTATATAAGTATAAGGTAAGGGAAACTATAAGATACTTAAGTGCTATTTAGCCCTTAAAAATCATTACGGGATCCTATCAGAACCATTCCTATAGAAACGGGATAATCTATAATATAAATGGAAGTATTATAGTTTTTAAGCTAGCAATCCAACTATCCATGAATGGTATACATCACTCCTTTCTATATAGGGCGTTATGGTAAAGTCTTTACTCCTTAAGAATGAGAAGATGATGACATTTCTGTCTAAAAGTAGTGAAAAGTCGCATTAGATAAAGAAAGAAGACAATGTGATTCACTCATATCAACTTATGAAGGCTTGTTTATCAACTAACAAATATAGAAAGATTTTCTGATACTAGTGATTGTTTTCAAGAGGTTGTTTTGAAATTAATAATTATTTACACTTCCTCTATTCTTCCTCATTTCTTCAAATATGTTTTGTTGGCTTTCTTTCTTAATTTTAGGAGTGAAAATGCATGTGAATGAGTATAATTGTTTAATTCTACATAAAACATCTAAGATGTTCCCATATGTTTAATCATATATGGTAATGAGAATTATTATTATTACTACTACTAATATTATTACTACTAGTACTAGTACTACAACTACTATTATTTTTTTTTTGGTACAGAACTACAACTACTATTATTACTATTGTCATTGTTGTTTTTGTAATATCTTGATTTTCGAGAAAGATCAATTATAACTTATAATGAAAATATTATTCCAAATATTCCAATTGACCAAGTAACATAAAATGCTAACCTATTTATCACTAAACAAATTAATATGGAAGTGCACATACATCAATCTAAGATACTCTATTTAATTATTGGGAAATTCTAGGCCATTTTAGGAGCGAAAAGTGGTGGTCTAAAGAAACGTTCTCTTTGTCAACACAAATTCCATTTATAAACAAACAAATTGTGGTGAGGGATAAATTAATAAAGCTCATCCATAACGAGCGCTCATACGTTCTTCAACGTCCCATCATTTTAATTATAATCTATGATAATATTTATTAAATAAATTGTCAACTTCGATTTAGAGCAGGAATCAAACACAACAAGAAAAATCTGAAAGAAACAACACAATCCAATTTGATTAAAAATAAAAAATCAAGCACGCATATGAAACTTCCAACCTTCTGCAACATCCAGATGAAGGCTCTGATGCTTTAGATAATTAGCTTAAATTAACTGAAGTGCAAACTACATAAAATTTCCAGCATTGCAACAACAATTCGAAGTATGAAGGACAGAGGTGTACACAAGTCCGAAAGTTCTAAATTAGACCAGTAAATAACAATACGGGTTTATTAGCATCACAACAGAAAAATAAGTTAACAAGGCTGGAGCTGCACCTATGGCCAAGGCAGCATTTTACATGAAAGTACAAATATTTTACATTTCGTTCTCTTTTTTCCTTTTTTTTTTTTTGGGAAAATGCACACAAATTTCTAATAAATCACTTTTTCTTTGAAGCAAGAAAATGAACTCGCGCAAGGGCATATGTTTTCCCTGCCACCAAAACACCTGTTTGTGACCACTGCAGATCTTCCCACTCTACATTGTCTTCAATAACCTGAGTTACGGAGAAGAAATATTCTAATAAATTAATAAAATGGAATTATATGATAAAACCATTTCTTTTTAATCTTTTAACAAGGTGCTTCAATGCCATCCTCCCACTGAGGTGAAAAAAGATTAAGAAAACCATTTCCTCAGGCATCACCAGCACACTTACTCTTATATAGGTTAATTGCAGATAAACCCACCCTATTATCACCCAATTGCGGAGAGAACCATGTAGTTCTGTTCCTGCAGATAGACCGCCCAAATTTAAAAAAAAAAACTCTTTTACCTCATGAGGTCTGTTTGTCAAACACACTTTCCTCATTCTCTGA
>BQKN01000870.1:335099-347424 GCA_022839385.1 Asparagus kiusianus
ACTCGGGGTTCTATGTACAATAACAGAACTACAGGGGTCTTTTCTGCAGTTGGATAGTAGTAAAGGTCTTTCCGCAATTAACCACCCATGTATTCTGTTAGAGGATGTTTCTACTCATAGTACATCTAATTTGCAGTTTACAAAAAACCATTTACTATTAAATCACAAATTATTATGTACAGACGAATAGGAAAAGTAAATTAGGTTCATCTGGACTTAAGAGAATTAAATATACTACCTCCAAGTCCTCTACACGCATAGGGATACCACTGGAAAGCATAATTTCTGCTGGGATTATCTTCTTGCAGCGAGAAAACCGGAACATATCAACCGCATGCTCGCGTTCTGCATGATTTCTATCACCATTTTGTAAATGTGAATTATGATGTTGCCGCTTCTCCTGCTCTGATTCTAATGCATGAGCAGATGTCCCTGCTGCGCCACTACTGATAACCTTCTCCCCGTTGTAACACAGCTCATATCTACAATGGTTGCATGCAGAGCAGAGATGATTCAGGAAACATATTTCTAGTGCTAAATAAGTCAAACAATCATGAAAAGATTCAAAACAGAAGCCAAGACGTGAACATTTGGCAGCAAGTAAAGGAGATATCACTGTTCACGAAAAGTGCAAATTTAGAAAGGAGCTAATAGTTTAGTATATGGTCTCCATTGGTATCATATATCTAATAGGTAAAAAGATAGAAGTTTGAACAAGATCAACAACCATAAGTACTGACTAGCGTTTGCAAACCAGAGCAAGCAGAGCTCCCCCACTGGTGACTTTCAATAAAAATAGAACATACACTAGATAACATTAACAAATAATCATTGGTAAACACGATTCACTTGGTGGTTTTGTGCAACCATAATGAGAACCTTAGATCATTATGACTTACTGTACGCAATAAACGTCTAAAACCAAGGCAAGCCACTAATAAACATCAGGAAAAAAACATGAATTCAAGCCCTAATCGGTAATGAAGATTTTTTAAGCGAGAAGTATCAGAAATATTTGAGATGAGCAATAATGCTACAACCCGACTAGCATCATTTCTGGCTTCCAACCAAAAGCACTCCCTTGCAGCCTAACATGAGCTTATGAGAGCAAAGATAAATGCTGGGAAAAGACCCTTTCTCAGAAGAGAAGTTAAAATGAATAAAATATAGAAAAGGAAGAGCTGGAAAAAGATCCCTTTCGCTTGCACAGTAGGTGATTCTATCACTAGACTCCAGAATGAAGTAAAACATTCATGGAAGTTAATCAAAGTCCAACTTTCTCATGTTATAGATATTAAATTACATCAAATATTTGCAACGAATGAAAGAGGAGTAACAAAAGTAAAGATCAAAGGCATACTAGAAAACGCTAAAAGGCAAGATAGGTACACACAAACAACAATTACAGTTGTCCAATACTAGCAGAGAGCACACATGCTCTCAAATAGGAACCATATACAAATTATAAGTTCATCAAGTGAGAAAATGCAGTGAAATTTTTCTAAGAGAAGAAAATTAGTTTAGTACTGATAAAGTAGCCGAAACATAGTTAGCTGTTACTTTAGCCTGATCTTAACCCAAATTTTACGTTCATGCCTATTCCAAACCCTAGCCCAGAACCTCATTCCAGTGCCGACATTGTCTGTTCCTTATTCCTTGAGCCTAATCTCCAATGCTATAATAGTCTAACCCAAATCCATAAATCATCTTTCGAAGCTTATCCTAATTTTGAAATTATCCATGTATAATTTTCTACACAGCTCCTGGAACTTAAACCCTAGCCCAAAGCTATTCTAATGAAGAGACAAATGCAGAATTACAAATAAGTTTGTTACAAAATTTGGACCTTTAGTTGTTTAACAATGCAATACATAACACAAAATATAGGGATAGATGATAAGTTTGCAATGAGGACTGGGAAAATGAAAAGGCAGTAGGGACAGAATTTTTCATAGAACGCTAAATTTTGACAAGCAGAAAACAACCTCTCAATATTTAGAGACCGATCAAAAAAGCCCCAATTTCTACACAATAGTTATGTCTAACATGGACAGACAAATTGGGAAAGTTTTCCAAAACAAGTTTAATTTTAAACAAGAACACAGTAATAAGAACACAGTAATTATAGTTGACATAATGAGCCCTTTAACCCTTCTAACGGAAAAGCCTATTCCTGCCCCCACAAACTCCATGTTCTGTCGTATACCTACTGCTACCGATTTCTAACAAAATACTAACTCTATCCCTCAGGTATGTTCCTCATCTAAGCTCAGACCTCTTATCTCCTCAAATATATTCCTCATCAAAGCCCAGACCCCAAATCTTATCAACAATTACTCCGTCTCACCCATCTCTAACCAAACTCCAAGTTGCAAAGGCTATCCCAACCCTAAACATAATCTCCATACATGTTCACTAAACCAAATCCAAAACAATATATCACCCCTGAGAACTGCCACACCATCCCTAAGAAAACCCAACCTTAGACTTGCTCATAACTGTATGCTTACATTTAGGGGTTGTTTGGTTGTTTCCCACTATTTTAGAAAAACGAATTTCCTCTACTGAAATTCATTTCCTTGCATTTCTTGTTTGTTTTACTATTAGAATTGAGGTAGAAATTATTTCCAGAAATCAATTGTTTGGAAAGTAAGAAAGGATTAAGAGTTCCAACTTTATGGGAAAGGAGAGAGAAAGTAGAGGTCAACAATCATTTTGCATTAAAACCATCAAAGATCAATTTTACAATGTAGATGCTTAGGGCCTCCCTCTCCATGCCATGCAGTACTGATTCCTCTGGCATTATGGCCTCCTTTACCACAACGATACTGTCCACGGATCAAATTATTTGGTGTATTGGATTTCACTTGAATGTCTCCGGCTACATTGCATGCACTCGGATTTAGAAATCTTGTGTAAATTTATTCATGTGCTATTAAGTATTTTTCTTTATGTTCTTTCTCTAAAAGAGGTGGAATAGAATAACCCGTTTATGTCTATAATGCATCGTATGTAGCATAATAGGTAACACCATTTTTTATTAAAGAAAAATATATTCCCCGAGCTCGGAATGGATTTCTAGGAAATGTAACTCTTTTAGGATATTTTAGGAAATCAATCTCCAGAAAATTGTGCCAAACCAAACACACAAAATATGGAAGGGTTTATGGCAACCCATTTCCGCAATCGCCCTGTCAACAGTGCTTTCCTTTTCCACAATATAACATGGAATGAAACAGCCCCATAAACTAACACCACAACATCATATGAGACCCCTGCACCCCTTGATGATAGAAGTGACAAATCTGTCAATTCTCATGCTATAATGTTCACCCTTGAAGTGCAGTAAATTATTTGATAAAGCGGTAAGAAACCGGACTGTCTAAAATTTTCCTTATTATAATAGACAAGACCTAAAAGGTTGAGCAGCACAATAACAAACAAGCTGCAAGTGGGTCTGCATTATCGGAGCATGATCAGAATTAATTATAACAATTTGCTCCATATACAGTCCAAAGTATATATGATAAGATGCAAATGGCCCAAATGACAAAAGTCTGGATCTAGAAGAAAATGAATACAAATGTACATGAGGGGTTTATGTACACCCATGAAAGTCTATAAAAATCAATACAAGGTATCTAATAAAATCCCTAAAGATCCTCAATCCTGTTTCTTGCCATATCCACATATTCATGATAAAGGAAGTTAAAGGAAATAAGTTTTCAAGTACTCCCGGTCAAGCTACAACGTAGAGACTAGCGAAGCCCAACTTGCCCAACTTGTCACGAAAGGATTGGACAATTTTAGCGGCAATGCTTTCACAAAGATATTAGCCAGCTGAGAACTAGTGGGAACATGAGAGAGAAACCACCTTGTGAACCTTATCACAAACAAAATAGCTATCAACTTCGATGTGTTTGGCTCTCTCATGAAAAACTGGATTATCGGATACGCAAATTGATGCCTGGTGCAATGGAACAATTGAAGCGAGGGAAAATCCCAAATCAAAAAGAACAGACAAGCCAATTAATCTCCAATACTAAGTGCGATATGTAGTACTCAGGGTCAACATTTGAACAATCAATTACAAGCTGCTTTTTGTTTTACCAACATATAAGATTATCATCGAAAAGAAAGCAATAACCGGTAGTAGAACAACAATTATCTACTGAGTTAGCAAAAACAACATCTGAATTATCCGAGGGAGTGTATCCTGGGTAAAAAGTCCTTGGCCCGAAGGCTTCCAGAGATACTTCAAGACCCAAAGAATAGCCTTCCAATAAACTGTGGCCGGCGCATGCATAAGCTGACTCGCACAGCTGGTTGCATATGTTATGTCAGGTCAATTTACAGCAAAACATAGAATAATATTTCGACCAATTGTCGATATCCATCGGGATCATAAAACAGGGTGCTTGAGGTGGATGCTGAGTCATAAATTAGGATCCATAGCTGTGTCACTAGGACGACAACCTCTATCACATACTTCCTCCTTTAGGAGATATAAATGTCAGCTTTAGACGCCGAAACCTCTATTACAAGAAAGTAACTATTCCAAGAAAGTAACAAAGAGGGCCTAAATCCTTCGTTTGACACTAAGATAATCACATCTCAAGAAGTGTGATGTGATGTTTAAATAAGGAGTGAGTATTCTTTTGCATTATCAAATTGTAAGCATTTGATTCATTCAAAGTTGAGATTATCCCTCTTTATAAAATGAGCAAAGAACATCAAACATCTCAAAGCGATCGGTAAAATGACAAATTTATGCAAGAATAATCATATTGTGGAATCAAAGGAAACAAAAATTGTTGGATCTAGATTCTACAGTTCAAGAGGTATAAACAACGCTACTTACGGCCTCCACCAATCACCTCCCCTCTTTGCATGCCCCTAAAAACACGATGAATACGATAAAATGCTCTTAATGAGAACAAAAGAACATCATCAGTACGAACATGACAATCAGATGCAGGTTTTGCCGATAACAAATGAGGCATCATATGATCTCAAGCTACTGAATCTATGATCTAAATATGACTAGACACCTAAGTTGCATAGATACAGGTATGGCACACGATAAATTTGTAAAAGGTAGGTTATGGGGATACGACTGTGTGTACTCTAAGAATAACGGGTATGCTTGGTATCAAGCACAAAATTGGTGCTTGGTAGTGACGTGGATGTTTCTCATCCACACATTTAAAGGTGCCCATTTAAAAATGACCTCACTTAATCACCCGCTCATTAGATGAGTGGATGGCCACATCGCTACCAAGCACCAATTTGGTACTTGGCACCAAGCATACCCATTATACACACCATTGTTTTAAATATCCCCGACATGGCCCGATATATCCCCCGATATATCCTTTTACAGGACTTGCCGCAACCGATATGGTCTTTAAATATCATTTACCGCTTTTTGGCTATTTTGAGTGATAAATCCCCAATATGGCTGATATATTAGCCGATATGTGGACCACTATATCTTTTTATATAGCTTGTTACAAAATAATATACCGTGTTTGGAATTTTTGGGCGAGATCAAGATTTCCTCATTATATCAAATGACATTTTGCCCTAAAAAAAACAGATCGAATGTTACAACGTTGCTTTGCACTTTTATTTGTTTTAGAAGGTTGATGATCCTAAACATATATTATTCATAATTTGTATGCTTAAATTTCATTACATATGTTGAGATTACATTTTAATGCATTATACTATGCATGCAAACATTTATTATGACATTCCGATATTTACCACATATCCCCGATATTTCCCCGATATCCGCAATCCGATATGAATTTTGGCCATCTGATATTTCCCCGATATCCAAAATTTAAAACCTTGATACACACAGACATATACATATAGAGGGCTCTACCCACCAGCTTTTTCCATTAGATTTCCTTAAGTTTCATGTTATCACGTGATAGACATCAATGTTATCTTCGAGATGTGTCTTGATATGTATCACATGCCAATACGAATCTCAAAACAAATCTAATGGATACAAAAAGTTATTGGATTAAGCCCTTAAGCAACTTAAGTTTATGCTAGCTTTACTATATATATATATATATATATATATAGAGAGAGAGAGAGCAAGACTCCTATCAACTTAAGTTGATATCCGCCAAAGTTTGTAGCCACATATTTATTAATATAAAACACCTTTTTATATAATACAAGGATCCCTAGGCAATATGAGTGGCAAATCATTATATATATATATATACTCCTATCAACTTAAGTTGATAGCCGCCAAAGATATAAGCATATATATATATATATATATATATAATGATTTGCTCTAGATCAATATTGAATTAAATACCTATTATATTTTCATACTTTTTTATTACGTAAAGTGTAGATTATATATGAGGAACTACAGGAAAGTACATGGTGTGATTAAATAGAAGGGGGCCATAATGATCTTTTCAAAAATTGAAGACAATGATGATAAAGAAGAAAAGTGATACGAGTTGCCGTGCGAGCACCCTTTGATCCCGGAATTACCAAAAGGTGGGTTGAGAAGAGAACGACCAAAACACAAGAACAATTCAGTTTGGCGAAGCAAAATACCTTCTCTAGATTATGAAGAACAAAATATTACAATCTCTCTCTCACAATCTCACTTTAGAATTGAAGAACAAGCTCTCCAAATCTCAATCTAGAATCTAATCTCTCTTGATTAAACTCTCTGATCTAAAAGATATTTAGAAACCCTAAAACAATCCATTATATAGGTGTACAAACGTGGATGGCAATCTGGTAAATAACTAGATCCAAAACCAATAGGAATTCGTGTGAACAGAAACCCAAACGAACCAGGAAACCATCGATGAGTCGACTCATGACTGAGATGAGTCGACTCGTCAGAAACTGGACAAAACTCAAAAACCAGCGATGAGTCGACTCATGACAGTCATGAGTCGACTCAACCTGATGAGTCGACTCATGACTGTTATGAGTCGACTCACAGGTTGAAAACTGGATACTTCGATTCTTCTGCTCGTCGTCTCGTTCCACGCTTCCTCCTGCATTCCCTTGTACTGTTTAACACCTCTATTCTCATGCTATCATGAGAATCATCTATCCTCAAACTCTCATGAGGATTGCTAAGTTCCGAAGAGAAGATACACACGTATCAAAAAGAAACAGAACATAGAGAAAAAGATAAAATTGTAGGTTATGCAATCTTTACTTGTGTAATCAATAATAAACGTTACTTGCTTTTAAGATAATATCAAATTCCCATTTTCATAGAGAACTACAAGTTTCCTTACAAAATGAGTCAAAAGTTACAAGCATACACTCAAAAGTAAGAAGTATATCCAAAATGTTACAAACATCCCTCAAAATATTACAAGTCTATTATTCAAAGTTGCAAACATACCCTTGAAATTTAGAACTATATCCCAAATATTTAGAACTTACAAGCATATCCCAAAAGTTAGGACTATATCCCTTGCATAGAACTGGTTCTAAGACAATCACCATTCAACATTTTCATACCCATCAAACACACCGGCCACAAGCACCGACTCATCAAGAGTAAGGTTTGCAACTTCTAAAATGTTAGCACCATCAAAAACTTCAAATTCATCACCTCTTGTATCCCACATCTTTGTCTCTCCTCCAGAATACTTTAAGGATCTCATTGAAAGATGAAGAGTTTTTTGAACATATACCATGTCGTTTGCTTGTTATGCATTCATTTTGTTCCTCAATAGAGAATGAATGAATTTTTTTGGTGATCCGATTTCTCTCAAACCATGGAAAGGAACAAGGATGTCTGATTAACTTTAATGCTAGTGTTTGTAATTGTGGTAGATGTTCTATAGACAACATACCAAAACTTTGCATCTATTTTCCCCCTGTCATGCAAAGAGTCATGATCTGCAAATGCATCATGTGTGGTGGAAAATTTAGCAATTTCTTTGTTAACCATTCTCCGCTCCTCGAAATTAGGAAAATTAGAAAAATAGGAAAATTTAGCTATTTCATTGGAGATCTCTGGATGATTATGTGGTGTAACTCAGTTTAGGGCTTCGGTTAGCCAGACCGCACTATAATATCTAATAGAAAAACATTCATGAATAATATAAAGTATTAAAGGCTAACCAATATAGATTAAAAGTTTAGTTTAGAAAAAATACTCACTTTAGGTTTAGTGAACGAGCAAATCAATGTAATAATGTGTTGTTCTTGTTCCATCGATCAACTAGGATAGCATGTACAACAAATTAAAATGATGAATGTTCATCATCTCTTTTGCCTTCTTTTCTATTAATAGAACTCTTTAACTTTTTCAATCACATATCCCACATATTATAAACTAAATGAAGATCTAACTTATCAGTATTAACGAATCGAAGCATGTTATTGATTGTCTAGGGAAAAAAGATGATGTATTCTATTTTATCCCATCAAATATTATCCAGAATTTTGTCCTTAAAAAATTGGGACCTCTCGACACTATCATCTCGATAGAGACTCCACGTCCTACCAATGACCAAGTTCATAAGACGACGCTTGAGTTTGACGATAGCAAGCATTCTCGACCTCGTTTGATTATTTAACATTGACAATCTCCAGGAGTGATATTGAAAAAATTTATCATTACATCGTCGCTAACTTCGATGATCCAACTACATCCCTCATACACTACCTCATTTCTTTCAGTGTTCTTTGTTGCACAAATATTCTTTTAAAGTAAGATTTAGTATATGGTAACACATGGGGTCCAAAAAATATGAGGATTCTTCCTTCTACAATGTCTCTCGTGGGTTTGCAAATAGGACATTGTCAATTACAACTTGCACAACATCATGAGGACCAACCTCTTCAATGGCTTTCAAGAGAACATCTGCTATATAACCCATATTCTTAGTCCTCCCCTCCACATTGACAGTATTCAAGAACATTAGTCTTTCTCTAGTCATCGTCATCACATTAATGAGAGGTGGTCTTTGCGAATCGACCACGCATCACTAACAATAGATACCTTTCTCTTTCCATGTTATCTTTGTGAATCGGACCACCCATCACTAACAATAGATATCTTTCTCTTTCCATGTTATCTTTATGGGCTCCAATAACTTTTCGATGTGTGTCCTTACCTTTTTCCATGTTATCTTCACTCGAATTGATTACATACTTATATAATTCACTGAAGAATGGATTCCTTGCCAATAAATGAAAAACTCTGTGTAAAACATTCGGACAATGATATTATGTAGATGATCTCGGGCTCCATGATTAAAATATTGTTCTAAAGTGTTTCCCTCACTTCTTCTCTTAGCAACTTAGTTGTTGTGGTTGTTCTTGATGTAGGTAATGAGACACACTTGCCTTTCTTTGCCTTCAACCTAAGTTCCGCTAGCTCCAACACTTTCATCTCAACAATATTTTCATTTTTCACGTTTGCACGACACTTGATTCTAAATAATAAAGTTCTTAAGAGATGAGTTTTTACACTCGAATGAGAACTCTTGAAAGTTTCATGACAATAGTTGCATTGCCACTCCCAATTTTCACTACTTCCCATGTTGTTCTTGAGCATATCTCCAAAGAGGAGCATTATCATCCTCTAGCTCAGTTTGTGAATTTAGACTTCCTTTAATTCTCTATAATTATCAATAAGAAAATAACTACATATAGAAAACAAAAATCTATTTATACTTCAATCAATAATTTAGAAGCTAAAAATAAGGCTAAGGATAGTGTTGCGTAGCGGTGAGGCATCGCTAAGACTACTTGGGGCTATTACCGCAAAATAGCTGTAAAAAACGCAAAGTCAAATAGCAGTCTAGTTTAAATATATATAAATACTCAATAAAAATTTTAAAAAAATCTAAAAAATATAAAAGTGCATATTTGATAATTTAAAAAGATCCTAAATATGAAATAAACATGTAACCATCACATAATACCAAAAACAACTAGAGGAGTCAAAAGAGTCGTCGTCTTCGAAAAGATGAGCTAAGCGGTAAGAGGACTGCAATAGGAGCTCATGACGAGAGGAGGTGAGAGAAAGTGTTAAAGGAGATATTAGTGGATGTAGGAAGCGACAGGAATACGTCAAAAATCGTGGGAGATGATGGGATGCAGTGGTTGCGGGTCGGGTTTGATTTAAAAAAATAAACCTCAAACTGCATTTAAATAGAGGTAAAAAAGCTCTTAGATGCAAACGAATCAAGGTCGCTTTGCTATTATGCTATTATGGGTCTCTGAAGTGCTAGACTAGAAAACAAATTAATACTTGTATCACTTTTATGTGGTTCTTGTGGAGTGCTAGATGAGCGCGCTTGAAAGAAAAACAATGGCCAACTCGGAACACAGCAGCGAGCAATGTCTTCTGAATGCCTAAATAAATATGGGTGTTAATGTTCATATTGTTTAACGCCTGGATTTTAAAAAAGGGTTAATGGCTGAAAAATTTTATTGCCCTAATGTCATTGATGAATATACATTGATAAATATACTTGAGATGAAGATATAAAAAAAGCTATATCTCATTGATGACTATACTACACGAGGGGTTAATCTACACCCATGAAAATATATACAATGTATCTAATTAAATCCTTAAAGATCATCAATCTTGTCTCTTACCAAATCAACAATATTCATGACAACCATGTGGGGAGATAAATAAGGAGATTGTCCAGGTCACATGATACTTGCGATAGCGTCTAAACTGATCCAGACCTGTTTAGGATCAAGCAAGACCCAACACAGATGTGACCCACTAGCACCCTCTAATAACCAACCAGTGGAGGTAGAAAATAGTGATGAAGTTAACCAAAAAATAAGTAATAGGTTGGAGAACAAGAATGAACAGAACTATAGCACTCAGAAGGGCAGTGGGTGAAGCGTTTTAATATATGTAAAGTGTATGGGCAATCGGTATGGGTAGTAATTAGCAAGAATGATAGTATCTTGTATACTGTTTTTGAAATTCAAGGTCAACAGATGCACAATCACCCACACACACTTGTCTTGAATCTTAGTGGTTCGAACTAATTGACAAGCATCATTCAATGAAATAAATTAAATCATCTGACAGGTCAAAATGAATGTTTTAAAGTAGGAGAAATCTAGTTCAAGGGCGAAATGTTTCTCTTACCCAAATTACTACATTTTGCACGAATACAAGTATAAATATATTTATATCTTTTTTATTCCTACTTGTAACCAACAAACATCAGGGACCTTCAGGTTTCTACTACTAGTACTATATAAAAAAAACATATGCTTATCATCAAAATCAAATTAAAGAATAAACAAGGATACACACATGGCAGTGCTGAATTCAGCTGGCGTCACTGAGTCTGGGTAGAGAGGAACGCAGCGTCTCTGCTCAAAGACGGAGGCGGTTGTATTGGGAGGTGACCGTGAAGGGCAGGGAGGTTAGTTGGGGTAGAACTTAGGTGCAGAGAAGACGTTTTGAAAGGAAGAGAGGAGAGGAAAGAGAGAGTTTTCATCTGACCTAACGTGCCTTGTTTGTTTAAAGGGGAAAGAAATATACCAGAACATGTATATTCTAAAAATACATACTTTCTGTTCGAATAGTATTCCTTAGCTTGGAAACTCTGCTGGCTACTTGCCGATTCATCCTTAAAGAAACTAATAAGGATAATGCAAACTATCAAGTAGACGAAAAGCAAAACAGAAAATGATAAACATGTTGAAGCAAATTTACAGAGAGGACAACTTTATAAAGTTCCTCACCTCTTTGAGTGTGTTTCTAAATACAGAACTTCTCCTTTCTTTAAGCGTGCTGATGTATAATGAGGCTTCTTTAATCCCTTATCAGCAACTATGCTAATACTGTATTTCAGCCTGCAGCAATAAGCATCCACACAAGAGACCCAATGTTATCACACTAAACAAATCACGGTGATGTTAGATTGCACATTTTCATGCAATAGAGCTTCTTACTAATAAATCGTTCATCAGTTATCCAGCAGAAATAAACAAAGACAAAGAACAAGGCCTTAAATACATAGAAATATACTGACTATAAATGTTGCTTTTCTCAACCTGATAACTACTTAATCCAAAACCTTATGCTGATGGATTCCTGGCTAACTATGTATATACTACATCCTTATAGGTTCGAGCGGGCCCCCACAGTTAGGCTAAAGTATTAAAGTTGCAGTAGGCGGGGAAAATCTGTGATGGCATATACAGGATCTGCTGATGCCTAATTGTAAGATTATATATACCCACACACACGTGCTTACGTGCACTTGCGCGCAAACATGAGCGCGCACATATATATATATATATATATATATATATA
>BQKN01000870.1:347824-363524 GCA_022839385.1 Asparagus kiusianus
ATATATATATATATATATATATATATATATATATATATATATATATAGAGAGAGAGAGAGAGAGAGAGAGAGAGCCGACCAGTAGGATTCAGACTTGAAGCATATCAATTGTAAGTATATGATAGTACATCAAATCAGGTCTAAGCAACTTGTCTTGCTAGTATAAGCCCTCCATTTTCTGACCACTTGGTGCACCAGTAATAATACAGCTGAATTTTTCTTTCAGACATTTCAGATGATTGAGATTATGTTACCAATACAAATCTCCAATTTAGATTAAAAAAATATATGCTTTTGCAGCAATGGGATCCAAACTCGAATCTCCAATTGGAACATTCATAGTGACAATGATGATTATGATGGTATTACTTATACATGTGTTGGGGCCAAAACGATCCTAGGAATGACCAACTTCAGTCAGAGGATCATTCCTAGAAGGATTATTAGGCCTTCATTAGGTCCAGCCCTGTCATTTGTGTTCCACGTGAAAGCCTATCTGCGTACCAATTTCTAATACTGTTTACAGGATCTCGTGACAAATTAATCTCCACTTTTCAGCTAATAGATAAAATACTAGAAGCAATAACTAAAAAACTATGCCATCTATGATATATGGCGGAGATACAAGCAATCATTTTCCTCCAGCTAGCAAAACTTGTTCTCTCTCAAATTGAAAGTTACAAGCGGATTTTTCACTTAGATAACCTAGAGGTGGCACTTTCAACCTGCCCATGCTTGAAGTTACCAGGTTGAGCTCAGGCATAGTCAGGTATTTATAGACCAAGCTAACTTTTTATTAGGCCTTTTAATCCAATTGACATAGTACACTCAAAATATTTTAAATGTTTTAATTCAAACAGCAAATTTTTATTCTGCTGTAATTACAAAATTCAGTCCTTGGTGCCTTAGTGGTAGGTAGGATCATCTTATTCCTACAGGATGAAGTTTTATCTTCAAGCACTTTATAATACCTAACTGAACTCGTAATCTATCCTGGCAAGTTTAATATATGGCAATTTAGTAGACGGGTTCCTGAGACAGGTTCAAATATAAACTGCAAAAGGATCGAGCTTCCTTTTGGGACTCATAAACCATAACCATTTAGATCAGATTCAATCCAAAAGGATGGAGCTTCCTTTTGGGATGGAGCTTCCATTTAGATCGGATTCAATCTGCATGAGGCCCAATCCAAGCCTACCAAGATACAAAGTTCCGAAATGATGAGCAAGTTCATATGTAGGGTTATCTAGCAGTCCATGCTTTTGATAACCAATGAATAAAGACAGAATTTACAGCTATTTAGAGATAAAGAGGTAGGTACTAAATAAATAATTCATCAAATATAAGGTTCTAAAAATCACGAGCTGTTTTCCGAATTCACTGCTATTAGTTTTCATTTTAAAAGTCTGTAAATATCTGCATGTTGAATATGCATAATAGAAAATTTGTACTGAATTATATTCTTCCAATCATTGGACAATAAGCATCAAAGAAACATGATAGTATCCTACGATATTCAGTTTGAGACTAAATATTACCATGGCTCGTTGCAGAGATTGTACTGGATTGAGACTTCCCGCACAAACCTTTGTTGCCGCAGTGCGTTCTGCAAAAGTAAAGCCATCAAGCACCAATTAAACCGGATAACATTTCTTTGAGAAACAGAGCAAGCTAGAAATGAAGAAACTACACCCAAAAGAAAGATTTCTCATGTCAGTGGATAATAACATTGCGGGCCATTAGCTTTTTCAAAATTTACAATCTCGTAATTCAGAGAGAGAACAAGTATTCTAAAGGAAAACTAACAAAAACAAAAACAAAAAACATCAGAAAGTTAGCAATATTTTAAACCTTAGCTTATGAACTGACATTATGTAAAGGAAAGCAATATGCAAAAAGAATATTGACATGGCTAGATGTACTGGAACCCTAATCCACTTGAACAATAAAAATATCATCCAAAGTGATGAATTGAGAGCATGCATACACAGAAAAGATAAAGGGACCAGAAAGGGACCGGAAATTGGAAGACCCAGTGAACATACCGAAGCTGCAGATCTTGTTGTCATTGTGCGTTCAGCAGAAACAGGAGCAAGAGTTGGCTCCAAAGCAGATATATGGGTAAGACGAGGCTCAAGATCAATAGTGCCACCACCTTTCTGCCAAACATTATAAAATAAACCAAAAACAAGAGACTGTTTAAAGGAACTAGTAGCAAGAAGATTATTCTATGCATGACTGCAGACTAACAGCCAGCCCAAGACAAAGTTGGACTTCAAACCAACATATTACTATTATATTTCACGCACTAATAATTTGAATAGGCAGGTTATAATGGTATACTACTGGACTGTGGCATGATGAAACGCATGGAAACATCTACTACCTTCACAATGCAGCACTGCTCAACACGAAAACTACAACCTATGCCTGCTCCCCAAGCACGAGAACGAACATTGTTCCGTAAAGTGGAGCTGTAATCTGCAGTAAAAAGAAAATTTGAATGCACAAATTGGTGCAAATACTCAATATTATCGTTTTGAGCGACCATAGTATAACCATGCTTGTGTCAGACTGTCAGGTAGTACTCAACATAACACTAAGAAATAAATAGTACACTGACCCGAATCAGACAAATAAGATACACAACTCTAATTCATTATTAAATAACTTCCAACCAGGTTAAGCAAGCAATATTTGGAACAAAAAATCATTAGTTACATTCGTAATACAAGTTCAGAGTGTCAACAGTTCCATTCTTTAGTAAAAAGTCCAGTTTATATCATGTAGATGATTAGAATCTTCTTTTGTTGAAGTAGTAGACAGCACTGGAAATAAGTTACAATGCTGGTGGTATATAATGTGGAAACAACTTAGTGGCTCCTTAGACTGACAGCACCAAGAAGCAGGTAACACTTAGTTGAGAAGTTATGTGAGACCTGCAGAAGACTGCATACTTGGAAAGGCTATTGCCGAAGGTTGGATATTAGAATTCAGTTTTGTTAATGCTGCCTATCAGGAACAAAACAATATGATAAAGATGCTCCTTAGATAGCTTATCCTCTTGACAACAAGAGTAGCATCTATGACCTATGATCAGAAAGAAGTGAAAATTCATATGAACAAATATAAAACCAAATGAAGGAAACAGACAAAAATAAGTGCTGAAAAATCATTAGTAAGAGATCATACTCTTAGACAATTTTGTATACTCTCTCAAAAAATACTGGTGGGCTAACTAGACAGGTGGATGTGGTAAGGAAGTTATAACTGCATGAGATGTGTTAGCAGAGGAGGTACCTGTTAGAGGGTGGCGTCAAGTGACACCACCCTCTAGCAAAAAAATCAAATATATACTAGAGAGTATCATCAAACAGTGACATCATTACAAGTTACAACATTAAGTATAGAGTAATAGCCCATTTAAGAAATGTTGTGTATCTAACTACAATGGACTCCATGGGGAAATTGATTTCTGCAGTGAAAATTGTAAAGAACTGTGAAATCAAATGGGAGATCAGTAGATAAACAACTGCTTAGTAACTTTATTGAAAAGGATGTACTTAGTGGTATTTCAAATGAGGCTACAATGCAACATGAAGACAAGCGGGGCCAATTGTAATTGTACTTAGTTGAACATAATTTCTACATCTCACTAAAGTTCCAACTTATATTGAATATAAGAAAAGAAATAGTAATATCATCTTTTTATGTATAGTGTGACACCACTGTTATGAATTCCTAGCACCGCCACTACGCGTTAAGCCAGAACTTCTGGTCAATAGGTCCATATACAAGACAGGTTAATATTCAACAATATCTGGAGATAGCAGTGCTAGGGTCCATGTTCAAGAAGCAATTTATGAGGCTGCAAATGTGTACATGGCAGGAGTTGCATTCATATACTTCCTTTCTGTAGAAATGCGTTGAAAAAATAGCAATACCATGTAAATAACTTTTCACTCTCCCTCACGTACTTTTCCTTTTTCTTTTAGGATTTTTGTCATATTAGACCCCAAAATCTTGTTAATATTAGATTAGTCACCCAAATTCATTAAGTAGTTTAAATAACACCCCAATATTCTTATTTTACACCCTCAAATCTATGAAGTTGTTTTAAATGAGGCCCACATTTTGAATAAATACAAATATTTTGGAGCCTTATTTAGAAATATGAAGATGTGAGGGTCAAACATTGAATTAACAAAGATGTAGGGGTCCTAGATGAAAAAATCCTTTCTTTTAACATTCTACATTTGGATTGGCTGGGAGAGAGGGCATTTCTTTATGTACTCATGGTAATAGTTTGGGGTGTGTTGGGATCGCGAGGCAGCTATGCAGAACCTGCTGATCATAGAGCAACCACAAGCAGCCCTCCAATTAGTCATCAATCATTATTTCATTGGTTCAACTGGTCCTCCATAGTCATTTTTCCATTCATCTGCATGCAGTTTTTCATCTTTCAAATATATTTCCACACTTAAGCACATTTTTCGTGATTTTTTTTCTTTTTACCTGCATATATGAAATTACGTATATTATCTTATATGTTATACGCTAGTACATTACATAGTGGAACATACCACATCCTATAACATAGGCTTGAATTTTAAGATAAAATTTTTATATATGCCATATCAATACTGAAAAGATGATGATATCATATAGATAAACATAAAGAGAAACAAATATTCTTGTCCATTTTTTGGGACAAGATAATAAAACAGTTGGAATCATTGATCTTCTGCGCAAATAGGAAGTATTAAACCCTAACTCTATTAAATATTCTCCCCTTAAAACCAGGGATATGTGTTGATAACAATCACAATAAGGATGGCGTCAGCGAAGAAGCATTCATTCTTTTTGTTTTACATATATATTTGAAATTTTGGTGTCATTTCTTCTTACATTTATCTTCTCTTCCTTCTTTCTGCTTTCCCCCCTCTTCTATGCTTTTTGTTCTTTATCTCCTTCTCTACTAACTCTTCTTACTTATTCTCATTCTCCTCTTTCTTACTCTCCTTCCTAGTTTTTCCCTCTCCTCTGGGCCTTCTCCTTTCCTCTTTTTCTATGTCTCTTCCTCTGTTTCTGACATTCTTCTCAGTTGTCAGTTACAAAGTGAAGTTATTAAGTAATTGCTATTCTGATACAGTTTTGCTGCTATTATTATCACTTTTATTGCCACTTTGGCCCGATCTTTTTTGTTTCCGGCCGCTGTTTGCCATCTGCTCCTTTTGCTGAACGCTACTATAAATTATAATTCAAATGCAACAAATGAGTCAATGGTTGAATAGGTGCTACATTTTCTCATTTGCTGACATAATTAAAATGCTGTTGCTATAAAATACGTGTCTGATTGTATGTATGCATTTTCTTATGTGCAGATTGAATCGCACGTATTCTCCTAATTCCTCTTCAGCCACTTCTAATACTCCTACAAGAGCATGGAGGGTCAAAGGAACCCCGATAATATGGGATAGGAACACGTAGACACTCGACAGAGCTGAAATTAAGTGTAATGTGTTGTTCACGGAAGCAAGTCACTAAGAGGGTCTATGGTATCAACATGAAAGGTATATCCTAAAGCAACTAAATAATTTATAGGTACACTAACATAAAATGTGATTTCATACTCATAATTCCCAAATTGACAAATGTTCCCCTATAAAATGATATAATATAACATATAATAACTAAGTAGCATATCTTGATTAAAACGATAACATACAGTCTCAGGCTGTGAACTTACGCTCTTGTGGTGGCAACACTCGAACTGTTGCTCTTAACTCTAGAATAGCATCTGGAGGAGAAGAAGTTGGCCGGCAATAACCAGTGTGCATAAGAACTGGTAAAGAGATACATACAAAGCCACAATTACTTCGTGAGGTGAAAAATAGAACTATATATGTAGTAAGTATTCATAGAAAAAGAACATACCAGCAAAGAGATCTGAATCATTTGTGTATATATCAGTTCCCCATAGCTGGGCACCTCTGACCTGCATGTAATAGCCCTCAGTGACGTTTGATATGGTCCAAATAAAATGGCAGGAACTACTATAGGCATACAAAACTAAAGACTATCCAGGCGGTTATATCCCTGATCCTTGAATCTACTAGAAACATGTAGAAACTGGGATATAGAAAGATTACACTAGTAACAGAAGAAATCACAAAGCTTTCAGCAGCTACATACATATAAAACTTCCCAGTTAGAATAGGGAAGAAAGGTCACAAAGGAACAAAAATACTAGAATGGATATTCAGTTCATCGAAGTAAAATGAGTAATATCGAAGTAAAATGCGTAATATCAAAGTAAGATATTAATGTCGAAGTAAAATGAGTAGTATCGAAGTGAAAAGAGCAAAATACTAGAACGAGTAATATCGAAGTAAACTTTCTAGCTAAAAAGGGAAGATAAAAAAGGAAACAAAAAAAAATACTAGAATGGATCTTCAGCTCATCGAAGTAAAATGAGTAAAATGGCAGGAACTGCTCTAATAAAAAAAGAAAAATTACAATGCTTTTAGCGGCTACAGACATATAGAACTCCCTAGACAAAACAGGGAAGAAAGGTCGCAAAGGAATAAATGCATGTGTACTCAAGGAGCGTCCAAGGACTATCGAAGTCGAACAAGGATACAGCAAGTGTCGGACATGGGTACAAGATCCCACATGAGGTGTTTGGGAAACTTAGCTTTCCACTCTATTCCTTTGGCTTCGATAAACAGGCCCCAACAACCTGATCTTCTTTTAGCTAATATTAGGCAATTTTTTTCAGAATGGGGTAGTATTCCAAGACTTTAAGAAACAAAATCTCAGGTAGATGAAAAGCTGAGCAAAACGAGGAGGAAAAAAAGGTAACAAAATTAGTAACCTATTTCAAAATTAGTAACCTATTTCTTACTTGACGATTGCTGGAGGTTATATATTCTGCAGGTATCCGAATTTCTAATGTGGGATAATTTTGACAGGCTTCACCAATTTTACCCTCTTGAGATGCTTCAAATTCTTTCCATGATTTCAGAAGTTCTTGCATGCATTCACCGGCTTTATAAACAACAGTTGATACCTCAGGTTTTCCTGCAAAAAGAAAACAAGAAAAGTTATTACCAACAACAGTTAAAAAATAGCGACAACTATTCACAGCTCTTGTACAGAAAAGTCCAAAAATAGTTGTATGAGTAAATTAAACTATAGCTCACATCTCTTCTTCTAACATTACAATCTCTTTGTAGACATATGGACTACTAATTGACGGGGACGGGGTGGACGATCGATGAGGATTACTGTTAGGCAGCTTGGTTATGTATGCAGCTCACAGAAACAATGACCAAAGAACTGTTTTCCTGCTGTTAAGCAGTTTTCCTGCAGTCAAACAGAGTAGTAAAAGGGCTTTCGGGGGCTAGGCTGTGGGGCAATGGAGGTGGCACGGGATTGTGCTCGGATATTAAGGATAATACGAGACCAATTGTGCTGGCTCTGATTGTTGTTTTGGTGGCTAAGGAAAGTCTGTAGGAATCTGGCTGCTGCTTCACTGCAGGGAAAGAGAGAGAAAAGAGCAGGGCTGCTGCTGCGCTTTGTGTTGCAGGGGGCAGAGGAGATGAACAGGGAATTGACATGCTAAAAACACAGCAATTCACATGCTTAGATAGGTTTCACAAACTTATAAAAGTTTGAGATTTGTATGAAATGAAATCCACATGTTAAGGGTGCTCCTAATTCAGCCATTGCTTGAACAAAGCCATGCCGAAGGAAATTTTGTTAATGGGCTGACAACCTACATAAAAGTTTGAACAGATATCTATTAAATAAAACCGTATGTTATTGTGAGAGGTGTCCCCCTTTCTTCTTGTTATATATGTGCACATCCCAATATCATCCTCTTGCCTCCCTTATTTCACCACAAGCCAGGATAAAGAAGGATTTCGTTACACATAGAAGGGTTAGAGATCTCTAGCCCATGGACTCATTTAGTAGCTACAAGTCTCTCTTCCCCCCTTACATAATGCAAGCTATATGAGGCATACGGCCATAGTTACCCTTTAGTAGCTACAAACCTCCTTCCTTCCCTGGCGCAAGTTCCACAATGTGTCACAACCCATTTAGTAGTTGTAAGCCCCTATCTCTCTCTTTCTAACTCTGCCACCTCCAAACCCCTCTGGAGAAAACTCTCTTAGTCTCTAATTCTATCTACTTCCTCCAAGAAAAAATAAAACATAACTCTTTAAGACGATACAAAATGCATATAAGTTACGAGATAAGAAATGTCAAAACAAATAAGCGTGGGTGGTCATGGAACCTCACGTGTTTCTGGTAATTGGTAAACCAGGTAATAAGGTATGCCTTAATATGATTAATAAAATATAATAGGCTGCAAAAGGACAGGAATTATTAAAGTAACTGTTAGGAGGTAGCTTTTTTTCTATGGTCACAATGGGTTAAGATCTTCCTTAATCACTTGAAGAAAGACATAACCGAAAAAGGAAAAAAAAGGATCCTCCTAAGTCACTTGAAGGAAGACATGAACCAAAACAATGAGACCCTCATAAATAATTTGAAGGAAGAAATCCAAAAGAAAAAAGAAGAGGCCAAGGAAATCTGTATGCCGAAGTGCAGTTCGATAAAACTAGAGCTTTATCTTTAGACTGTTTAGCAAATTGCTAGGCTTCAAACAGCACTACTTGGCTTCTTAGCTAGTTTCTGAAAAAATTGGATGAGCTAGTGAATTAAGTTATATCAGCCAACTTCCTGGAGCAGAGAAGCCTGTCTCAGAAAAACATAGACGTCATTTCTAAGTTCTTGGGCAGCGCATAACTGAAGATGCACCCAAGATTGAAGGATTCAAATAACCAACTGTCGATCATAAAAACCAACCCATTAACTGAGAGCAAAAATATCTCTAGCCAAATGATGATAGTTGTCCTGTTTATCATACAGATGGTATGCAGCAGTAAGGTTATGCGGAAAATACTAAATTACTACTATAAATTAACTAGTACTACTTTGTTCCTTCCCAGTTGTTCATCCCATATATAAACTTAGCTCAAGCTAAACATGGCACGAAATTAGTGATTTCAACACTCTGTACATAAGTCAGCACATCATCACAACAATGCAAGAGTCAACAGTTCGTCATAGAACAATTATAATCAACAGAAGGATGAAGAAGAAAATATGCAATTGTGTAACAGACAACATTGATCAGGGGCACGAATGTAAAGGGAGGAAACAACATGCAAAAGTCAAACCACCGAGACATGCTCCTGGCAATCCCAATTTGCAATTAAGAATTTCCATCAACAAAATCCTTAATGCAGAAAAGAAATCCTAGCTCACCTTGTGATCTGCAAAAAAAACACACCAACAAGTCTAGCAGGAGTGAGCACATGAATATAAATATAACTGTAGAAGTATATCTTGTGACGTTCCAAAAAGAAAGTATTAATTTTCCTTCTAGAATGTATTTCACCAAAATGATATAGCTAACACATTAGTTGGATAAAGGAACGATAACCGAACTGGTTTATATTGAGTGCAATAATCAAAACAAAAAGTATGCAGGGAACATAAGCACTATACATAATGCAATGAAGAAAGGATATCCTAGTTATCTGAAGCTGAAATGTGTTATGACAACTACAAGCATGGAGTAAAATAACTGTTTAGGCGTGGAGTAAAATAACTATTTAGACAGCCATCCAAGTGAAAAAGGAAAAGGAAAGATGAAAAGAGTCATCATAGTTTGTACTCAAGCAGTAAAGTATAACCAGAAGAGCAGGTAAGGGTAAACAAGCATAAATAATCATCAAACACTAAATTCTTTTATAGATGCAACCCGAGGGCATGTCTGCATCTTCCCTCTGAAAAATGGTGTATGTAACAATGGGAAAATTTTTCTTTCGAAGCTTATGCATTGTACAACATGTTTTACAGAACACAAAGCATAATGATTCAATTCCTGACTCATGGAAAATCACAGAACTTTGAAATCCTAAAACCTGAACTGCAATACCTACATGACGAAAATCTAATAGTCTTTTCACTTTTCCTTTTTATAAGAATCCACATCCTAAACAAGGCTAGGAGAGATGTAAAAGCTTCATTGATTAGTAAAGATACTGAGCTCAAGCCAAGGGTAACACAGATTTGATCCAGGCTCGGGCCATGACATAGCTTGATCATGTTGATGCAAGCAATAACAAGTAATGGATGCGTTACTCAAGATAACACTTAGAGATTTGCAGTTTTTGGTCCTTACTGCTCAAAACTCAGTCCCATCTCTCAACTTAGAAGAATAAGCTGTAGAATAGAAGTCGGGCTTCCAAATGAATAGGAAAATTAAAATGTAAATCATTGAAGTTACTAACAAAAGGATCCCAAGCAATATTAGTACTACTAGTACTTTAATCAGTACTGCTGTAGCTGCCACCATTTATGATGGCAATGATGATAACCATGATATGGTAGAAAGGACACTGTCAAATGTGCCTCTCTGGTTATTTGAATGCTGGAGTGTAAGAAACCCATTTTTTATTTATTGATAATTGAAACAAAATTGTGGTTTATTGCAGAACTTGAAGGTACAAATTCATCTTTTATAGAAGAATATGGACAAATAGATACTATGATACTCGTCTTGGTAAGCGGATATACACAAAACGGAAGTCATTACAAAGCATATTTAAAACAAGACAAGTGGAAAATGATGACTAATTTTGTAAAAAGGAATGCAGCCTCAGAATCATATTAATACTTGTGAGGTTAGATCGAGTTAACCAAAAAAGTCAACTGGTGAAAGTCATTAATCTGCAGATGCTGTACATTTTTAAGTGGGCCAACCAGGATGCAAATATGGAAGATGCTTTTATCAATAAAACAACACACAACTCAGGAAGAGATTAACTTGGTATGGATGCTTAGGAGACAGAAGGTAACAGGAGCTACGCTCTGTCCAAGATATTCGCCCACTGATATGGAAGTGTCTGAAACCAAAATTGGAATAGTGGTGACTAATAAATACGTGTTTTCACGAAGTTAACCAAATACTAACTTGTAGGGCATCTACCCTCTCTTAACAGAGGTATGTTATGTGCACAGTAAGAAACTTAAAAAATAAAATCAAGATTCACATAAATCTAAATGCCGAAAACTAAAAACACATAAACCATAGGATGTATATGTCTAAAAGATGTAAAATGCTAAACATAATTGCTCTGTGACATACCCCTCATTTTCTCGAGCTTTAGACCGAAATCGAGGTTCTCTACTAGGTGTTTGAGGAGTTCCCCTAGTTCGTAGCATCCTCCTACGCTGCTGAATACCATTCCCAAAGGCTTCTCGTTCCCTTTCTGTCACCCCCTCTCCCTCACCAGATGTATCATATAATTCCTTATCATAAGATTTACCACATTGTTCATGTTTATCTCCCATATCAACATCTCTTTCTTTTTTTCTGTCTTTAACATCTTTATCAGAAACTTTCCAGTTATCATCTTTGAGTCTCCTAGGTTCCAGTGTTGTGACTTCCTGCTCAGAAATTTTCACAGCTCCATCCAGCATCTCCTTACTGTGGTGCCAATCCTTTTCAGGGGCACTTGGCAATTCTCTCTTACTAGAGTCCTTATCCTTCTCAATATGTTCCTTGTCCCTTTGAGCGTCTTTTCGTTCCCTCTCCCACCTTTCCGTCTCTTCCTTGCGATCACTGCTAGCCTCACCAACCTGCATATTACTCCGTCGGTCATTTCTATCCTTGTAACTTTCTCCAAAATCTCTCTGTCTTTCCTCCTTTCGTTTCCTATCCTTCTCTCTGAATTTCTCTTCGCTTTTCATATCAATTTTGTTTTCCCCGACAGCCTCATGTGCTTCTGATGAATCCCACTCCTCAGCTCTCGAGTTTGCAACTTCAACTGTATTTTGTAAGCCATGCCGTGAAGCACGCCATGGATCCAGATTATCAATTGAGGATTCGAAATATCTTTTGCCCCTCTGATGTTCTTTTAACTCTTTCCAAGTCATATGAGAACTTGCAGTTGCATAACTATCTCTTTCAAATTTCGCATCACCTTTAAAATCATTGTGAGATCCCCTCTCAGTTCTAAATTCCTTTTCATCCCCCCGGTTATCTGCTCTAACCTCATTCTCAGGTTTGCTGACAGGAGGATCCATCCTTGCTTCAGAATACAACTCCCTAGCATCACTCCTTGGTTCCCTGCTTTCAGTCTTAACATCTCTCGCATCCTTTGGATTTCTTAAATCTGATCTGCTCTCAGAGGTAATTAATTGGTCTAAGCTACTGGGAGAGGAAGACATCCGATGCATAAGAGATGACCTCTTATCAATATCACGAGGTTCAATTCTTTGGAATTTGGTTGTGCGTCCATCCTGTCCAGGTTCATAAGGTAGGTGGAAATCATTACCAACTGGAGCTAGTACTTTTCCAGGAACACCAGAAAATGCACCAGCCTCCTCAAGTGGTCGTTTTAAAGGTGATGAATGACTTCCCTCTTCATGCAACCTTTTAGGGGTGCTCATGGCATTGATCAAATATTGTCCTTATCTCTATAGCAATATGAAGAGAGTAAAAGCCAATAGCAATGTGAAGAGAGTAAAAGGCAGAGGCTGAAATAAACTGTCAGTTCTCAAAAAACATTTGCTGAAGGACACCTGCAAGAAGAGAAGAAAGAATGACAAGGGATGAGAAAGATCATGTAGTATATTTTTAGCTAGTACTTGCTAATAGTTCTTTATGTAAGTCCATGTAATAAGCACAAAAGATGTCATTAACATTTGATTCACAAAACATAATACTTTTATGTTTTCCGATGAACTGCATTATCTAAAAAGTTGCCTTAATTGATAAGAATGTGTAAGAATCTCCAACTATATTTGATGCTATTTCTACTAAATTACCATATTTGAGAAAGATGCATGCCACTAGTGGTAGAATTGGATCAAATGAATACTAAAGCTTATATTTGACTCAGTTGGATTCCCAGCATCTGAATTAGTGCTTGAATGCAATCTGAAAACTTAATTTAAGGGAAAATTAGATTTTTGTTTTTTTTGGATAATATTGATTCATCTAAAAAATGTTTCTAATTCTTCCCCTATTTTTTATAAAGAAAAAAACCCATGAACATTAAGGTTCCGATCAAATGTTATCTTTTTTCTTGTATCAGTCCCCAAAGATGTTAATTTACCGGTAGCATCTATCATTGCAGGCCAATTATTTCAAACATTTAGAATAACTTAAATCATGCCAATAAATTTTAATCAGCAACTTGGAACTTACAAAAAGAAATTATCAAAAGTAATCTAAGGACAACTACAAGACCGAATTACAAATTAAGCTACCAGTCAAACGCCTCAAATGGGAACCCATTATCTCAACAATTGAATCAATTAAATCGAATCAGAAGCAAGGGTCAGATGATCTTAGAGGTTAGATGGAATAAAACCTAGATATCTAGAAGAATTCTTTTGCGAACCAAACGATTTCTCTAAAATTCTCAAAAAAGGTAATAAAGAGATGAAATTTAGCTGACTTACTCTCTAGGGTTTGCTTGAATGTGAGATCCGGTTCCTATCGCTAGCGTTTCGAAGTCGGAGAAGAGGAGAGGACGATTTTGATCAATGAAATAAGGAAGAGAGAGAGAGAGAGAGAGAGAGAGAGCTCTTGGAGATTTTAGGGCATGTAGAAACCGATGGCTGGATTAAATTGTGTAGGCAATACGTAGACTTCTTCGGTTAAATCGACGGGCCCTCAGAAAGAGTCCAACTCGGATCCGCACAACCACGCAAGGATTCGCACCCGTTGATTTGCCAAGGGCAAGATTGTGAATAGCTCGATTTTATATGTGACGAAAAACTGAACGAAAAAAAAAAACTTTTTTAACTCCTATATTTTTAGGAAAAATTGTATTAAGGCCCCAAATTTGAGAAGTCCATGACAGTCAGCCTCCTACTTTTGCTTATACGTTTAAGCCCTCAATTACTAAAAAACAAAATGTGGCCCAGCCCCTCCGGCTCATGTATAGCCCATATATTATATGTATTTGACCCAAAAACCTAACTTCACCCCTATCCACCCACTCAAAATCACCATTATCTCTCTCTCCATCAAAATGCCCCCTTCTTCTTCCTCCTCTGTCCTCATCTCAAAATCCAAATGCCAAAACCTTAACCCTAGCAATTCCACCTCCTTCTTCTACCGCAATCACTCCTCCCCCGTCGTCACCCTCGACCCCCTGATCCTCATTCCCTCATCCTCTTCTCCTGCTCTTTCTTCATCCTCTCCTCTATCTCCCGCTTCCTCTGAGTCCTCCCCCACACCCTAATTCTAACCCTACCAACCAACCCTCTCTCCTTCTCCTTCTCCATATTCCCCCATCCCCCTTAGAATCTCCTAATTCTGCTCCCATAAGTGCAGAAACCCTAGGTGCAATGGTTTGAAGAAAGCGCTAGAGTTCAATGTCCAAATTCAGATCGAGGATTGAAGGAGGGAGAAGGGGAAGGAGTGGAAGGAGATCGAAGACCTACTATGAAAAAGGTGGGCAACAGGGGAGAACACCGATTATAAGGTTCTGCGTGCCGAGTTGAGGAAGATAGAGCCGGTCAATGGCTGAACTGTGCTGCTATTTCAAATGAGGTGCGAGTGCCCGCTATCAAAGTTGGAGGCGTCGGGGCCGAAGAAGGGGCTGAAGTGGAATTGGAGGCTAGGGTTAGGGTTTTGGTACTTCAAGGTAGTTGCATGCAGTAAAGAAGTTTGATGAAATACCGCGCAAGAGTTTTGTTGCTTGGAGCTTGTAAGTCGTAAAAGTTGATCTCAAATTTGTATTAATTGAATTGTTTGTTACAAATCAGAAATAGCTTTTACACAGAAGAAGAGAGACTTGATTCGATCTCTCTTTGTTTAACGTGGGATCTTTGGGGTGATAGGATGCTTTACTCGATGCTTGAGTCGAGTTTGCTTCCTTTGATGATTTGAATAGGTCGTGAACAAACTTCAGCGCGTGGTAGAAGCTTGGTCTCTTGAGTTTGAATGCCCGAGCTAAAATGTGAAGGCTGAATGCACAAGATGCAAAGTTCGATTTTTTTAATGCTAGATCTCTTAATTTCCAAAAGAAAGCTTTTTTGTAGCCATTCATGGCTTTTTATAGAGAGGAATGGCTTGTAACCACCTCCTAAAATGTGAGGAAGTGGGTGCAACCACTTCCACAATTCAGGTTGACTTGGTCAAATAGCTCAAGTGAGCTTGACCGTTCAGACAAGCTTAAAACATGTAGACGAGCTTTAAGCATTCAGGAGAGCTTCAAGCGTTCAGGCGAGCTTTATGCATTCAAGCGAGTTTCAAGCGTTCAGGCGAACTTGGATTGGTATGGACCATTCAGGCAAAGCTAAGTTATTAGGCGAACTTAGTATTGTAGGCGAACTTAGCTTGATGTGCAGCGTCAGGCGAACTTGACTTGGCTCATGTGCACTTGGTTGTTCAGGCGAACAAGCAAAACAACCCTTGTTTATGTGAACCAGAATATTCAGGTGGGGTTCGGTCATGCAGGCGGACTTTTAAATTTCCTTTGTTAGGAATAAAGGCAATTTTATTTGCCTACAAAACCCCCTTCAAAGTTTTCAGACCTAAATTGGGCTACATGGGGTCTGAAACACTTTGAATAAAAAAATTAATTTAGGTGAAGAGGCG
>BQKN01000871.1:0-12536 GCA_022839385.1 Asparagus kiusianus
AAAAATAATAAAATAATAATCATCTTTAATCATTTCAATATCATCAAAGAAACATCATAATAGAGAGAGAGAGAGAGGATTCATAACCTTAACAATTGACCCGTAACATTAACAATTAATTTATAACCTTAACAATTAACCCGTAACTTTAACAATCTCCCAATACAAACAACCAAAATAATAAAAAACAAAAATAATAAAATAATCATCATCAATCATTTCAACTATCATCTTAGTATATCATGATAAAGAGAGAGAAAAAACAAAAATAATAAAATAATCCTCATCATATTTTAATAAAAGAGAGAGAGAGAGAGAGAGAGAGAGAGAGAGAGAGAGGATTCATAACCTTAACAATTGACCCGTAATATTAACAATTAATTCGTAACCTTAACAATTAACCCGTAACTTTAACAATCTCCCAATACAAACAACCAAAATAATAAAAAAACAAAAATAATAAAATAATCCTCATCAATCATTTCAACTATCATCTTAGTACATCATGATAAAGAGAGAGAGAAAACAAAAATAATAAAATAATCCTCATCATATTTTAATAAAAAAAAGAAAGAGAGAGAGAAGAGTATTATGGTCTTCACATGTTTTAATGTCTTGGGTTTTGTGTTTTGGGGGCTCAGAGAACAGAATATTTATTTTTTAGGGTAAAATACCCGTTGACAAAGTCTTAGGGGTGGGAAGCACGTTTCCTTAGCTTTTGGGGGCTAGAGGCATTTTTACCATATTATAATGCGATATATTATTATATAATATATTTTATTTATTATAATATAATATATTATGTTACTGTGAATTAAATTATAATGTATTATAATATGATATAATACATTGTACTATTTGAATGTATTATATTGATCATTATATAATATAGGGAAAATTGCTTGGATAAACTAAAAAAAGTTAGGCAATGCATCCTCCTCCCCAGCCCAGAAACCATAACCCTTCAAGACCTTATTTTGAAACATAAGTGTAACCAACCCCCAAACAGTGTAGAGACTCACTGCCCAAAAAATCCATTCCCGAATTACCCTTCTTCCCAATTTAAAACCCAAAAAATACTACCCCATAATCCCTTTCCTCTTCAAGCTGACCCTAATCTGGCCCAAGACCTCCCCCTCCCTTACCACGATCGACGCTCTTCCTCTACCGCCGATCGCCGATCGCCGATGAGGTCTCGCTTCCCTACCGTCGCCGACGAGAACCCCTCGCCTCCCTGACATTCACCCACTCCCACCACCCCTCCCCCTTTGCCTTCAACTCCCTCATCCGGGCCCACTCCTCCTCCGTCCCCACCCCCTCCCTCTCGCCCCTCCTCCTCCGCCTCATGCTCTGCTCCCGTCTCCATCCCGGCTGCTTCACCCTCCACTTCCTCCTCCGCTCCTCCCCCTCCTCCTCCCCTCCCCTCCACTCCCTCTCCATCAAGCACGACCTCCACTCCGACCCCCACGTCGCCTCCTCCATGCTCCATGCCTACGCCTCGGCCAGCTCCCTCAACTTTGCTCGGCAGCTATTCGACGAAACGCCGTGCAGAACCATCGTCACCTGAGAGACTGTGTATAGAAGGTGGAAGTAATGGTGGGATTTCAGTTGCAGCTTGCATAAATCAGGTAAATTTATAATTCTTAACATTTATATATTCTATTAAGTTTATTGTTGAATGGTTTAAATTTGTGGTGGCAGAGACCTGATCATTTGGATGTGCACTTGCTAATGCTGGTGTTATGGATATGTTGCGTTTCCACAAATTCACAATAGGTTTGTTTTTTCTTCCTTCGGTTTTTTTATGGTGGTATCTTTTTCATTTATAGGTATTTTTTAACACATTCACATAATTTTCATATTCAGGGCATGTCTGGGCTTCTGAATTTGGATGTTTGGATAACGAGGAAGATTTATGTTGGCTAATCAAGTAAGATACTTTGCATTGTTTCTCATTAGACAAGTTTCATCTTATTTAATTGATCGTAGTGGATGTTACGAATAAAAATGTATGCAAAATGAAATTCTACATATTTTCACACTTAAACATCTTTTATGGGAATTATATCAGTCCATTTCATTATGAACATGAAATGAAGTAACTGCGATCAATGTGGTTTTTTATTACCACACATTAAAATTTACTTGCATACTCTTTATTTTTATTTACCAATCGTATCTTCAGAAAGTTGTAAGATATCGGAGATTATTAGTTTGAATTGAAGGTTCAAACATTTTAGGTTACATCGAGTTATCGAATAATATTTGTTGAAGTCAGACCGAATATTCACCTACTCATGGGACAAATACAATTTTCATGTAATGATGAAGCTATCATGCTTCATTGCAGCCTATAAACGTTGTACAAAACCTGGCTGAGATTAAGGAAACCAGTCTAGGATCTATTGGAGCCTATAAATATGTACAAAACATGTTTGCATTATGCTACCTATTCTAAGGAATTTGTTAGTGATTTAGGTGTGAGCTTCTTGTATTAGGTTCCATTTTGACATCTATTTAATGAAGATAATATGTTACTGCAATCATTTATTGTCCAATAAATTTTTTATTAGCATTTAGAGGTCCAAATAAAGTTGTACTCACAGTTATCTGATACTATACTCGTCATTGACAGACAATGCAATATATTCTCTCCCACAGTGTGGATAAAAGCCCACAAACGAACCCGAAAATTGCTCGTATAGATCGAAAGTCAGGGCATGGAGGAGGCTGTTCTATCCAAAAATAGGTTTTTTCTTATATCCATCTGAAAATCTATTAAACTAGCTCATCACACTTCATTAATGGTACATCTCTATGTTCTTCTCCACTAGCAGATTGATGAATCCAGTGATCACTATGGCTTCGCAGCCAAGATGTTGGGAGCTTATTGGATCTATTGAACTCCCTTCTAGCAAAAAAGGGAAATTTCATGATGTAGATTTATGTGACATAGTGACATTCTGGGTGATATATTCTGCTGTTATGTGACATTTTGGTATTCTATATGACTTATGCTGCTGTTATGTGATATTTTGGTATTCTGTATGACATATACTGCTATTATGTGACATTTGGGTATTCTGTGTGACATATGCTGCTGTTATGTGATATTATGGTATTCTGTGTGACATATGCTGCTGTTATGTGATATTTTTTACATTTTGCGTGATATATTCTTGTTATCAGTTACATATGCTGCAGTTTAAGTGTTATGTGATTATTTTTACAAGTAAGATTGTGTCATACATGTATATTTTTTCATCAAGGCGATCCTAGAGGGAAGGGAGGCAATGAATATTGAAGCCTTACAAAGGGAGTATGAGATGTTACGGACAGGGCTTGCTGCTCAAATCATATGTGAAGGTCGTGAATGGAAGAAGTTGCGATTGAAGTTAGATATTGATGATCCAAAATATATTTTGTACTTTGGGGGTAATGATGTACCATTGATTGAGTGGAAGTATTAGACAAACATATATAACCGTTTCATTTGTTGGATGTTGGATGTTTACTAGTTGTTTGTAAAAGATAAAATGTGCATTTGAAATTTCTTGGTGATCTTTTTTCTTTAGCATATTAAATGGAATCTGAAAGTAAAGTTCTTACAGATGTCATAGTTAATACCAACAAGTCACACGAACAAGTAATATGTCACATTTAAGTAGTAAATGTCACAACAAAATGTCAAAAGTAACATGTAACAGACAATAGTCACAAAAGAGTTTGAATTCTGCCAGGAAACGTTAATCTTGGATAGGTTTAGTGCACGTGGCTCGGTTATGCCCTTCAGGGTGACATCATATTACAATTAGGAAGTGTTCTCACCACACGAATCTAATTATTGAAAGTTTCGGCAACATTGGAAGTGATATGACCATATCTGTGTGTCAAACAAAAATTAACTACAAAGTATAGCCAAGTGTCACATATAAATGACAATTGTCACAAACAACATCAAAATATCACAGAACACAAATAGGAGTTACATATAATAGAGTATTGCTACATGAGATGAGCAAAGGTCACACATAACAGACAAACGTCGCATATAAAAGCATAATGTGACATTTAATAACTCAAATTCATAGAAAATGGTTGTTATTTGACGTACCTTATACCAGGAAATACAGAATTCGCCCAATTATTTGGACCCTAACTTAGAGCTACTTGGTAAGCTCTTTGATCCGTCATCCTAATCTCATATAAAACAACTTTAATTTATAATTCTCAATAAGATGAAGTACACATCTGGAATGATACACATCTAGAAATATATCTTTTATATGAAGTACACATCTAACATTCACATATAATACATTAACGTCGCATATGAAGTCTCAATGTCACATATAATACTCAAAAGTCACAAATCAGATCTAAAAATCACATATAAGGTAGAACTGACACATGTAGGATTGAATTGTCACATATAACATTGAAATATCACATGATATGCTTATTTTTTACATAGCGTTCTGACATGTCACATTTACTGTTAACTGTGATACATATATGTTCCAAAAATCCATCATTTTCCCATTTAACCTTGAATAACTAAGAAACATAACAACACTCCCAAATTGAACTCTAATTGAATCAAAATCATCCTTACAAAGGATTTCAACCCATCAAACAAAAATACATCAGGAAGTTACAGTCCCAACCCACCATTTCATTTCCTTTTTAGAACTAATCTATAACAATGTGCAGTACAAACAATAAACTCAAAACTCAAATTTAAAACAAACAAGTTTCCTTCTCCTTCTTCTTCTTCTTCTTTTTTGGGTGCAGTGAATTAGGTACAAAACCTCTGTCATCTCCCCAAAATTGAGCTATTATTATATCAAAATCATCCCCTCAAATGATTTCAACCCATCAAATAGAGTCTAACTCTCCAAACTCACAACCTAATTTCCTTCAAAGAACCAACAAATTAATCTAACAACATAGCAATCTGCAGTACAAGAATGATCCAAAGTTGAATTAAAAGGGGACAAAGAACTCGTCTTTTGCTCTCCTCCTCGTCATCATCCCCTAAGAAATCTACAAGATTCGATCAAAATCATATTTTGTTCTCCTTCTCATCATCATCATCATCAATAGCAGAGCCCCAAGAACTGTGCAGATTCTGATCGGACGGGCTCGAGTGAATCTGCATCATCCTCCCCATCCCAATCCAAGCCCACACATTTGCCTCATTGCCTTCTCAACCTCCTCCTCCTCCTCCTCATTTGATTTTCTCCCCGAGCCTGTAACCTCTTTGTTCAAATGGACTACCTCCTTCAAGACCTTGACCTCTATGAGATCCCGATAGCTGACGACATTGGTCGTTTCAAGTGCCCTCCATATCCTCCCCGACACGTGTAGGACCACGACGAGGCCGAGATTGAGCACACCATGAAACTGACCCGAGGGTCATCGGATGTTGAGGGCGATGAACTGGGGGTTCGGGAGAGGCGGTGGTTAGAGAGGAGGAGGCAGACGGAGCTGAGGAGGGGGTCGGGGAGGAGGGGGAGGAGGAGAGGATGCGGATGTGGAGGGAGGAGGAGGGGAGGGGAGGAAGGGAGAGGGGGCGGACGGAGCCTAGGAGGGAGTCGGGGAGGAAAGGGGGATGTTGGGTAGTATTTTTTGGGTTTTAAATTGGGAAGAATGGTAATTTTGGAATGGATTTCTTGGCAGTGGGTCTCTACACTGTTTGGGGATTGGTTGCACTTGGGTTTCAAAATAAGGGCTTGAGGGATATGGTTTTTAGGCTGGGGAGGAGGATGCATTACCCAACTTTTTTTAGTTCCTCCAAGCAATTTTCCCTATAATATAATATTTATTTATAATGTAATATAATATTTAGTTATAATGTAATGTAATTTATTATAATATATTCACATTATATTAATTATTAAAGTACAATTCATTGAAATCATTAAAAGGTATATTATTAATTTTTATTCCACTATGTTATACTATTATAATTTAGTATCATATTATATTAATAATAGTTGTTATGGTAATTTACCATCTAAAGATGAAGATATCGAAAGATTGTCTGCATAGGCTTAAAAAGAAATGGTCCAAACCAGCTCAGCGGCCCAAAAGCCCAATCATGAGCAAGTCTATCGGCCAGCCGAGCGGACGAGCCATCTTTTGATCGAGAGTCATCATTGCCGACTCGAAGTGCGGGATCAGTCGGTCCCTCATAATTAAGACGACTCTCCGAGCAAATGTCTCGACCATACACTCGACCCGAAACTCACTCGACTATCGGGTCGACAAATCATAATGACGACTTACAGATCAACGCTTCTCTACTAAGGAGATAAGATCCAGCCAAACTCACTTCAGATATCAATCAGCACTACAACATTAACCAGTCCTATCAAGATCTTCACTCTAACAAATCTCGTGCATAAGCCGCTTATTCTACTCACAAGTCACTTCCCAGGGATCGCCATGATGCTCTCCTAGGCTTGAATGACTTCACCTCCAATCACCAGCGATCATCTAGAGGGGGAAGGACGACCAAGCAACCGGCCTATCCTCAGCCCTACCTCATCTGTCAAATCCAGGATACTGAGAAGACATTTCTCTCCTGTACTCGAATGACTCCCCTTCCAATCGCCAACCGACATCTGGAAGGAAAAGGATGACTCAGCAGCCTGTCTGCTCACCCCTCAACCGCCTCATGTGCATAGTCAACAGAAGCCAAGGGTCAAACTCTTAGAGGCGATGGGCTATAAAAGGAGGTAAAGAAGGTAAAAAGGGGGAGGGTTTTTTCGCTACTTCTTCATAAAACCTCTAAATTTACCTTTGCTAAAAAGAACTGATAACTCTAAAAGAGTACCCTCTAAGAACCTCAATGGCCCAGGGACTTTCCCTCAAACCCCACTCAAGCTCATCAGATGACTTGACCGTCGGAGGTACCACGGGGCAAATGAGCCCCGCCCTCCCACGGGTTTCTTCTTGTTTGTGCAGAAGGATCACAGACATCAATAGTTTGGCGCTTATCGTGGGGCCCACTCTCTCCTCTAAGAAGAAATGCCCAATTCCAAACATGTGTCTGATCTTGTTCATTCTTAAAGAATACTGGAATTGCACCATTCAAGCTAAACAAAGCCTGGAATCGCATCATTCAAGCTAAGGAGGATTAGCCTATAGCTATAAGGAGCCAACCTAGGCATAGCCCTTGAGGGCTCCAATAGCTTTTCGGTGAGTATTTGCCAAGTAGAACCCCGAAAGCCCTCCTGGAGAAGACACATCACTATGGTGCTTCTCTGGCTTGAACATGAAGTGCATGCTTCTTATCGCCACCACAGATAAAACTCCCGCCCCTGGACATCCAAGAGGCCTGGAGTAGGATCGCAAAACAGAATCCTACCTCCAAAAAGGGGTTATGATCAGATCCAGTATCGCTCAAGCTCCCACCAATAATAGCTCATTCGAGCTCAAGAGCAGCGATCAAGTCGGTGGCAGGCTCCTCAGACCGTCACCGCCTTCAAAGGAGAGTCCTTCCTCACCAAGGGTGAGATTGCGGGGAAAACTCGAGGGCTCGCCAGCTGGTCTTCTCAGGAAGATTAACAACCTTGGCTGCCAGCAGATGTTCAGAATCGCCAGAGTAGAAGTAAGAACTGGTGGTCAAAGCATGTGACTTGCACTCTCCCTGCAAGAAGGCTCCTCCATTTATAGGATGGTCCGACCGTTTCTATTCCTGGAAACTCTAAGGGGAAACCATGATCCCATCAAATTCCAGAGAACAAAGCTTCGGCGTCTGGGGTTCTTACCAACAAGAAGCCCCCATCCCAAAAGTTGCCTATGCCTTCTCTATTGAGCTACATCTTCCAAAAGCTCAAACAACGGAATACTGGCCATAACAGAGCAACCAACGGTGAACAAGCAAGATCCGTTGAAAATCCCTATGTCCACCGTCGGCCTGTAAATACCTCAGCAAAGACCTAAGTTCAAAAAGGTCTTGGCCGATGAGATGGCGAATACGTCGACAACTCAGCGACGTCTAAAGCCAAATAGCTTGCCCTCGAGAGAAAGAGCAGCACCCGATTCCGGATGCTCCTTAGTTTGGCAACAAAGATAGCCAATGAAGCAACTGCTCGCTCTCGTCAAAACAAGAATGTTCACAGGCGAAAAGAAACAGCCAAGAAAACTCCACCTTGGTGACCTTGTCCTCAGCAAAAGGACATCTTCAAAATGCATCTAAGCAAGAAACAAGAATCCGGCACCGTTCGAGCAATAAGTATGAATGAGCTGTACTCTATTATGTATAAATCTTAAACAATCAATAAAAGTTTTTTAGGAAAAACACCAAAGACCTAGCAACACTCGAGGATTCTAGGCGTTCGACTCCTCAGTCGGTTCCAAGACCTTGGCTCTTCCTAAAGATAAGCCCAAGGAACGATTTCTTAGTCGGTCACCGGACCTTGGCGCCACCTCAGGATAGGCCCAACGCACAATGACTCCTCAGTCGGTTTCAAGCCCTTGGCTCTTCTTAAAGATAAAACCAAGGCACAACGACTCCTTAGTCGGTTATAAGACCTTGGCACCGCCTCAGGATAGGCCTAAGGCACAACGACTCCTCAGTCAGTTTCAAGCCATTGGCTCTTCTTAAAGATAAAACCAATGCACAATGACTCCTTAGTCGGTTATAAGACCTTGGCACCGCACCAGGATAGGCCCAATGCACGACGACTTCTCAGTTAGTCACCAAGCCTTGGCGCCACCTCAGGATAGGCCCAAGGCACAACGACTCCTCAGTCGGTTTCATGCCATTGGCTCTTCTTAAAGATAAAACTAAGGCACAATGACTTCTCAGTCGGTTTAAAGACCTTGGTACCTTCTCAGGGTAAAACCAAGGCACAACGACTCCTCAGTTGGTACAAAGCCCTTGGCTCTTCTTAAAGGTAAGCCCAAGGCACAACATATGATTCGATTCATTCTGCTCTCATCGACCATAATGGTAAAGGCCTTGGTACCTTCTCAGGGTAAAACCAAGGCACAACGACTCCTCGGTCGGTACAAAGCCTTTGGCTCTTCTTAAAGGTAAGCCTAAGGCACAACATATGGTTTGATTCCGTCTGCTCTCATCGATCATCATGGTCAAGCCCTTGGCTCTTCTTAAAGATAAGTCCAAGGCATAATGACTTCTCAGTCGGTATTAAGCCCTTGGCTCTTCTTAAAGAAAAACCCAAGACACAACCACTTCTCAGTCGGTATCAAGCCCTTAGCTCTTCTTAAATATAAGCCTAAGGCACAACGACTTCTCAGTCGGTATCAAGCCCTTGGCACTTCTTAAAGATAAGACCAAGGCACAACGACTTCTCAGTCGGCATAAAGTCCTTGGCTCCTCATCAGGATAAGCCTAAGGCATAGCGACTTCTCAGTAGGCATAAAGTCCTTGGCTCCTCACCAGGATAAGCCCAAGGCACAACGACTTCTCAGTCGGCATAAAGTCCTTGGCTCTTCCTAAAGATAAGCCTAAGGCACAACGACTTCTCAGTCAGCATAAAGTCATTGGCTCTTCCTAAAGATAATCCCAAGGCGCAACGACTTCTCAGTCAGCATCGAAGCCCTTGGATCCTCATCAGGAGTGGCAAGGCACAAAGGCTCCTCAAACCAGCAATCAAATCCATGGTTCCCTACTCAGAATAAGCCAAAGGCAAAGCCCCAAGATGTCATTCAATCTACAAAGACCAACATTATTCTTTGAAAAGAAGATAGAATTACAACACCCGGGTCAACTATTTTATCATGCAGTTTTAGCTTTCAAAAGCAAAGAACAGGAGAAATTATTTCTCATTCCAAAATGTTTCTTACATTTTTATCCCAAGGCCCACCAGGGCTCAAAAAAAAACACGACCTCTAAAGCTCCTTCCTAAGGCTCAGTATCATCACCCTCAGAGCCCTTCTTCATTTTCTTGAAAGGCCTCCTGGAAGAACTCGGCCCCTCCGAGTCAGCCCTTCTTTTACTTACCTCCATTGGTGGAGGAAGGACTGTCGCTTCGGAGTTGGAAGAAGATGAGGAGGACCCTCTCATCTCCGAAAATTCCTCTTCGTCAAGAGCTCTGGACTCCTGAAGACCAATATGATACCGGAGCTTCTCAAGATCTTCCGCCTTAAGATCACTAAGAGCCCTTGGCTCCAATACATTCTCCTGTACCTCGGGCCAACCCGAGCAGGACAGTATGTTATCGTCACCGAACACCCAGACGAAGAACGTCTTCCATTCCTCATCCAGCTCTGGGAAATCAGCGTCCAAGCGAAAATCACCCCGACAGTGGAAAAAGTAGCATGGGTCTCCCTCAGCAGACCGCACACTAACCACGTGCCCAAGCAAACTGATGCTGGGCACCACTTCTGCTTCGGAGCAGGTGTCAATAAACGCCATCAATGTATAAATGGCGTGTGGGTGGAATTGGTAGGGGAAAACCCCAAGGCCGCAAAAACCTCCCTGACGAAGGGATGCAGCGACAGGCGTAACCCGTATTGCAGGTGCGCCAGATAGAGGGGGACCCGATCCTCGCCATGCATATGCACGAGACTAAGGTTGTCTGGTGCCCCTATGGTCATTACACGAGGAATATCATACTCATCGTGCAACCATGCTGCCTCGTCTATTATCATTCTCGATCGAGACAGATACAAAACACTAATTTTCTTCTCACGATCATTCTGAGAGAAAGTCATGACAAAAACCTCTAAAGAGAAAGGAGGAATCAACAAGAAGATGTGCTCCTAAAGCAGAATATTCTTTAAACAACGCCAAGAATTATTTATAAGCCTCCAAAGAAGCATGCAGAGCTCAAGAGGCATAGTCTTGGAGCAACCAAGGAAGATCCGTTTTGGAAATCGGAAACAGATCGCTCGAGATACCAACCGCCGCTTGTAACTCACGCCAATCAATTAGCAAGTAAGGCGCCATTCACTCTACCCACGACGCCTCGTTTCCTCTGGAAAAGTGGTTCCCAATACCGACAACATCAGTCTACAGAAGATTGGCGGTTAACAAGTCCTACGCCACGTCTCCAGCCACGATTAATTTGCTTAAAAGTATCAACACCCTGAGCAAACCCATATATATTTCACTTAGACCCGACTAAAGTCAGTTCCAAATGAAAGGGTAATTTACCATATAAAGATGAAGATATCGAAAGATCGTGTTGCAAGAAGATGGCATTTGATCACATTACAAAAATCACCAGAAATCAACAGTACAGGAGATGCAAGATCCAGAACGATTGTGTAGCTCATCAATCTTTTTCTCTGTAGCAAGAAATCAGTAACAGTTAATACATAGACTTGTTATCTATAAAAATCATAACATACTACAACCTTGACACCAATTAAGAATTAGACTCATAAAGTAGTTAACAAAATAAATCATGTATTTCACTCATAAACAATATCATTATAAGAAACATTTAGTTTTGTCGATTAAATAAAATATCATGAAGTGGGAGTCTAAATTGTAACTGAAACTGTAATTAATCTCTAGCTAGTCCAAGATAAGTTTGATTTTTATGATCTCATCGGCGTCGGTGTCAAGAGAGGGAGGGTCTTCGATGGGGCGTCAGAGTCGGTGACAATGTCGAGAGAGGGAGGAGGGAGGGTCTTTGACGTGGGTGTCGGCGTCAAGAGAGGGATGAGGGAGGGTCTTCGACGGGGGAAAGGCATCGGCATCAGTGTCGAGAGAGGGAGGGAGAGTCTTCGACGGGGGAGCTCGGCGTCGGCGTCGGTGTCGAGAGAGGGAGGAGGGAGGGTCTGCAACGAGGGAGCTCGGCGTCGGCGTCAGTGTCGAGAGATGGAGGAGGGAGGGTCTTCGACGGGGCGTCGGCGTTGGTCGTTGAGAGAAGGAAGAGGGAGGGTCTTCGATGGTGGAGAGGCGTCAGCGTCAGCATCAACGTATTTTCTTTCCAACATCTGCGATTCTTCAATAGTGGAGAAGGAGGAGCTTATGGTGGAGGGAGTAACGACGAGAGTGCTTAGTGGCGGAGGAGGAGGAGGAGCTTAATGGCGGAGGGCTTAATGGCGGCGGCGGAGGATGGGCTTAATTGCTGAGGAGGTCGGAGTTGGAGTTGGTCGGCGGCGGGGCTTGGGGTCACGAGCCAGAGAGGGGGAGGGAGGGAGTTGGGATCGGAGTTGGAAATAGCTTGATTCTTTTGAAGGTATCTCTGTACATTCGGATAGTTTCTCCATACGTAATTCCTTGTATTTTTTACCCTATAAATATTATTAACATTAAACATTAATATTTCTAAATTATAATTAATGCCAAGTTATCATATTATAGTCTTTTATCAATTTTATGGATTTAAACATCTATCATATAATGTTACTAATGTATTTTTTCTGCTAAAATTTACTAGTAAAATTATATGTAGTTGCTTTAATTTATATAGTGACAATAATTTTTAAGCTATAATATTTTTAAATTTTTATTCCTTAATCAAATGTGTTTTAATCAATTCTTATTGCTTTTATTTACCAGTATCAACTTAGATTATATACCAAAAATAGATACTAAACCATAA
>BQKN01000871.1:12936-42879 GCA_022839385.1 Asparagus kiusianus
TTTTTTTAAATTGTTAAGGTATAGGTAGTTCACGTAGGATTATGATAGGACATAATTATAATTAGAATAGATTAAGATATAAATAAAATATTAAAATAGTGAAGCGTAATATTGACCATAAAAATATTTTTTCGAACTTGTGCTTTTAAAGGGAGTATATTAAGTAATCTTTTACTTATAAGGTGCTAATGTGACATTTGGTAAGGATTACTTATTTTACTTATTTGTTACTTATGAGTAGCTCTACTCACAAGGAACTTTTCTTATTTTGACTAAAAGATAAAAATAACCTCCTATTCTATTTACCTAGTTAAATATTTACATATTATGAAGTGACTAATATTATTAATTTAATTAGCTAATTAATATATTAATAATTATTTATTAATCATTATTTATATTATTTTTCACTACTAATTCATTAATGATCTTTTATTAGTAACTAAAAGTTATTAATAAATATTTATTTATATTATTGTTAGGTTTCATGTTTATGAACCTATATCTCTAATCTTATTTTGATGATTTACAAACAATCCCTAACATCGTTTGTCTAGTGTTAGTGTTTACTCATTAGATATTCTAGACAAACATCTATGTTGGAGGTTGGTTGGATTGCGCATTCACGATCATATCTAAAAGAGTTTGGCGGATAATTGGAATGAAGCAATACAATTCAAGTCAAAAATTCAAGATCAAGCTTCATCCACAAAGCAAACCAAGATGAGTACATTGAAGATCAATCTAGCTTGGGTATATTGTTTACAATGTTTGTAGTATAGGTTTATACTTTGTGTGTTAATGCTTAGAGCTCAAACCATACACACACATTTTCTTATTTTATCATTTTCTCGATTTATCCACAACCACAAGTTCATACAAACAAATAGATATAGTTATATACATACATATTTGTCTATGTGGATAAGTTATTTTTGGTTTAGCCATATAAATTAAAAGCAAATAAACAAATTCATACACATGCACACATGTTTCATATTTTATCATATTTGGAAATATATTGTGTTTTTGGATTATAGACTTAATAACAATATTTCATATCTTCTATCAAGTCTATAAATCTATTGGAAAGTGTTTCAAAACATGTTTGAATTCATTTTGTCAAAATTAAGTTTTTTAATAAGTTCATAATTGTATGATTTTGCAAAATGATGATTTTTCACTATTGGGAAGTGATATTTGAAAAATACTTTTTGTAACATGTTCATTTTCATGTTTATAAGCATTTCCTAATGTTTTACATTTTTTAAAATTTATTTGCTATATTGTAAGGCACTTCAAAACTCAGATGTCATACATGAACATTGCCTGTGCATGTTTATAAGTCGACATATGAACAGTGACAAGTCGACTTATGAACTGTGTTGGAATATGTAGAATGCTTCTGCTGAGTCGACTTATAAAACGATAAGTCGACTTATGCTATAGAGAGTCGACTTATATTTCCCGTAAGTCGACTTATATGTGTCTGTCAGCATGTAACGACTAGTTTATAAGTCGACTTATGAACAGTAGCAAGTCGACTTATAACACTGTAACAACTAGTTTTTCCAACTTGGAAAACAAACTTAAATACAAACTTAAAACCCATGCAAACTTGATTAAACACTCTTCTTGTTAGGTTTTCTTGATTTCTTCTTGGTTTTGGGGTTTCCTATATATACCCCCTTGTATTTAACATTTCCACCTACCAACCAAGAGAGTGTTTAATCAAGTTTGCAAGGGTTTTAAGTTTGTATTTAAGTTTGTTTTCCAAGTTTGTTTATGTGAAGATTGTTTCACAAAGAGAATGATTTCATTTTCACCATTGAGGAGTTCATCCTCAACCTTCTACATCTCTTTGTTTGAGAAGTTTTCTGATCTCCCTTTTATCTAGCTTATTCATACTTTAATTGTTCTATTTATTTGCTAGATTAAATAGAGTTTAGTTTCATTTTTGTTCATCATATTCACACACACCATTGAGCTTGAGTATTTTCATACATTGTATAAATTAGGTTGTGGGTGTGATTGAGTGAGCTTACATTGTGTTATCATCTATTATAGAGAACAAATATTGTTACTTGAGCTTAATTGTGAGACACACTTTGTAATACACTTGTACACTGAGAGAAGTGTGTGGTGAGAGACGGTGTCGATTCCAAGAAGAGTGGCATCGGTAGTAATGCCTAAAGAGAGGTTGTAAATCTGAGCACTTGAGTAAGAGGACACGGGCTAGGCCAACACTTAGAGGGTGTAGAGTGTGATTGTAATAGTGTGGATTGTGAAGTTTTCGACGAGCTAGAAAACTGAGATTATGAGTTGTAAATATTTTCGGTTAGCGTTAAAAATCGGTTGATACGGTGAAGATCTCCGATGCGAGGAGCGGAGATGTAGGTCAAGTGGTTAGACCGAACTCCGTGATCATATTGTGTGTTTGTGTTTGTCATTGGCGCACTTTTTCTGTGTTAATATTTTTCGTCTATTGTGCTCATTGTTTATATTGTCTCATGTTTATATCGTCCTTAGTTTAATTTCATATCCTTGCATATATAACTCATATACATCATTTGCTAGAATATATTTGTTAATAAGTTTTAATTGGCATTGAATCGGATTAGATTAGCATGTTACCTTATTCACCCTCCTCTAGGGTAATTTCAATTAGTTGTATATTAATAATTCAGGTATTAATTTAATTAATATTATTTATTTTTATAATATAAAATTAATTAATCTCAATAATACTAATTAATAATCACAAATTTATAATATACAAAATATTTAAAAAATACATTTCTTAGAATGAGATATCTATTTTTTAATTTTATTAATGATATTAGTTTACTAACATGAATCTAATTAATTAATCATAATATTAGTAATTAGTAATAACAAATAATGTAATATATAAGAATAATTTAATCAGATATAATAAATTAATTATTTCATTAATAGTATGAATTTAATTAGTAAATATTGATATTAGTAATTAATAATTACAAATAAGGTAATGTGTACAAAAAATTAATTAAAGTTATTACTTATTATGTGATAACTAAATTTTAATTAGTTAATTAATTATTTTACTAATAGTAATATTTCATTGTAATGAAATTACTAAATTTTAATTAGTTAATTAATTATTTTACTAATAGTAATATTTCATTGTAATGAAATTATCTCAATATTATTATTTAAAATCATAATTAATTTGAAATAATTAACTTTAAATTGATTACTCTATAAATTATTTAAAAAATTAAATATTATTAATTATCTAGTTAATATATAATGAATTAATTAGTCACAAAATTAATGAAATTACAACAATATGTCCGTTTTAGTCCTTTGATATTTAACATAACATTATAGATTACTGCTTTACCAAACATATAATTGCTGATATATCATTATAAATTAAGAGAATTACCAAATGGCTTTGAATCAAAAAATAAGTAGTAGCTAAACAGACTCATAAAACATCAATTAGGACCAGAAAACATCATAAAAGGCATTTTTGAAGCTATTGGGTTGTTTGGTGCAATTTCCCAAAATATACTGGGTTTTTTGCACACGTCATGGGGTCTATTGCGATTTTGAAAGTGGTCGAGGGTTTACTGCAAAATACTGTAAGTTATTGTCCGGGGGTTTATTGTGGTTTACCCTATTGAAATTAGCCCCCTAAATCTTTAAAGTGTTTTGAAATTAGCGATGCAGTTGATGATCTTTTGTGTTGCTAGCACTTTATGGTGTTGGAACCGTGCGCTTTGAGTGGAATAGCGAAGAACCATCATGCTAATAATCAGATTTGGAGGCCATATTGGATTGAATGTATTCTGATATAATGTCTACTTAATTAACTAGTTCAATCTAGTTTTTAACAAAATTGATTTTGGTCTTGTTTTAACAATAACACGTACGTTCAATCACTGATTCATTGCTCCTCGTTGACGCTGTCTTCTTTTACTGGGATAATGAAATCAGTGGTAGCAGATGTGAGGCTTTTATATATTGTACTCGTGTTGAATTTTAATTAATTCAGAGCAATACAAGATTACTTAAAATAACAACAAAAATGAAGCTTATATCCCAAAAGTTTGGGGTCGGCTACACGAATCATATCATTCCATTCTGTTTTATTCTTCACAATCTCCTCCGATAAGTTAGCCATTATCATCATATGATAATAATTAGTTCTCTTTATCATTGCCTTAACCCATTATTCAATGTCCTTTTTAGAGAGGCGACCGTGTCTTGGCCCAGCAGTATTGCTCAAGGGCCCACGAGGAGCGGATGGCCTCTGAAAACATCGAATGCCTATGCTGCCAAAAAAAAAAAAAAAATCCTTTCCATCATGAAGAGCCATGCACAATGGCATATGAATGATGGATTTGCATGGCCTACATGCCTCTGAAGCTGTAAGCACATTAAAGGACCATCTGCAGAAATTCGAAGAGATCCCGCCAAAGCTTTCAGCTTCTTCTGATAAATTAGGGAGGGCATAAACAAACAGTTGGATGAAGAAGGACCTGCCCCAGCAGGGGCAAATGATACTGCACGCCGTCACAGGATGGGAAATTCGACTGCATGGATATCCAAATTCAACTGCATACCATGCAACTTGTGCATATACGAATTCCACTACATACAATGCCTTTTTTTTTTTACTTTTACTTTTATTTTTTGTATCTACATTGCCATTTGTTTCTTGTGGGCCCCCCCCCCCCCCCCCCTCTTCTGGGAGACAACTGCGTAGGGTGTTTGCCATTGCTTTTGCTTACAAGTCCTCCCAAAAGAGAGTTATCTAAAAGCAGCCTGTGGAAGATTGTTCTAGTATACTTGAAAGATTTGATTTTAAATGCTTGTATCAAAGGAAGTAGATTATTTGGAAGGTATTGCTTAAGGTGGGTTTTTTTTGGTCAATGAAAAAGGATTTTATTCATTTGCCTAGTAAGCATTTTAGAAGAACATCATAAATTATCAACAGAGCCTAGTAAAAGTACTCAGGCTACTCATTCAAAATTTTTGTGTAAATGATGAACTTCACTGTATTGGAACATTCTCATTCAAATTTTTTGTGTAAATGATGAACTTCACTGTGTGGAATAATATGTCAGGTTCTCGAGCTCTTTGCTGAAAAATTCTGAGATTCCTTTCCTGCCATAACATGTACACGGTAGGTGACAAAGCCATCCTCTTTAATTTCTTCTTAAATCCATTCCCTCTCAAGTTCATATTGTACCAGTTTATATTAGCCGATTCCAGCTGCATGACCTCCAGTTAAATCCAAGCCAGTCCATAACTTTGTTCCATACTTCTGATGAATATTGACATTCAAAGTAGAGATGATGACAGGTTTTCAATTGCTGGCTGCTTGAGCTCAGAACACATTGATTAGTGTTTAGTATTCCCAATCTACACAACCTTTCTTGTGTTAGAAGCCTGGATAGAGAGGAAAGTCATAGGATAAATGAATGCTTAGGATAATGTCATCCCCCCATATAGTTTTAGAGAATACAAGTGCTGGTGCTTGCTGATTGATCTTCCTGTATATAGAAGATATACTGATGTTTCCATTATCACAGCAGCCATTGAGAATGTTCAACAGGTTATCAACATTTCTAAATTTTATTCTCATTATATCTCTTACCCTTAGCATTTGCTTCCACATCCATGAATCATTCTCTCTAGGTTGAACTTGCCAAATATTTGATTGCCTCAAATAGTTGACGTGCACTCATTTAATCCAAAGAATGTCCTTTATGAGATGTATCATCCAAAGGAGCTTAGCCACAGATGCATAATTCCATAATTTTGCCGAATATACTCCCAATCCACCATTCTTCAAGTCCTAACAGATAGATGACCAGGACACCAAATGTATTTTATGTCCCTAGAGAAAATCAGCACACATGTTATTTTCAATCTTTTCTAGAACTTTAATAGGTAGCATATAATTGCTTGCCCAAAAAATTTGAATTCCCAGGATAATTAACTAAATCACCTACAATCTTCCTGCATAAGATAGAGTTCTGTTGTTTTGACAGTTTTGAAATTAGTCTGATACCTTGTTTATAAGAGGAGAACAATCCAACCATGAAAGCCTCTTAGAGACAAGAGGGACACCAAGATATCTCACTGGTAACAACCCCTCTGAAAAATTAAGATAGTTGCATATTTGAGTCTTCAAATCATCTCCAATGTCACTCATGTATATGGAGCATTTTGCTGGGTTTGGCTCCAATCCAGAGACCCGACTAAACTCCATGAGGCAATCATTCAACTTTGATATAGAGTAAAGATCAGCTTTGCCCTTTGCCAAATAAGAGGAGGTCATCTGTAAAAATTAGATGTGTGATTTTCATCCTGGAACATTTTGGGTGAAACTTGTAAAGCTCGTCTTCTTTGAGAGTCTTGAGTTTTCTAGAGAGGTACTCCATTCCTATTACAAACAAATAGGGGGATAATGGATCTCCTTGCCTTAATCCTCTAGCTCCTTGAAAATAACCATGTAGAGTACCATTAATAGATAGAGAGTACTTTAGAGAGGAGATGCATTCCATGATCCAAAGAATCATATTGCCAGGGGAACCCCAAGCCTATCAACATGCACCTAATAAAATCCCAATTGATGGTATCGAATGCTTTTCTCAAATCAATATTCAAAATAGCTCTGGGAGATGTATATTTTCTGCCATAATGCTTGATGAGCTCATGTGCTAAAAGAATGTTAGTTGAGATGAGCCTTCCTTTGACAAAAGCACTCTGAGCATCACTAATCAAGAATCCCATGACTTTTTGAATCCTATTTGCAATGATTTTTATAATAATTTTGTAAACACAATTGCAACAATCAATTGGCCTGAAATCTGCAGCAGACTGGGGATTGAGAATTTTAGGGATCAAGATAATGGATGTAGTATTGAATGTACCAAGCATCCTACCAGAGCAGAAGACTCCTCAATTGCTAAGTATAAATCTTCACTAATGACACTCTAAGAAGTCTTGAAAAATAGTGCACCAAATCCATCAGGTCCTGGGCTTTTATCATTTGACATAGAGAAGACAACACTTTTAATTTCTCCCCTAGTGACAGGTAATCTTAGCATGGCTCTTTGATCAGATGAAAGCTGGGGACCATTTCAAATCACTTCAGGGTCAGGAATAGATGTGGAAGCAGAAGTACCCTGGAGGTTTTTATAGTATTCAATGAATTCTGCTATAATGTCAGACATTTCTGTGATTCTGGATCCATTTGCAGTATACAGGGACAAGATCCTGTTTTGATGCCTTTTCTTTTATATTATAGAATGAAAGAAATGTGAGCTTTTATCCCCATGTAATCCCCAGTTTATATTAGCTCTCTGACTATAGAAAGAAGTTTCACATTCCAACAGCCTGACATATTTGCTAATGCATTCCTTTTCCTTAGATATCAAATTGAATAAATCAACATTTAGTTGCCTTTGAATGTCAGCTAGCTCTCATTTAGCTCTATTCACTTGCTCACTTATATTCATAAAGTGTTTTTTGTTCAAGTCTTTAAGAGCAGGTTTGAGCTTTTTAAGCTTGGAATGAAACTTGAACATCTTGTACCCATGAATATCCTGCTCCCACACTGAGGTAATTGTGGAAATAAAATCTGGATGCTTCACCCACATGTTGAAGAATTTAAAAGGTCTTTTACCCTCAAAATCATCATCTCCAATTGTTAGAAGTACTGAGGAATGATCAGAGCAACTTGGTACAAGATATTCCACTTGACTAGATGTATAAAGTTGGATCCAATCCTCATTAACCAAGCATCTGTCCAATCTAGACCAGATTCTGGAATCAGCCTCTGGTTTATTACTCCAAGTGAAGTAGCAACCAGTTGAGCTGATGAGCAACAATTGGCTTGAAAGAATAAAATTCTGAAAATCCTCTGTTAGCTTTAGTAACTGGTGCACCTCCAACCTTTTCTTCACTATTAGTGATTGCATTAAAATCTCCACCAATTAACCAAGGACAGTTGACATTTTGTTTAAATGTCAATAAATCATGCCAAAGAGACCTCTTGTTAATCATTTGATTGAGAGCATAGACAATAGTACATACACAAGAAAGCCTTCCAACCCTGAATATAATAGAACAAGTCTGGTACTGTTCTGAAGATTTAATAGTTTGAACTGTGAATACATCATTATTCCAGAGAATCCATATTCTTCCATTTCCAGCTTCTTGAATATTTGAAGTCCATCCCCATTTTTTGTTATTTTCTTTGCCAGAATCTGTAGCTTACTTGTAGGGAGTTTTGTTTCCAGAAGAGCTAAGAGGGAGAGTTTATATTCTTGAATAAATTGCTTCACTAACATATTCTTAGAGGATTTATTAAGTCCTCTAATGTTCCATATAGCAAGATGCATTAATGAGATGATCCTCCCCTATCCACACTAGATGGATCAATCTGTTGCTCTAGCAGGGAGAAATGAGATATTTGGATACATGGAGTACCTGGCTCAGCTACATTCACTCTTCTTCCTATATTTCCTCTATTAACACTCGTGAATCCAGATGCATTGACAATTGGAGTTGAGAAATTGATTGTTTGTTTTCCAGCCATATGCTGTGCACGTTTTTGTGCACCAGGAGAGCCATTAGCTGTATGTAAACCTGAAATATTTCCCCTCACATGTTCTTGGTGAGAGAAAACATTGACAAGATTTGGAGAGCCCTCTCTGATTCCCTACATATCTGATTGTGCATGTTCTGCCACAGATTACACACCCTGACTTCCAGTCATATGCTGTGCATGTTTTCTTGCCTGAGAACCCTGACCTGGTAAGCCACCTACTTCTGAAACATTTTCCTTCTCCTACACTGAGGTACTAAGAGTAACATTTTCAGTAATTCTCCCCCCCCTGATTTCCTGCATACCAGGACCAGGAATAGGATGATGTGATGCATTTTTTCCACCTGCATGTTAACATGTATCCACATCTTTTTAGTTTTATTTTCCCTACATTGCTCAGTGTCATGGCCAACCCTACCACAAGAAGAGCACCATCTTGGTTTGAATTCATATAGCGCTGATTGCATATAACTACTTCCATCAGGGCCTTGAATGACCAATTGATCAAGTAAAGGTTCTTTCAAAGGTAGTTTCACTTCTAGCAATACTCTTGCATAACTCAGCCTTTGTCTAGTGGCTGTAAGCTTATCAGTAGCAATTGGATTCCTAATGAGGCTAGCAATCTTACTAATGCCTGTTTAACTCCACAAATTAAGCCTCAAATTTGGGAATTGTACCCACATTGGATAATAATAATTTTACAGCTTATCTAAATCTGTGTTAATGCTCCATGGCTTCAACATTAGGGGTCTAGATCCAAAAAACCAAGGTCTTGCCTCAAGAACATCATTCATTTGATTCTCAGTTTGAAAATAAAAAAGGAATAGCCCTTGTTTAATTAATGTGACCTTCGATGTAGAGATTTCCCCCCATAATTTGCTAACATAGGATTCCATAGATTTAAACTTGACATTTAATCCTATGACATGTCCGATTAAAGCATTTTTCCATAAGTTTTCTCCCTCCTTCCATTCATCAGCAGAGAAAGAAACCGTGTTGGATTGAGTAGATGACATGAAGCTTAGAGATAATCCATTGTCTGATCTTCTATTATCAACAAATAAGCTAGCATATGATTTCCTAGATCCATTTTTTATTTTTTTCTATGTTCATCTCATTATTCACAAGCTCCTCTGCTTCCAGATTTGGGATTACATGAACATTAACACCAAAATTTAGAAGAGAATCAAAATCTAACACATTTTCCTCATTAGCATCTTTATTAGAAGGATTTTTGCTCAACTTATCAGATCTGACCTCAATAGTATCTCTCATATCAGATTCTAATGTAACAGTGTCCGTATTAGTCATCGATTTTAAAATAACTAGATCTGAACTAGTAACTCTTGAAGATTTATAGTAAGAGTTCTGAAGTGAAGGAAAATCAGAAGAAATCACCTCTAGCTCAACCTCATTAGCCCAGGAAACCCTAGAGGAGCAACCAGCGCCGTCACTATTGAGGTGGCACAATTGTACCTCATTCACCTGAGGCGGATTCAAAGAAAGCAGAGGATTGCTCAGAAAATCTGCAGATCTGAGAATTTCCTCCATGGATCTCCTCTTCTTCTTTCCCTTAGGCCTTGTCGAACCCATAGCACAATTGCCAGATCCTTCACCATCTTCAATCAAACTTGTATCAAAATGATCATCTGAATCAAGAGAACTAGAATTAGACTCTCTCAATCCAATGTTGAAGATTTTCTTCCCACTTCTTTTCTTCTTTTTTACCATTGAAATCTAAGCAAGGGTGCAAGGTTGGTTTTGCAACAACAATAAAGCTTCTTCATCAAACTTTGGGGCGGAGCTATGTGAATCTTTGCTTGCATCCAGTTCTTTTGAGTTTTGAGGTCCACTTCCTCAATTAAATAAAGGGAAAATTGCTTTAAGGCCCCAAATTTATATTTTCAATATGCTCTAGCCCCCCCAACTTTTTTTAATATGCTTTAGCCCCTCCTTTTTGAAAAAAATATGGCCAAGCCCCTCTATCATGATTCCAGCTCATTTCAGCACTTGATTAGACATGCCAGCTCATGATTAGACATATCAGCTGATTTAAATCCCGAATTTACCCTCCTCTTTCTTATGTCAGTGGATGTTAACTCTTTACTGTAAAATGTTAACTCTTTACTGTAAAATGTTAACTCTTTTCGGTAACATGTTAACTCTTTTCTGTAAAATGTTAACTCTTTTCTGTAACATGTTAACTCTTTTCTGTAAAATGTTAACTTTTTACTGTAACATGTTAACTCTTACAGATAACATGTTAATTCTTACAGCTAACATGTTAACTCTTACAGCTAACATGTTAACTCTTACAGCTAACATGTTAGCTGTAAGAGTTAACATGTTACAGAAAAGAGTTAACAGTTAATAGAAAAGAGTTAACATGTTACGGGAAAGAGTTAACATGTTACAGAAAAAGAGTCAACATCGGGACGCGCTGGCGGCGGGGTGGGGAAGGGGCAAAGGGGGACCGAGGGAGGAGGAGGGAGGTGCATCGGGAGAGGGAGACGGGGAGGGAGGCGGGGGAGGTGCAGTGTAGGAGGGAGGCGGTGAGGAGGAGGAGGGAGCTGTAGGGGGAGGCGGGGGGGAGCGGGGGGGTATAGGGAGAGGGGAGGGAGGCGGCGGCGGCGCGGGGAAGGGGCAAAGGGGGACCGAGGGAGGAGGAGGGAGGTGCATCGGGAGAGGGAGACGGGGGGGGAGGCGGGGGAGGTGCAGCGTGGGAGGGAGGCGGTGAGGAGGAGGAGGGAGCTGTAGGGGGGAGGCGGGGGGGAGGCGGAGGGGGGGTGGGGGGTATAGGGGGAGGGGAGGGAGGCGGGGCGGGGGCGGAGGGGGAACGGAGGAGGAGGAGGGGTGTGTAGGGGAGGGTAAAATAGGGATTATGTATAAAGTTTGCATAGGAACTTGGGGAGAGGGGCTTTTAACAATTTTTTTAAAAAGGTGGGGCTGCAGCATATGTTTGAAAGTTGGGGGGGCTAGAGCATATTAAAAATATAAATTTGGGGCCTTAAAGCAATTTTCCCTTAAATAAAGCATCAGCATGTTGGTAATTTAAGGCCACCTCTAATTTCGTGGATGTCTGAGAAGATTTTGTTAAGAGAAATTTAGAAGGAAAAAAGGTTCCAAAATTTCTATAAATAATGCCAGATGACATAAACTTACGAGAGAATAAAAAGGCTTCTCCTGACCGTGGTTTTTAATCTTCTGCTTCTCTAGAAAGTTTGTTTTGGTTGAAAACAATTGAGCACTTGTTGTCTTTAAAACTGGTGCAAGCACTTTCCGCAAGAAATGCAAAGCACACCCTTAGTTATTGAATGTTCGTGTGAACGGCGGACGGGCCCACCCGTTTCACGTGCAGCGGGTGAAGATGTTTTCACATGCAGCGGGTGAAGATGTCTTGGGCCCACCTACTTTACCCGAGACAACAACCCAGATCCGTTTCTCCTCCTATAAATAAACACCCTAAGTCAGCTAGGGTTTTTTGGGGGGCAACGTGCAAGGGAGAAAAAAACGCAGAGGAATATTTGTTCGGCTGTAGCAAAGTACAGAGGATTTTCGGCTAATTTGGAGGAGATTTTGAGCACTATTTGGAGCCGACTTTGAGAGTGTTTGTGGATCCCTTTTGAGAGAGAAATTGAGATCTTGTTTGATGGTTTTATTTGTGAGATCTTGTATGATTGTAAACCCTGTTTGTACTCTTTCTCTCTAATAGTAGATCTCCTCCTCCTTACCCCGTGGACATAGGCAAATTGTCGAACCACGTAAAATAGTTTATATTGCTGGGATTTGTAATAGTTTGTTAGGTTCTCTCGACAAGTCAGTCCTAGAACTGATAAGAGGAAGAGTGTATATCCTACTTTGTTGAGATATATTACTTTCAGTTCTTGTTTTCTTTGTGAAACAGGGATTTAGTTATGATCTTACTCTCTTGTTGTGTAGCAGAGGTGTCGCCAAATTTTTTGCTACGCACAACAAGTGGTATCATAGCTTCAGGTTTGGCTTGAGGCTTGTTCGAAGGATTCGGTGAAGGATTTTTATCTGAAGAGTTAGATCGACAACATGGGAGAAGCAAACACATCAGGTTCGTCTTTTACGAAGGAGATACAGAGTCTGAGCATCAATAACACAAAAATTAATGTTTCGAAGTTCGACGGCAAGATTAATTTCGGATTATGAATGTGTCAGGTGATGGACGTCTTAGATGCACAGAATTTGGAGGAGACTCTTGAGTTACAAGAGAAACCTAAAGACATGGAAGACAAGGTTTGGAAGAAGATGAATAGTAGGGCTTGTGGAGTTATTTGGTTATGTTTGACGTCGGATCTTATTTATAACGTAATGAACGAGACGTAGGCAAAGAGATGTGGGAAACACTCAATGAGAAGTATCTTACGAAGAGCAATAAGAATCGACTTTACTTGAAGAAGAGGTTTTACTAGTTCAAGATGAAGAGGGAGTTTCCATCAGGGAGCATGTCAACAATTTCACGAAGCTACTTTTAGATATGGCCAATGTGGATATTATGGCTGAGGATGAAAACAATACGATGTTACTTTTGTGTTCGTTGCCCGAGAATAATTACGGTACATTCGTTCTCACTATGATCAATGGAAGAACTATTGTTAGCTATAAGGAGATGATCTCAGCTTTGGTGAATTATGAGTTGAGGAAGAGTGATGGTGAACCCTCCGAGAATGCATCGGGAGATGCATTAGCAGTTCGAGGCCGTGATCCAAACCGTCGCTAGTTTAACCGCTCAAAATCGAAGAATAGAAGTGGCCATAAGAGTATTGGTAGGAATCAATGTCGCTTTTGTAAAGAAGAGGGATATTAGAAGATCGACTGCCCAAAGTTGAAGGACAAAGCCGAGAAGAATAAAGAGAAAGTTGTACAAGCTTCGGAAGTGAATGTTGTCAAGGCTAGTGACGACAATTCAGATATGGATTCTTTGGGTTTTTCATGCTCAGCATCAATGTTTTAAATATCGGATGTCGGGTTCATGTCGGACGGCTGAAATTCATATCGGATAGCGGAAATCGGGGATATATCGGGGGACTGAACTAAATATCGGATTACCATATCGGGTGATCCGCATATGTATAATATCATGTCCTAAATGTAATCTAAGCATTCCTAAATTCAATATAAGCATACTTTATAAATTTTATAGACTTAATATATAAAAATGTAAACAATATATGATGTTTAGGATCACTAACCGATTGTAGAAATTTGATTCTCGATTGCATCCTGAAACAATTTGGGTGCTTGACCTACAGAATAAGAAAACATTGTTAGTAAACATAGAATAACATGTAAAGAATAAAGCAAGTAACATATAAGATATAACATATAGAATGAAGATCATATCATCATAACTCACAAGATTCATATCAAACATAAGCAAATCAAAACAAACAAACAAGTTTTTAAAGCTACAAATCTATCTACCCTTTAAAAGAGCCAGTTCCTGAAAAACTTTCCCCTTCCCAAATTAACCTTTACCTCTTTTAAATATACCCAATTTATCCCATCTAAGCGACATCAGCCTTCCTCTTTGCCGAAGCCAAAGAGATCTTCGGTTACCTAAGCGCCTTTCTCTCCGCTGAAGCCGAAGAGTTCATCGCTTACTGTTATCACCGTCCCACGAACTTCCACTCATCAACTTGCAAAGATGACTATTAATGCCCTAATCATCAACGCGACGCCTCAGCATTCATCTACACAGTTTTCAGAATTTTGGCATTCAGAAAGGTATGTCTTCTTCGTCTTCACTCCTCTATACTAACCCTAGATCTAAGCTTTAGTTATGCTTAATTCACCCTATCGCCTTTCAGTTCCTCAGTCCTCTCATTTTGTTCTAATAATTTTGACCTAATTCTCAATTTTGTACAGATTCAAGCGACAAACGTTCAGCAGCTGTATCGCGACTAAAAAGTAAGTTTAGTTTAATTGAGTTCTTTTATTTTTTAGTTTTTGATTTCGCCTGTGATTTCTTTTAATTTTTTTATATGATTCTGATTTGGTTCAAAATCACAAAGGACAATGAACCATTGGATGATTAGAAATTATGCAACCATAGATTTTATTTATTTAGTTGATAGTTGATACGTGAAAAGGATTTCCCTTAGATGACTGCAAACTATGAATTATTGTTTAATTTCAAATAATTTAGAAATTACACTTAGATTATGTCATGGTATGATCAGCCTATCTGACCTTCATATGAGACATAAATACAACAAAATTCCTTCTAATAGCAAACCTATAAGCATGGTTATATGACAGATTAGAAAATATGTAGTAAATGCATCTAATATGCCATATTGACAATTAAATTTATTTTTCTTATTAAGAAGCTCTTGAAAAATATATGTAGAGCGCAAGTGTGCAATTAGTAAATAAATTTAATTTCTAGGAATACTTTCTTATTGGTCAATGAAAAATATTTTTTCCCTTACCACGAGCAAAGTGTAAGTACAAAATCATCTCTGGCATGCCTGAGAGCACAAAAAACCCACGACAACAGATCATCTGTAACACACTTTTGAGTAAATACAAAAGCCCAAATTTACCCAAAGATATATTAGCCTACAAATCCATTTAAAAAAAATTGACAAAACAGAGTTAAGTAATAGAACACCTTTCTTGCTAAAAGACAATGCCTTTTTCAGGAAATTAGATAATGTTCTTGACTTAAATTATCACAATATTATCCATCAGTTTTCATAAAGATGAAATTAAGATTACTGCAACGACATATAACATTAAAGCTATTATTGAAAGTTTGTTATGTTCAATTTATTTTATATTCAAACTAACAGATAATTAACGTAATTTTCATTTTTCCAAATATTTTTGTTTAGAGATTAACAAAATGACCGCAGATTGAAGCCTGAACATGACATTCATCTGACAATAGAGATACTGTAAAAAGAAAATCCAGTATAAGATACTGTGAGCACCTCATTAAGATAAAACTGAGGTGACCAAAGCATCCATGAAGTATTTTCAAAACATGTCGTGGAGTTTTTTATATATATACTATACCAGTAAACTATATAATGTGTACTTAACTGGGAATACAATAATCAGTCAGAACTGCATAGAATCTTGCATGTAGTGCTTGTCACATGGCATCTTGTCTCTAGGACCAGAATAAGATGGTAGGAACATGCATCTTTTGTATGAAAAGATCTTAATCTTCTTCTGAATTTTATCTTCACTTTTGACATAATATCGGTTTATTCTCCTTGTCTGTGATTTGTTCTTCTTTTGGTCTCTCAAAGGAGTTTCCTTATCATGCTCTTCGCATGGTCAAAATTCTTGAATGTGTTGTGTTGTGGTTACATCTAACGTGATGATCTCCAACAAAATAGATTTTAAAATTTGGTCTCCAGATATTGGCAGCCAGTTGGTGCATCTGTGTTCATGGAGACTCTGAATCGCTACTGATGAACTTCTCATCTGCAATATTGAGTCTCAATTCTTGTGAATAATAAATGGAAGTATTGAATCCTGATTTTTACCTACTTTGCTTCCCATTGGCTGGAATATGTACTTCTGTTTATTATAGGAGTTTATAACCTAAAATTTTTCTTATCAACAATGTATAACAATTTCTTATGTATTTATTCCCTTCATGTGGAAATAATCGTCTGGGAAGTAGAAATTAGACTGAAAATGGATAGGTCAAAATTAGGGCTTAGGCTTTAGGAGCTTTTGTCACAAAAGAAAAAAGATGTAAAGATGAGGTTTATGTTGGTTACTCCTATTTGTCTATTGTCCGGTACTGGAAAGGAATAGAAAGGGTTACTATTTTAACACAAAAAAGTTGAAATCAATTCATGAAAGTTTTAACGTTTAAACTAAATTGGTTTCTATGCCTTTTTTAGACCCATGTCTCTCTTTCTAGATTTTTATTTATTTAGTTGATAGTTGATACGTGCAAAGGACTTCCCTTGGATGACTGCAAACTATGAATTATTGTTTAATTTCAAATAATTTAGAAATTACACTTAGATTATGTCATGGTATGATCAGCCTATCTGACCTTCATATGAGACATAAATACAACAAAATTCCTTCTAATAGCAAACCTATAAGCATGGTTATATGACAGATTAGAAAATATGTAGTAAATGCATCTAATATGCCATATTGACAATTAAATTTCTTTTTCTTCTTAAGAAGCTCTTGAAAAATATATGTAGAGCGCAAGTATGCAATTAGTAAATAAATTTAATTTCTAGGAATACTTTCTTATTGGTCAATGAAAAATATTTTTCCCCTTACCACGAGCAAAGTGTAAGTACAAAATCATCTCTGACATGCCTGAGAGCACAAAAAACCCACGACAACAGATCATCTGTAACACACTTTTGAGTAGATACAAAAGCCCAAATTTACCCAAAGATATATTAGCCTACAAATCCATTTAAAAAAAATTAACAAAACAGAGTTAAGTAATAGAACACCTTTCTTGCTAAAAGACAATGCCTTTTTCAGGAAATTAGATAATGTTCTTGACTTAAATTATCACAATATTATCCATCAGTTTTCATAAAGATGAAATTAAGATTACTGCAACGACATATAACATTAAAGCTATTATTGAAAGTTTGTTATGTTCAATTTATTTTATATTCAAACTAATAGATAATTGACGTAATTTTCATTTTTCCAAATATTTTTGTTTAGAGATTAACAAAATGACCGCAGATTGAAGCCTGAACATGACATTCATCTGTCAATAGAGATACTGTAAAAAGAAAACCTAGTATAAGATACTGTGAGCACCTCATTAAGATAAAACTGAGGAAAACTGAGGTGACCCAAGTATCCATGAAGTATTTTCAAAACATATCGTGGAGTTTTGTATATATATACTATACCAGTAAACTATATAATGTGTACTTAACTGGGAATACAATAATCAGTTTTGATCATTGACTGGGTTAATTAAGTCAAGATACATAGTAGTGCATTATAGCCCACAAATTGACATGATAAGCAAAATCCCTAGAAATCTATAAGAAATCAAGGCACATGAATTTATTCTTGTGATGTTTGTGATAAGCTGCTTAATTTGGGCTTACTGCAGTTTATGACTCATTCCAGGTGAAACAATCACTTGTACTTTCTTAACTGGTTATTATCTCTTTACCTTGAGATTCATTCCCTTCATAATATGCTCATGTCAGTTTTTGAGATATTATCTCTTTACCTTGAGATTCATTATTTTCTGATAAAGTTTGCTTAATGAATAGTGGCATTTCTGTTGGTTCAATCTACTACTTGGATTGTGGCAAATTTATAATTTTGCCAAGATTGGATAACCTTATTAAGTTGTTTTTACAATTGTTTTTAGTATCTTGTTTTCTTTCCACATCTTTTTAGTAGCTGCATATTGATCGTGTTCGTTTTCCATATTGTCCAAATAGTGCAAATCTTTCTTCTTCTCACAATTTATTCTGCTATATTTAATTGCAAAAATATAGAACTTGGGGAATAAATTGGATTGTTCATTATGAATATTAACATTCTTCCTCCCATGTCATATGTAAAGGCAAGCTTCATTAGATGAAAAACCGATATAGCATTGTTCACTAGACCATATAGTGAATACTGAGCAATCATAACATTCCATGTAACTGATTTGAGTTTGCTAGCTCTGGGAAACACCAAGTTTGCCCTATGAAATTCGAGAAATTTTGCGTGCATAACAATAAGAGAATTAGCAACAAACTCATCATTGATAAAGCCCTTTTCAATAGCATAATCATGAATGTAGTCTCTTTCCTTTTCACATCCTCTTTGTGCAACGGCTTTGATAACACCAGCTATAGATGTGGCATCAGGCATTAAACCTTCTTTCTGTTGCATAAGACAGAAAAGCCTCAGCGATGCTGTAGGAAATCCAAATTGAACACAGCCGTGTATCATTATGTTCCATGTCACTAGATTCCTGAGTGTCATCTTCGAAAATATGCAGCAGGCAACATTCAGTAGCCCACATTTGATGAATAATTCTAACAATGACGAGATAACAAAAACATCAGAATCGAATTTGCTCCTGATTACATATCCATAGACAACCTTACTTTTGAGAGTCTGTGACTTTACTTTAGCACTCTATTTCACTGAATTGTTACTTTAACTTTGTTCACTTTTGCTAAAATAGAAATTATGTACATTGTGCATGAAGGGAAATTTTTGAATATTTGTTTTAAGTTCTGATGCTTCTTTCAATTCTATGATTACTTGCTTATTTGACACCTCATGCTACTCTTTTTTAATTTGCAGTATGTATTTTTCTGTGACTACCTTGAAATGACCAAACTTCCTTATATGATGAATTAACAAAACGCAAATGCACATGTAAATAATATATTTAGTATCATAGTGTTTGAATAGTACATGTTAAAGACTATTACACAATATTATATAAGAGTATTGTGATGTCAACTAAATGTTGTCACAGACATCATCAAGGTAACAAAATCTACATATAGAGTGGTATATCATCGTACAGTCAATATAAAACACATAAAAGTTGTATGTTGAAAAATATAAACAGGTTAACTCATTTACCAATAGAATTGTTAAAATTAGTATCATCGACACAGTGTTCTACATTTGCAAAGACAAACAATTAACATATAGAGTACATATATATATATAGTCAGTAAATCATCATGTCACAGTTAGTCATAAATATGCTTTAATATACAATACACGCACAAACATAAGTGTATATATGTATCATCATACATGATATAAATATAATATGTATTGCATGTATCTTATGTTCCAGCCTACATACTATACGTCCAAATAGTATAGTACACTGTATGTGATATTTGAATCATGTATCTAATACAGTATATGTAGTGCATATGTAATGTGTCAAATATATGTTATAGATGTATTACTGTTTCAGTTTCTTAGGTAGTGTCTGACGTACACCTACCATCTTCCACATGTGTTCAGAGATAGCTGCTTTTTATAGTCTGTTTGTTATTTTTAGATTTGCTTGGTACCATGAGGAAATGAAATTATTCCATGAATTTTTCTGAACTATGAGCGATACTTCAAGGCCATTTCATTCTAAGTGTCCATAGAGTATGTATTTTTTTAATTTTTTAAATTGATATTTTTTTAAACTTGAGAAAACTTATTCCTTGAGTAATTATGTATGTTGTGAAAACCTATTGTGCAATTCTCACGTAAATAATTTAACATTTTTTGTAATTATGTATGTTGTCTCTGAATAATTATGTATGTTTTGTCTCTGAGTAATTATATATGTTTTGTAATACACTATTACGTCTAGATTAAATAATTTAATATTTTTTCATATTAATGCAGATATTCTACTTGGTTGGATTTGCCTTGTTTTTTTAAAACATTTCTAAAATTGTCGGTGATTCAGGTTAGTTAAGCAACTTTCTTCTCTTTTCTCTTTATTTTGTTCATAGTGATGATAACTCTATTTCCTTGTATTTATTTTCTTCTACACTTAAATATTTATTATTATTATTATTATTATTATTATTATATGACTTAAAAAACAGAATTAACCTTAGCATATGAGATATTTGTGATTACTGATGCATGTATAGTGTACCAAATTTCTCAAAAAAAACCTAAAGTACTATTGAACATCAAATAAAATATACTTATTCTCTCAAATTATATTCACTGCTCTACTTATGTTTAATAAAATCAATAATTTAACACAATAAAAATTTTTTTCCTTGTAGAAATTTACATTCTACTTCTTGGATTGCATAATCACTATACATTTGCATAAGAGTACCTTCTTCCAAATGACTTCAAACCAAGGTTTGAATTCAACATAAATATATATTATTATTGCTTTATGTGTATTTGTGTTTATTAATAGTATATTTTATTATTTTTTAACAGAAGACCATTATTCTAATACATGAGAGTAGAAACACCAAATATAATCAGTTGAATGTTGATCAGAAGAGAACTTACATTCAGAAGGTCATTGATAATATAAAGAGGAAAAGAAATGATTTTGCTGGCAGTAGTACCAATAGCAAGGGAAAACGTAAGATTGATTTGTTTTGTGGAGCGCAACAGCGAGAATATGAGCATGGAGGTTTGCATAAATTAATTTTATAATTTATTAAAATAATTACATGATTTTATATATCTAAATTTATTTAACACTAAAAACTATTATTTTTCTAGGTCAAATTACACGTGAACCAGTATGTTCTTTATTACATAAACTAAGGACTCCAAAGTCTTGTTCGTTTTGTGGAGCAAAAAAGTTTGAACATGAGCCACCAACATCCTGTTGTCACAATGGTGAAATCCACCTAGCAGATGTGAATTTTAATGACGAGTTATATGCCCTTTATACAGTACAAACCCAAGAGGCAATTGAGTTTCAAAGACAAACCAGAAAGTATAATAGCATTTTCTCATTCACATCATTTGGGGCAAGGTTTGATAGAGAACTTGCCTCAAACAGAAAGGGTATTTTCACATTTAGAGCACAAGGACAAATATATCATAATCTCCACTCTCTTATTCCAGAAGAAAATAAGCCTTCCTATTTTTAACTTTACTTCTACGATACGGAGAATGAGTTGCAAAATCGAATGAGAATATTAGATAATGCAAACATGAGTACGACTACAACTAAAAGATTGATGGATATATTAGAAGGAAACCCATATGCAAAATTTCTACGGAAACTAAATGATTTTCCATCTCTTGAAGACTTCAAGATCATTATAAATAGAGATGCTGCAGTAGATCAACGTGTTTATAACTCGCCAACAGTGGATCAGGTTACAACTATCTGGATAGAGGGAAATAATGATAATGTTCCGTATGAGAGAGAAATAGTTGTCCATTCACACTCCGACAAGAATCATCAAGTTAAGCACTATTTTAGTTGTTATGATCCTTTACAGTATCCTTTACTCTTTCCAGGCGGAGATGTTGGATGGCCCCAAAATATTAAAAGAAGGGATAAAAATGATATTCGCCGGTCAAAACAAGTAAATACAACATCTCAAGTAACTCAGCAAACTTTTACATATGCAGAAGACATATTTAAACGAGAAAGGGAAGGTAAATCATAATTAAAATTGTTTAATAAATATTAAAACATTAAAAATTAACTTAACCTGCAAACTTGTAGGTGTTAAAGCACCAAAGGCGGGAAGCGTCTCATGTCGAGAATATTATTGTTACAAGTTCCAGATAAGAGACACTCGACAATCTATTGTATTAACATCAGCAGGCCGGTTGTTCCATCAATATACTGTTGATATGTACATAAAGCTTGAAACAACAAGACTTGATTATTTTAGAAAGAAACAATCAAAAATCAGAGCAGAGTTATTCTAAGGCATAGTCGATAGTGTAGCTGCTGGAGAAGCAAAAGCATGTCAAGTCGGAAAAAGAATAGTGCTACCATCATCATTTATTGGTGGTCCTAGAGATATGCGTCATAGATATCTTGATGCAATGTCATTAGTACAACGATTTGGCAAACCAGATATTTTCATCACAATAACATGCAATCCTGAATGGGAAGAAATCACGGAGGAGCTACATCTAGGACACACACATAATGATAGACCGGATCTAACCTCAAGGATATTTAGAGGAAAATTGCAAGACCTGAAAGATCAGCTATTTAAAAAGGAAATCTTTGAAAAAGTTGCTGCCCATGTTCATGTCATCGAGTTTCAAAAAAGAGGGTTGCCTCATGCACACATGTTAATTATTCTAATGGGAAAACACAAAATCATCTCATCAGATCATTATGATAAGTACGTATCAGCAGAAATTCCAAACCAGTATGAAAATCCAATTCTATATGAAATGGTAAAAAAACATATGATGCATGGCCCTTGTGGAGAGTTAAATATGAAGAATGTTTGCATTCAAAATGGCGAGTGTAAATATCACTACCCTAGAGAGTTTTCTCCGAGATCACTACAAAGCGAAAGATGATTACCCAGTTTATAAAAGGAGCAAAAATAACAGAACAATGTTGGTTCGAAACAAAATCCTTAATAATCAATGGGTGGTACCTTAATATCCTTATTTGCTGACACGTTATAACTGTCACATCAATGTTAAAATATGCTCAGGCATAAAAGCAGTTAAATACCTTTATAAGTACATATATAAAGGCCATGATAGAGTGGCAGTAAACATTGAGTACAATGAAGGTGAAAAAGTTGTGAATGAAATCAAAAATTTTTAAGATGCAAGATGGGTATCAGCTCAGGAAGCTTTCTGGAGAATATATGAATTCCATCTTAATGAGATATTCCCGGCTGTCATTAACTTACAACTTCACATGCCAAATCATCAATATATTTCTTATTGGAAACATCAAGATCTATCGAAATTGATTCACTTGGAACATGTCTCCATGACGATGCTTACAGAATTTTTTACTATGTATAAAAAAATTAAAGAAGGTAACAAGAAGAAACATGAAAAGGACCATGAAAAGGAGTTATTATATGTGAAATTTCCTAAATGTTATGTTTGGGATTCAACATCAAAATCTTGGAGTCCAAAAAAACAGAGACAAGTGATAGGTCGAATAAATTGGGCTAATCCAATTGAAAGAGAAAGATATTACTTGCGACTATTGCTTACTCACGTTAGGTGTCCGAAATCATTTGAAGATCTACTGATGGTAAATGGTATTCATTGCAAATCTTTCAAGCAATCAGCTCAGAAATTAGGTCTTTTGGAACCTGATGATAGCATAAGAGAGTGCTTAGATGAAGCCATCGTCTTCCAAATGCCAACAGCACTTCGACGTTTGTTTGCAACTATATTGGTTCATTGTGAGCCTACAGATGTTAATCATTTGTGGGATAAATATATTGAATCATTATCTGAAGACTTCTCAAGGAAACCAAATGCTACTAGAGCTTCGGTGATAAATGATACTCTTCTCAATATTAACTTCTACTTAGAGAGCATGGGAAAGGATATTAAAAATTTTGATTTGCCACCTTTACAAGCAAAAAACATTACAGAGGAAGGTTCATACCCAAGAGAAATAAAAGAAGAGCTAGATGTACAAATCTCAACTGATGATCTAAATGCTGCAACAAAACTCAACTATGAACAACATACTGCATACACTACAATATTAACACGAGTTGCAGCAAATAAAAGTGAAGTTTTCTTTATTGACAGTCCAGGAGGAACTGGGAAGACTTATTTATAACGTGCTCTACTTGCTACAGTAAGATCACAATGTATGATAGCTCTTGCTATAGCGACATCAGGTGTCGCAGTTGTAATAATGCCTGGTGGAAGAACAGCACACTCGAGATTTAAAATCAAAATCCTAACAACAGATTCATCTATGTGTGGTATATCAAAGCAAGATGGGACATCAAAACTCCTTAGAATAGCTCGTATAATAATTTGGGACGAGGCTGCTATGGCTAAATGCGTTGCAATTGAAACGTTGGATAGAACACTAAGAGAATTAATGGATCAAGATGAACCATTTGGCGGAAAAGTAATTATATTTGGTGGTGATTTCAGACAAGTTTTACCAGTGGTGCCTCGCTCAACAAGATCACAAACTATCAAAGAAAGTTTAGTAAGCTCACATTTATGGAGAAAGATGATCAAACTACAACTTTTAAAAAATATGAGAGCAAAACCAGACACAACATTAAGTGAATTTCTTCTTAGGATTGAGAATGGAGATGAACCAACAGTAACACAGGATCTCATAAAACTGCCTAATGCAATGTTGATCCAGAATCAAGGTGATGAGCTACCGGAAGATTCTCTCATAAATTTAATTTTTCCATCTTTAGATGAAAATTTCAAGTCTATTGACTATATGAAAGATAGAGCTATTCTTGCAATAAAAAATGAATATGTTGACATGTTAAATGATAGACTAATAAAAAGGTTTCCAGGAGAAGGAAAAGAATTCTATAGCTTTGATGAAGCAGTTGATGGCACTAATCATCATTACCAAAAAGAATTTTTGAACACTCTGCTCCCTAATGGACTACCGCCACACAAGCTACTGTTGAAAAAATATTGTCCAATTATTTTACTAAGGAACTTGGATCCAACTAATGGACTGTGCAACGATACAAGAATGGTATGTCAAGATTTTAACTACAATGTAATTCAAGCTAAAATCACAATGGGCCAACATATGCTGGGAAAGAAGTTTTCTTGGCAAGAATACCATTGTCACCAGCAGAAGATGAAGGATTACCATTCAAGTTCAAACGTAAACAATTTCCCATAAGATTATGTTTTGCAATGACAATTAATAAATCCCAAGGGCAAACAATACCTAACGTAGGTATTTATCTACCTGAACCAGTGTTCTCTCATGGACAATTATATGTTGCTTTATCGTGGGGTACTTCTATGATAACAACTAAGGTCTTAATAACATCAGATGGAAAATTTGCAGAAGAGGAACGATACACAAAAAATGTTGTATACAAGGAAGTTCTCCAGCCAAAGGACCACGAGGAATAATTCAAATGATCAATAACATTTTTGAAGGTTAGGAATTTATTATATAATAAGTAGATGTAATTTTTATTAAAGTTTTTTTCTTAAAAATAATTAAAAAATTACAATTCATTGTTATATCATTCAATCTGTTCGTTCCAAATCATGTACTAATTAATAAATTAATAAATATTATTTAGTAATATTTATTAATTAATAAATTCAAATTACTATAATTAGTGTCACATCTTTGATATAGAAATAGTCTCATTTAATTTTCTTTTGAGTTTATTTAGTACTTCAAATGCATTGCTATTTATATATAACAAACTATTTAAAATCTTACAGGAACGATGGCATCCACCAACGAAGCACCAATTCCACACATCCAAATACGCCAACTAAAAAAATTTCAAAGAGAGTGGACCATTCTTGTTATTATCCTAAGAACTATTGAGTCATCTTATGAGAACAACAAAGGATCAGGAAAACTACTAAAAATAATTTTTGCCGACTGAGAGGTAATGTAGCAAAATTCTACATGCTATAATTCTATTGATATTTGTTGATACTTTTTCTTAAATAAAGTAATGCATACAATGTTTAAGTACAATATGCATCGCTTTTTATCATGCCATAGCAATCGTTATTTTAAATCTATGCAAAGCCTTCTCAATTTTTAAAAAATTTATAAATATAAATTATAAATATAAATTAAATTATAATTGTTGATGCTTATTCTCATAGTAATTATTATCACCTTACTATGTATCAGATCATATAAAAAATTCCTGCATTTATTAAATAGGTAAGCAACATGTAATTCATTTTCACAAATTTTATACAACAAATATCATGCTTTCTTCGTAATTCTACATAAATTAATTGTCTACGTATGTCTAACAATATAAGCAAGCAAATAATTAGAATATGACATCAACACAACATTGTATACACACTGCAACAAAATAGTTATTATTTAGACTAAATTTTTAATAAGCTTATTTACCATAATTTTAATATTTAGTTGCATGATCAATCTAAATTTTGAGCATATTAATTTATCATGTTAGTCCCTCAACTTAGTTAGTGTTGCAAAACTTTGGTAGAATTGTTTATACAAGTAGCGCCTATTGAAATTTTTTACAAAGAGTTGATCCGTATAAACGATTAAATTTGTTAATTGAGATCAAATGACTTATTAGTAAGTAGTAGAAATTCTAATTCAATAACAGGTAACTTTATATAAATAAGGTTAGTTTTGTTGATGAGTTAAAAGCTAATTTTTTTTGACCCGAATATTATGGATACATTTCAATAAAATCTAGAGAATGGTTATTTAAAAGTTTCCCACATAGGTATGGTTATTGATATTTGTTGATATTTGTGAGATAATATTAGTAATATTTGCAGGGGAAAAAATACATGGTATTATGTTTGGAGAAACTATTGAAATGTATAAGCACATGCTTCAGAAGAATCATGTTCTTTACATCTCAAATGGAGAAGTCAAACCAATAAACCCGCTTTATGGAAATGTACATGAGTCAATTGAGTTGACATTGACTAAAAACATTTCTATCAAAGAATCAAAAGCAGAGTTTCAATTTGATAAGATATTGAATAACTTTATCTCAATCAAAGACGCAATTTCCAACGAGGATACAAGGAATATAAGTAAGTATTTGTAAACACCTTTTATTTTTAATTTAAAAAATTTATAAATTAATTTTTAACTTATTATAAATTTATGTGCAGATGTTCTTGCAATGATAGCAAACGTCAAGCCTATGATCAAGTACGTTACAAGATATAATAAGGCAGACACAAGGCGGGACATTATTATAGTAGACAAAGAGTATACACGCATGCTTTTATTTCACAATAAATTATTTATTCAAAATATAATATATTAACCTAAAATTGTCTAACTTCTCTTACACAGTGACATAACATTGTCTGTAACTTTATTCGGAGATTTAGCTGGCAATGAAGGTTCAATGATTGAAGGAAATATGCATGAGACAACTATAATAGCGCTATCAGATTTTAAAATATCATTGTACAAAGGTAACATTTTTAAATTGAATTGTAAATTAATTATCAAAAAATATCAAATTCTAATTATAACTATTATATATACAGGGAGATGTGCATGACTTAGAAAATTGCATCAACAATATGTATCAACCCTGAAATACAACTTGCTAAGGACATGCGAGAATGGTAATTCAAATAAAAAAGGTAACTTAATAAATTAAAATTTAAATATTTTTAAAATTATATGCAGGGCTCTTTCAAAAGACAAGATCAAGACTAATGGTGCTCCGTCAATGCTATTTAAAAATGCAACGAAAATGAATATTGTTGACATTATGCAAGCTTCACAAGAATCATCAAGGGTATGCTTCAGTTTCAAAAAAAGCTAATATAAATAGATATTGTTTCATTGATGTTTTAAATACATTTACAATTATTACTTTTACATTAATTTTTAAAAAATTCATTTTTGACTATATTTTTTTCCAATTATTTTATAATTTCTAATCTTATTTACTAAATATATGTAAACTACGATTATAACTAACTAAATTTTTACAAATCTACAGGCACAATATGGCAGCTTTATTGGAAAAATAAGTAATATCTTAAATAGACATGAGGCTTGGTACTACTCATGCACAGGCTGCAATAAAAAAATAGACAAAGCTATTTATGACAAATGTCAAAATTGTCAAAAAAAACAATGAAGACAGTATACCGAGGTAAAGTACTATTAATTACTCATGAAAGAAAAATATAAAGATTAAATATATAAATATCATCTGATGCACAATGATAATACAAAGTGTAGATATGTTGTTAAAATCATAGTGGAAGACGAAACAGACAATGCAAGAGTCACACATTTTGACGCAACAGAAACTTTGATAGGATGCAATGCTCAAAAATTCATGGATGATATAAAAGAGGTAACTTCTTACTTTATTATATTTTATACATATAAAACAATATATTTCATGTATAAGATCTTAATTTTTTCCTCATTAAAACAGAAAAAAATCAGAATTCATTCTTTCAAAAGTTTGTTCTCAACATCGGAAAGACATAAAAGTTCCTTGTAAAGTTGGATGAGAAGTCAAAGGATGAACGTGCACAAGGAAAGATAATAGCACAAGAAATCCAAATCCAAGAAGACATCACAATCAACATTGATGATGATGATTCATTTCTCGATTTACCAAAAAAGAAGATAAAGGTGGAGAAGGATTGATCAAGGGCCCACAAAAATTAAACATGAATGTTTTTTAATTTTAATTACAATTTAGTTAAAGGATTTTAAATGTACTTTTCATAAGCTTTTAAGATTATTAATTGAGGAATTTAATTTGTTAGGACAATTTATGATTTATACGCATATGCTCATATAGTTGTTTGATCACTATCACATGCTTTGATTATTATTGCAGCTATTAACTTAAATTTAACATTCAATTATGTGAATCTAAATACATATTCATAGAATAGTTCAATTTATTAATTTAAATTTGCATGTAAACTATGGATTAAATTAGTCCCGGAGACAGAGAACAGTCAGTAGTTGTTATTTGATGTGCAGTGGACAAACTTATAAATATGTGATAAGAGCAAAAGAAGGTAAGAATTTGGACTTTATTCTCTTGCTACTATTAATTTTTAGGTATATCATATGCTAATTGTTTAGGTTCTGTCATATGATATGGTTACATGGTATTTAATTTATGACGTGTCAACTATTTTTTACTTATCTATACTACACAAAAATTATTGTCGATGAGTCGTTCGCAAGAAAAATGATGACCAAACACAGCTTCCTGAACCTGTTGAGAGGAAACAATAGCTTTCTATAGAAAAGGTATCTAATTTTACAAAATTATTATTCTAATTTATTTCTTTCAATAGTCTAAATATTATATGTATCTGTTTTATGGCATGTCCAGGTTCTCAGTGTTTTTAAAAGAATAATCAATGAAGATTGCCTACTACTAGGTTTCAAATAGATAAATGATCGTCAAGATTGGATGATATTACAACTTTGATCACGACAGGTACATATCAAAATTAAGTTCAACACTTTGTTTGTCTACATAGTTTTTTTAAGAATTAATTCGTAGTTGAATTCATGTGAGCAGAAAGAGTTTTCTGATATATTTACCCCTAAATAATTCATATTTGCATAATCTACCCATCCATAAATGATTCCACCTATTTTACACATATGAGAGGGGAGATCATACGCACACAAAGACACAAAAAAAAATACCTTCAATAGGTGAGAAAATGATTCCTTATATTTGAACATATAAATGATGAGCACGCACACAAGAAATCTACTACTTGTTCCATTACTCAAGACAATCGCACAAAATCATAATTCAAAAGAGAAAGGAATTCTGCTATTCAAATACAAATACATAAGATATTATAGGTTTCTTCTATTTAACACATACATAGAAGCCAAGCTCCGATAACTTTCTAATTTCAATCATCAGGATTTGGATGAAATGTGCCTGACAAATCCATTCTCAAAGTTGGCTCACAATGTCGGTTCAAATGCCCTTGATGTTGCATTAGAGGTACATGTTAAGGATTTCCAATATTCTTGATTTTTTTCTTTCAATATTCTGGTTCTGGACCTTTTTTTTCGTTTAACCGATATCTTTAAAGGCACGTGGTACTTCAATCACTCCATAAACTGCTGTACCTGGACTTTTGGGTTTTTTTTTTGGGTAATGTAACAACTAATATGTGTGTTATATAATGTT
>BQKN01000871.1:47879-59283 GCA_022839385.1 Asparagus kiusianus
AAATTTATTCACGTACTTGTATGGCCTAAACTATTTTCAAGTCCAAGTTAGATAAAAACTATAGTGTTTAATATGTATTTAATCATCTTCCCGTCTTTTTTTTAGAGAAAAATACGACAATGTGACCTATTATTTGAAAATATATTAAAATATAAAAAATTTACAAGAGGGATGCAAACATAACTTAAAAAGTCCCATATACAAAAGTTTATATAACAGTTATACAAGATAGGGAGCGAACAAATCGTCGTAGTCACTCACCATAAGCTATGATATAACAGTTGATAGTTCCCCCTTAATTTAGACATGGAATTTTGAAGCCTTCGAACAAAAGCATCACCTGAACATTAGCCATCATAACACTTTACAGAATAAAACCAAATAAAGCAAAAAATTAAAAAAATAAAAGAAGAAGAAGAAGAAGAATAAGAAGAAGCAAGGCTTAAATTGTATTGGCAGCCACTAAACCTTCTTCACCCTTTCTACAATTAGCAATTACTTTTTAATTTCCCCCCTTAACTTCAAAGAGCCATGATGTAGAAGACTCTCATTTACTACCAAATAAACTAAAAATTGCAAACAATTAGTAATCATTTTTGAGCTTTCGCCCTTAACTTCGAAGAACCATAATGTAGAATTCTCTCATTTACAACTAATAATGGGTGATAGAGTATGATTATGGACATTTTAGCCAAATATGGACACATGATTAAGCAAATTATGGGGTTTATAAAATACATTCCACTACTATAGAAACAATGAAACTAAGGCAGTAAACTATTCAATGAATTAATTCTTCATCATTAAATGCATGTATTTTTTGTGCTTTTTTATTTATGACCTAATAGCATTTATATATAAATCTAATCGGTATTGTTTAAATTATAGTGATGAAGGTGCAGCAAGGGCTCAATTGGCTTGGCCACATGCTTGGGCTTTTGGACAATCTTCTGGAAAGCAGACTTTCGAAATACTATTGAATAAAGCCCATTCTTAAAGATAGCGACGGCTATCCTCTAACGTTGTATTACTCGTCTCAAATGTAACATTAATCATTCAGTTTAGTAGCTTTAGTGAGTCATCGAGTGAAACATTTGTACTGAGAGCATGACTCATAATGCATGTATAATGTTTGGACGATTACATCACAGTGAAAGAAACTGCATAAATACATAGGGAAACAGTTCATTGTTGGTAGATGTCGGCTTTTTGCCTTCTTAACTTGTAATTATTTTACATTCTTATAAGTTTCTCTCAAACGGTCAAATGTGTTCCATTTAATGTAAATCTAATCGGTATTGTTTTTTGCAACAAAAATTCACTTATGATAAATTAATGTGAGCCCTTAACCAGCTTACAAATTTGCATTGCCCCTCCCAATCAATCAATAAATATAATTTAATTGTTCAAATGTTGAATGTTTAGATTATGTCTATATGTTTTATCCATTACTTACATTCCATAATTTTATAACAAAACATTATAAATAAAATTATAAATTTAAAACAAAAAAAGAAAAATTTACCACGTGCATTGCACGTGCAATCTAACTAGTAGTTTATAATTGTTTAACATTCAAGAGCAAATCCATAATAACATAAAAACTAAGATAACTAGAAAGTCTAGAATCAATCTTCATCGTGATCAAAATCAAAAGTAGTATTATCTTCCTCACCCGACTCCGTGAATAACGCATCCATCTCTTCTTCCTCGTCATCTTCCATCGGCTCTTTTCCTTTCGATGAAGATGATCCCGATTTCTTCTTTCTTCTATACGTTTGTAACCTTCCACTCTTTCTCTTCCTTGGATTAGCTCCCGAAATATCTCCAACTTGCCTAAAAGTTAAACACTCTCCCGGAAATACTTCATCATCACTATTATTCTCCTCCTCACCCAACAACCATTCGGTGACTCTTTCCTCATCACCGTAGGCAGTTAAAGGATCTCTATTTGGGACGGCATGCTTGTTCTTCAACTTTGCATTGAACTTGACAAAGACTAAGTCATGAAGTTTTTTATGAGTTAGTCTATTCCTCTTCTTCGTATGAATCTACAAAAGAAAATCATGAATTAGCATAAAAAAACTATTCATCAAATACTACAATACAAGCCTAGAAGATGATTAAAATTTAAGAAATAATATTACCATCTCAAATGTACTCCAATTTCTTTCACAAGTCGAAGAGCTAGTTGTCAAGCCCAAAATCTTCATTGCCATCTTCCTTAACTCGGGAGTATCGTTTCCATAAAGCCTCCACCAAGTAACTAGTCAATTCATAATTGGAAAATTTTAGTAACTTATAAATCCAAAAAAAGGTCAATGAATTAATTTGAATGAAAACATAAATTTACCCAGACAATCATCCTTAGTAGAACTTCGCCTCGCAAATTGATCCCCAAATGATCCTAGGCGTTCTTGATAATTAGGTATTTGATCTCCAATCTTTGTGAAAGTCGCATGATCATCGGGAAAGAGTTTATGCATACACTTGACTATGGCATTCATGAAGCTTCCGTCACCTTCAATATCTGTGTAAGCTGGGTAATAGTAAAAAGGATTCAAAAAGTAACCCGCTTTATGTAATGTTCCACAAAGATTCTTCTTAAATCTCGGCTCAATCATGGACAAAATAGGATTATACTTCTTGTCATCATTCCCAAGGGCCACTTTCAACTCCTCCATAGCCACCAACATGTCCCCATATATAAATCCCATCGAACCGATTTTATCACCATCCGCTCTTCGAAGAACCTTCACGAGAGGAGTGAATAGTTTGAGAGCAAAGTCTATATTATCCCAAAACTTGTTGCTAGCAATTATCTCCGCAACCTACAAACATAGAAATAAATCCAATCAATGAAATATAAATGATCAAATGAATAAAATAAATGCAATTAAAATTTTTAATTTAAAATATACCTTTTTACCCACTGATGTTCTTGAAAGGCTACAATCTGTCCATTGGTCAGAAATAAATATTTGCCTCATCTCTTTCTTATGATCTCTTAATGACTGTAGAGAAAGGAACGCAGTAGCAAACCTTGTAACTCCTGATCTCACAAGATCACCCTTAGTAAACCCCCTAAATAATTGAAGAGGCTTGGTGTAATTATATATGAACACTGATACACTCCTCCCCATTAAAATGGCATTACGAATGGGTTTTATCTTAGATATATCGCACAACATCAAGTTCACCGTGTGTGCAGCACAAGTCGTCCAAAATATATTTGGCCTCTTCTCAATCAATAACTTAGAAGCCGCCATATTGTTTGAAGCTCCATCAGTGACTATCTGTATCACATTTGCCTCCCCTATCTGATCAATAGCCTTGTCTACAAAATCAAAGATATACTTAGCATCGTGCTTATCGGCCGATGCATCATGTGAAGATAAAAAACAAGCTCTCCCAGCAGAATGTACAACTATGTTCATGATGCTTCTAGACTTCCGATCACTCCATGCATTGGTCATTATCGAGCAACCATTGACAACACAAGTCCGTTTAAAGTTTTCAACAATTTCTTTTGTCTCTTCAACTTCCTTTTGCAAACATGTCTCACTCAGTTCATACATGGATGGAGCTTGCAAATGACTTCCAAACAAGCCAATAGCTTGTAACCTTTGATGGAAAGAGGGAAGCGTGGCGGTATGAAATGGAATGCCGGCTTCATAGAACTATTTGGAGACGTATCGCAATACATCCTCCCTTTTCTTCTTCTTAAGTTTGGAGTCCATCGTTGGTTGTTTCCCCTTTGCTACTAGTTGGGCAATCTCCTCGAGAGAACGAGCGGCGAATGAATCCATTGGTCCAATTACCTTGTGGGAGGATGACGAGCTTCTTTGACTACTCAATGAGATGGACCTTACTGAACAAGTTATGCATCTTCATCTCCTTCTCATCCCTACTCTTCTTTGCATTATCTAAAATTTTAGAAACTTTTGCCTTAACATCATCGGGTACTTTCACACACGGCGCACAATTTCCCCTCTTTCCTGCTAGGTGTTGTTTGAATCGGCTAATCCCACCATTGAGAATTTGAGTGCAATATTTGCATTTAACTTTACTTGTGTCAGAACTAACTCTCTCCCTATATAGCCAACATGGATCTTTACCGCCCGGTTTTGATGTTGTTGGTGGTCTAGTAGATCCTTGTCCTTCAGACGACATGATTCTATAAAATAAGATAAATACAGATTTAGACAACATATTTATAATTCAATTACTAACTATTAATTAATTTTATTTGACAGGGGAAAAATTCAAAGAGGGTTACCTGATTTTGAGAAACAAGTCGTCTTACTCAGCAGTCACCACTCAACAGTCACACAAACTGAATCTGCAAAGTGCAAAGTGCAAACTAAATCTGCAAGCTGTAAACAGAAAAAAAATTTATTCATAGAGTTGTTGCTACCAGACTGTCACCTGAAGAAGAAAAAAATAAGAAAAGCAGAAACTCTGTAAAGTTTAAACATGTAATATTCATATCATAAGATGATAAACAGTGATTATTACGAGAAATCAGTGATTATTAAATGATAAACAAGGATTATTACGAGGATTACTAAAAATTAAGACATTGAATCTTTCATATTGATTAAACAAGGTTACAACAAGTTCTCCATCAATCTTTCATATTAATTAATTCAAAATATCCTAACAAAATTAATTCTCGGTTATACAAGAAAACCATTCATGTTTACATATTCTCGGTCTTAAACCCAACCCCTTTTAAACCCGTTTTAATTTACATAAAAAAACACACAAAAAAAGGAGTCGAAGGCGGTCATAGAAGCATTCCTGTTTACATATTCTCGGTCTTAAACCCAACCCCTTTTAAACCCCTTTTAATTTACATAAAAAAACACAAAAAAAGGAAGTCGAAGGCAGTCAGAGAGGCGCTCAGAGAGAGAGAGAGAGAGAGAGAGAGAGAGAGATAGAAGGGGGGAGGGGGGGAGAGAGACATACCTCATGATTCGGTGCAGTCGAAGACTTGAAGATGCGGTCGAAGAGCTAGGATGCCGTCGAACTGTCGAAGAGGCGCTGAAGATGCGGTCGAAGACTGCTGAAGATGCGGTCGAAGGTGGTCGAAGGAGGTCGAAGACCTTTGAAGGCGGTCGAGGCGGTTGAAGGCGGCTGAAGATGCCTCAAGAGAGAGAGCTGAAGATGCGGTCCTGTAGTCCTAGTTTTCTCTCTCGATTTCTTTCTCGTTTTCTTTCATCGGTTTCGTTTAAGTCACTGAAAAGTTAGCAGCAGTCAAATGGGTTTGGGTTTTGTGAAAACCCAAACCCAATAAACCAAAAAAAGCTGTAAACCGAAATCAAGGAATGTCGACCAATTTTTCAAAGGTGAAAAATCGGTCGACAGCCCGATTTTTACCCGATATATCCGATATGCTCTAGAAAACTGATATACGACTCAAATAAGCCCGACTCATATCGCTAGACCCCTCGATCCGACATATCGGCCTACATGTCCGACATGTCGGCTGCTATTTAAAACAGTGCTCAGCATTACCGTCAGTTTGTTAAACTGACTCTACGGAGTGGATGATGGACTCTGGTGCTACATACCATATTTGCCCTAGGAGGGATTGGTTCTTCAGCTTTGAGGAGCTCGAAAGAAGGGGTGTCGTGCTTATGAAAAATGACCATGTAAGTCCTATTGGCGGTAGTGGTTCAGTCTGGATTAGGATGAATGGCGGAGTGGTGAGGGAATTGAAAGAAGTGAGGTTCGTACCGTAATGGACGAAAAACATCATTTCTCTTGGTACTTTGGAGGCAGCTGGTTATCAGGTGACCTTAGAGGATGCTACAACGAAGGTCACGAAGGGTTCTATGATGGTGATGCGAGGAGTCAGGGAAAACTTTCTATACTACTTGAAGGGCAAGACAGTTACAGGAGGTCTGGCAGCTTCTATCACTACAGAGGAGGACACTACCAGTTTATGACACATGCGTTTAGGACACACAGGAGATAAGTCCCTACAGTCATTGGTGAAACATGGACTATTAAAAGGTGCTATGACCTGCAAGATAGAGCTATGTAAGCATTGTGTATTTGGGAAAAAGACTAGAGTGAAGTTTGGCACCGCTATTCACAATACCCAAGGTACATTGGATTATATTCACACAGATGTTTGGGGTCCTTCCAAGAACACATCACTTAGTGGGGACAACTATTTTATCACTTTCATTGATGACTATTCCAGGAGGAATTTGGTATACCCAATAAAGCATAAACATGAGGTCCTGGATATTTTTGTGGAGTAGAAAAAGAAAGTGGAGCTGCAGACAGGTAGAAAGGTGAAGACTCTACGTTCAGATAATGGTGGAGAGTATAAAAGTGATCCGTTTTTGTAGTTTTACCGGGATCACTGCATTAGACGACACTTCACAGTTCGAAAGACACCGCAACAGAACGAGGTGGCTGGGAGATTGAACCGTACCTTGCTGGAGAAGGTACAATGTATGATGACAGAGAATGGATTGCCTAGATCCTTTTGGGCCGAGGCGTTGGTTTATGCGAGACATCTCGTGAATAGATTGTCGTGCACTGCGATACAGGGAAAGACTTCATTGGAGCGTTGGTATGGTTCGGTAGCTAGTGACTATGAGTCGCTTCGGATATTTGGGTGTCCTACTTATTACCATGTTAGTGATGGTAAATTGAATCTGAGGGCGAGGAAAGCAATCTTTGTGGGATTTAGAGATGGAGTTAAAGGCTTCAAGTTATGGGATCCACAAGATAAGAAGATAGTTATTAGCAGGGATGTTACATTTGACGAGACGTACATGATGAAGCCTTAAGTTCCTCAGCAGGTGGAGGAAGATCAGATTCGGGGATATCGCAACAGGTGGAGGGTGATGTGACTCCACTCACTCCAGAGAGCATTATATCCATCGAGGCTCCTACAGAGGTTACACTGGGAGGAGATGGGATGACAGCCGGGCAGATAAAGAATACAGTGGATTGTGAGACTCACGAGCAGGATCATGTTCAGGAGTCTATTGCAGCGAATAGACCTAGAAGGGTGATTCGTCGGCCAGCTAGGTATAATGATGTCATGGTCGCATATGCATTATCAGTGGAGGTCGTTGATGATATGGTTCCATCCACATTCAGGGAGACAGAGTCTAGCCATGATTCGATTAGGTGGAGGGAAGCTATGGAGGAGGAGATGCGATCTCTTCAGAAGAACGACACTTGGGAACTTGCAAAGCTACCTAAGGGTAAAACAACTATTGGTTGCAAGTGGAAGGAGGGATCTTCTATTAGGAACATTCGGTTCAAAATCATATTGGTTGCTAAGGGATATGCACAACTTGAGGGTATTGATTACAATGAGGTATTTTCACCCGTTGTGAAGCACTCGTCGATTCATATTTTATTAGCGTTGGTAGCACAGCTAGATTTGGATTTGGTCCAGACGGATGTGAAGACAGCCTTTCTACACGGAGATTTATATGAGGAGATCTACATGACACAACCTTTGGTATTCAAAGCTGCAGGAAAAGAAGATTTGGTTTGCAAGCTGAAGAAGTCTCTTTACGCATTGAAGCAATCGTCGCGATAATGGTACAAAAGATTCGACGGCTTTATGATTGGCCGAGGGTACACGATGAGACCATATGACCCATGTGTTTACATGCACAAGCTACAGGATGGTGAGTATATCTATTTGTTACTCTATGTTGATGATATGCTTATTACCTCCAGGAGTTCTTCGACTATTTGAAAGTTGAAAAAGGAGCTGTCATCCGAGTTTGAGATGAAGGATCTTGGAGAGGCGAAGAAGATATTGGGCATGGAGATCGAGAGAGACAGGGCGAAGGGAAAATTGAAGCTAACACAGAGGAGTTATCTGCAGAAGATGTTGAAGAAATTTAGCTTTGATGGTAATGCAAAGGCAGTGAGCACTCTATTGACTCCCCACTTTAAGTTTTCAGCTAAGATGTCACATGTTTCAGTTAAGAATAGAGAAAATATATCGGATGTTTCACATGCCAGTGCGGTGGATAGCTTGATATATGTTATGGTGTGTACGAGGTCAGATTTATCACAGACCGTGAGCATGGTATCTAGGTACATGTACGATCCTGGGAAAGGTCATTGGGAGGCCGTGAAGTGGATTTTGCGGTATATCAAAGGTACTGTGGATGTTGAATTGATTTTTCAGAAGGATGAGAAGAATGGGTAGGATTGTATTGGCTATGTGGATTCAGATTATGCGAGGGATCGTGACAAGTGTCGGTCTACTTCAGGATATGTGCACTTCAGTCCCAGTATGTTGAAGATGTACACTTCAGTCCATAGTGGCTCTCTCTATTACAGAGGCGAAGTATATGACGGTGACTGAAGCTGTTAAGGAGACTTTGTGGTTGCGTGGATTATTGGAGAACTTCGGGATTACACAGGAGACTCTTCGTGTATATTGTGATAGCATGTCAACTATCTATTTGACGAATAACCAGGTTTATCATGTACGCACGAAGCACATCGATGTCAGGTTCCACTTTGTTAGTGACATTTTGGATAATGGAGACATCATATTGGAGAAGGTCCACACAAAGGACAACCCTGCAGATATATTGACCAAAATTATTTCAGGTGTCAAGTTTGGTCATTGTTTGGAGCTTTTGAACATTCTTCGATGTTGAGGCCTTTGGAGGCCATTTGGATGAACTACGTGAGGCTTGATTCCCTTAGGCAAGAGGATACGTAGGCAGTCTTTCAGATGCAGTCGGGTTTGGATTAGTTGATTTTGATGGGGGTGAGATTGTTTGGACTCTTGTTCGGGTTTTCGACTTATTGTGGATTGAGTCCGTTGTCGTGAATTAACTTCACGGCATACTAGACACAACAAGTGGGATATTTGGTTGATTTGGTGTCGGCTCAGTTTTGGAAAAATTTCGCCGAGGTGGAGAATTATGAATGGCGGGCGGGCCCACCCATTTCACGTGCAACGAGTGAAGATGTTTTCACGTGCAGCGGGTGAAGATATCTTGGGCCCACCTACTTTACCAGAGACAACAACCCAGATCCGTTCCTCCTCCTATAAATAAACACCCTAAGTCAGCTAGGGTTTTTTTGGGCAGCGTTCAAGGAAAAACAAAACGCATAGGGGTATTTGTTCGGCTGTAGCAAAGTACAGAGGACTTTCGGCTGATTTGGAGGATATTTTGAGCACTATTTGGAGCCGGCTTTGAGAGTGTTTGTGCATCCCTTTTGAGAGAGAAATTGAGATCTTGTTTGAGGGTTTTATTTGTGAGATCTTGTATGATTGTAAACCATGTTTGTACTCTTTCTCTCTAATAGTAGATCTCCCCCCTCCTTGCCCCGTGAACGTAGGTAACTTGCCGAACCACGTAAAATAGTTTGTATTGCTGGGATTTGTAATAGCTTGTTAGGTTCCCTCGACAAGTCAGTCCTAGAACTGATGAGAGGAAGAATGTATATCCCACTTTGTTGAGATGTATTACTTTTGGTTTTTATTTCCTTTGTGAAACAGGGATTTAGTTGTGATCTTACTCTCTTGTTGTGCAGCAGAGGTGCAGTCGAAATTTCCGCTACGCACAACAGTTCGGTGAGCAGGAAACTCTCGACTGAGATTTTCATGGTTTGTTTACCAATTAATTCTTTCTGCAGATATTACTTATGCGGTTTTTTTTTTTCTTCTTGAATTATTTGCTCATGGCTGACGTTAAACCATCTGTAATAAATTGTTCTCACGTGTGAAAATGTGCACTACGTGTTCAATTGTTTTAATTGCACATAAAATTGTTAGTTTGTGGGGACTGTAATTGGGTAAAGCTGGCAATATTTCAAAAAATTTTGTTTTTACATACATGAACTTATGTGGTTTTTCAATATGCAGTTAATTTGATAGAGGAATGTAGATACAAAACCAATAATCTCCAGCCCCACACATACGCCAGAAGGGGAAAAGAAAGAAAAGAAAAGAAAAGAGGTGTAAACCCTCAAAATGTGGCCAACTGTGGAAAGAAACAAAACCAATAATCTCCTGCTAAGTACAGATGATTAATTCAATTAATAATATATTTCTGGAATTTGGGTCTGTATATGGGAAAGGAATCTATTCAATCATATCCTGGCAATTGTCTTGATTTTGATCAGAGGGAATGTATGAGAATCAATCACGAGTGTATCTGCGTTATACATCTCCTCTTCACCACTAGTAAAAAGATGTTCAGCCCCAACAGATGTATACAACTGTTGGGGCTGTTTTTTTAAGTCCAAACGGTTTAAACCGTTGGGGCAAGTGAATTTAACCTACACGTCCAACAGAGGGAAATTTCCCCTCATTATTTTCGCCAAAAAAAACCAAGAAATCCAAACCCCCCCACCACCCACCCCCCAAAAAAACCCCGTTAAGATCATCTGAAGTTCGTTCTCTCTCTCTCGATCTCTCTCATCAAAAAATCAGCCCCCCGCCCCCAGCGCCTTCTCTGATCAGAGTTCGCCGCTGCCGTCGAGATCATCTGAAGTTCGTCGCCGCCGTCGAGATCATCTGGAGTTTGCCGCTACCGTCGAGATCATCTGATCGGAGTTCGCCGCCGCCGCCTTCTCTGATCGGAGTCCGACCCCAAATCGACCCGTTCTCCCAAAGGCTCCCAGAAGCCCCCGACTGTTTTCTTGAGACCCAAAAGAATCAAAATTATACAAAGGGGGAAAAAGAAAAAAGAAAAACCCCAAACTCCCATCACCCATCTCCTTCTTCAACCTTCATCAATGGCGGGTCGCAACTGGATGTACGAGAACAACGGAGGGTAAATCTCCATATCATCATCTTCTTCTTCTTCTTTCCCTAAAATTTTGAGATTTTTAGCCCTAATTTCTTCCCCCTCTTTTCGATTTTCAGTACTTGTTGCGATCGCTGGATTGGATTACTGCGTGGTTGTGGCCGATACGAGGTTGTCGGTTGGATACATCATTTACACCCGTGATTACTCGAAGATCTGCCAACTGTGAGGATCTTCTCTTCACTTGCTCTTGTTCTATTGTTTGCCCTAAAGTGAAATTTCTGTAGTATGAAATCTAGAGTTTTGGCTGTTTTGATTAGTTTTTGATGATGGTGGATTAGGGTTAGGGCTTAGGAGTTAGGGGAGTGCTTTGTGCTCTGTTGTTTGTTTCGCTGTGTTCTGATCCTAGTGTTGTCAAAATTGTAGTTTAAACCTAATTCGTGTGGAAATTTGATATCTTTAGTGAGAAAGTGGCTGTCCGATGCGCATGTTGTTTATGTTCGTGATTACTCGAAGATCTGCCAAAAGATCTTTAGTTATATCATCTTATTAAAGGTTTACATGTACCCAAAGATAAGCATAATATTAAAATATGGCCATATCTTAATCTGTCTTAAGTGTTTCTGAATTTGATAATT
>BQKN01000871.1:64283-76322 GCA_022839385.1 Asparagus kiusianus
TATTCTTTTAGTGGTTCAAGTTCATGCACCTCCAATATTTCTGAAAATGGATATCTTCTAAGTTCTATGTAACTATCGAGTATCATATTTGTGGGAGGAAGGGCATCCATTGCTAGACTGTAGGAGTCATGTAGTCTTAGTGTCTAGGTATTTTTCAATCACCACTTTATTCTGTCTTTTATGTGAAAACATGGGCTCCTTAATTAGTTTCCCTTGACACCCTAGGCACTGTAGTTTCTTGTGTGATGAAAATATCTTTCATTGACATGAGTTTTCAAAGTTCTTTGCTTCCTTTGAATGGGCTAGAGGATTTCTTTCTTGTCTGTTCCTCATGCATTTTGGTGGGCGGGATGGAAATAAACGTTTCTTACAGTATATTTTGTACGAAAGATGTTCTACAATCTCTCTTGTGAGGACGTCGTTAGCTAAATCAGTCACATTTTTAACAAGCGGAGACTACTTAATAATCAAGGACATACCAGGTAAAGATGGTCTACCAAATAACACCTTTATAATCAGATAGTTGTATGTCACTAGTCAAAGGTGAACCACTATATAGAACAAGAATTTCTTAGCCAAGCTGTTCTCTTCAAGTAACAATGAAAACTCAAAAATTTCATTTAAATCAATAAAACGATATAATATTGCTTGTCTAAACTAGAAATCTAGCTTGGATGATAACATCCTTAGATGCAATTCTCAATGGGAATTCATTCACATACTCAATTTGACTTTGCACAATAAATTGCTCTATATGTCCAATCTGCCTTGCTTACCCAAAAAAGCCAAACCATGTTTTGATCGAAACTATTGCATACTGAACAAGATGTACAGAGTGATAAAGGATTGAAAGGCTCCTCCTCCAATTTGGTATATGCATAATGGTATTGGTCAAATTTTTAAATATTGGTAATGAGTAGACTCCAATCATGCCAATAAGACGCTGAATGATACGAGCAATCCCGTAATGCCACCAAACCATGTGATGGGAGAACGTGCTGAGGAGGTGAAGGTGAAAATTTAACCATCGAAATTATAATTATTGAGAATATAAGCTGATATGATAAGCGCATCAGAAATTGAAGCAAATAGGGACAGTTCGCAAAATATTAAGGCTATTATTTGTGAATCTAAAAAATGCACAAGCTTTTAGAATGAACATGTGTGTGCGTCCACACACCCTACACAGTCCATGAAGATGTTAAGAAGGGGAAAGAAAGCATATTATTAGTTGCTCCGCCTCTGTCTCATTGGCAATTTAACTTTCATCGGAAGAACCCTCATACGCAACAAGCTAAATAAAACTAGCCAAATTTCTGGTGACAACCATGATTTCTTGCATAAAAGAAAAGAGGAGAAAACTAAGAAGCGAACCATGCATGTGTGCTCCTGTTCAAATTAAATTGACGTGTCTCAACCAGGAATTATACCTCTGCGGGCACTGGCGGATTAGTTGGTGTGGGCACTTTTTTCCTGAAGATTGGAACATTGTCGTCGTCATGACGGACTCTGGTGACCACCATGGCTTCATACTGATCTAGCTCATTCATGTCGAGATCTTTCGCCTCGAAAGTGATGTAATAGTTGACAGGGCAAGAGACCTCTGCATTACAATTGACGATTCTCGTGATATCGAGACGGAGTTCCCTGGCACCCTGTAACAATAATAACAAGCTTAACAATTATTTTAAAGATCCCGTCGTAGATTCGTATTGGGGGAATAAAAAGAAGCAGCACCTCTTTCACTCTCTCTTCGTTTTGGCGATCGACGGCAAAGCGGGCATAATTAAGAATTTCCTCCCTGAAGTCCGCGGTCATAGTATTCATAATGGGTATGATGAGACCGAAAGCAAAAACATTAGGCAACTCAGGAACCTCAAATCCCTAAAGAAGAAGAAGAAGAAGAAGAATAAATTAATCGGAAATTTTAATTAGAACAATTGACATATTTTAACGGATTTACATCGCTGCACATGACAGCTTCGCTGTAACGTTCCATCTCTTCCGCGGTCATCGTATGGAGACCATCGTTGTAGAACTCGTCGTCGGCGAGATCTTGCTCGTCGACGTAGACACGTCCCTTCTCCTTTGCCGTCACTGTCATCGCCGTCATCTCCTCTGACGTCATCTTTGCCTTCTTCGCCGGAGATTCAGGCACTTCGTCCGTCGCCCTCGCCGTCGACATCCTCTAGTAACCCTAGCAAACCCTAACAACCCCAATTCGATCTCTCTCTCTCTCTCTCTCTCTCTCTCTCTCTGCCACTTTAAATACTAATTACGGCCACAAGGACATTTTTTTGCATATTAGTCCCTCTCATTTGCTATAATTCCACCCCATTCGTCAAATCCTTAAAGTTGGTCACAAGGCCCTCACACTCCAAAGCGTCTTTGCGAATCGGTCCCTCGACAATAAGTACCACAATAAGTGATTCCAGGAAGTATCAAGCATGTCATGTATTTCTTCCATTATGATGATTTATTTCAGAAATATTTATAACTATTTGTTGTGGGTGGTATATGCTCTGATACCACTTGTCGTGCATCTACGCGGAAGCAAAACTAACAACCAAACGTGCTTTGAGAACCAAAATCAAACAAACGTCGAGATAAAGGCCAAACCAATGAAATCAATACCACAAACACAAACAAACGATTTTAACGTGGTACGGCAAGCTGCCTATGTCCACGGGGCAAGAAGGGGATGGGGGTTTCACTAATAGAGAAGAAAAGTACAAACTGAGATTACAAATCACTCGAAGGAACAAACTAATCTCACCAAAAAGCTCTTAATCTCTCCAAACAAAACCCTAAACAAATAGCTCAGAAAATACCTCTTTTCTGTGCTCCAAATATCCCCAATTCGCTGCTAAAGAAACCCTGATTCGTGTTGGTATTTATACTAAACACCAAAAACCCAAACAGAATAGGAAACTACAAACTCGGCCTGACCCGTTACGCGGTTGACCGCGACCAACAACAGAACCCAAAAATACATTACAGGGTCTCGCGGTCGACCACGGCGGTCGACAGAGCCTAAAATTGACTACAGGGTACAGACGATCGACCGCGGTGGTTGATCGCGATGAATCCAAAATCACACCCTGAGCCCGTGCACGTTCGCGGTCGACCGGCCTTGCACCGCGGTCGATCGCGTAGCTCCAAAACAGTTCCACTGTGCTTCCAAAATCTGTTCTAAACCAAATTCTTCACGGTTTCTTCAATTCTCCACCACGGTGAAGTTTTCCCGAAACTAAGCCGACACCAACCAGACCAAATGTCTCACTTGTTGTGTCCAGTACGAAGTGAAACAATTCACAACAACGGACTCAATCCACAACAAGTCGAGAACCCAAATGAGAATGCGAACACTCTCCAAACGTCAGTATTTACTCACCAAATCGGCTGCATCAAGACTGACTGCCTATGTATCCTCTTGCCCAAGGAATCAAGCCTTCACGTAGTTCACCCAAACGGCCTCCAAAGGCCCTCAATCAAATAGAAAAGTCTGCAACTCTTCACAAATATCACCAACGAATCTGTAACTGATAATGCTTCCAATGGCCTCAAACTGAGACAAATCAAACACCTCCATCTGAGGTGTACTAATGGTCGTATCCAAATCATGTCCACCAGCTACACTCGAATCTAAAACTAACTCATCATCTGCATCCAAATCCAAATGATCCCTAATCTGTGTTACCTCAGCTGGAATCCCAAACAATGCAGTATGTATTGTTTTCATCGAAAATTGTTTTCTTCATTGTATAACTCATTACAACTTTGATCGTTACAATAAGTTCAAAAAGATCGGTCTTTTTATAAGACCTTTACACAATGAAAATAAAAGATACAATTCTCTTGAAAATAAACGCAAGATCCGTTTATTGTCTCCTTCTTACGTGGATGTCTTCGCCGGTGCCGGGGTTTATTCGTGGACGATTGTCGATCAGATCCGATTGCTGAAAAATTAGGCAGAGCTCCTACCTCACCAAGAAGGTATTTGCTTAAAGCGCTGAAATCGACCAAGCGAAATCAGTAGCTCTTCTCGAGATTAAGACCAAACCTAATCTCGAGGAACGGACAGGAACGAGCTTCAGATCCTTCGAATTGCTCATTCTTTATGCCTGGATTTACCACGATCTCGCTAGCCCTTGCTGAAATTCGTGCTCCCTTGCTCTCCAACTTGGCAGCACCTCATCGTCTTGATAATTAATCCCCCATGTGAAATGAGCCTCTAGGCCTGTATTTATAGGCTTCGGTTGGTCGGTTTTCGAATCAGAATGGATAATTCCTCCTTATCTTCAGTTAATAACTAATTAACTATGTATAGGGATGATATCAGATTAGTTGGGATGCTCAGGAACGAACAAATCCCGAGAAAAACCGTCAAAAACTAAAAAAATGCGTTTCGGGCTCCGGACTGCGTGGCGCGGGTCAGACAGATCCGACCCGTGCTTGCGCGGGTCGGTCTATTCCATCCCGCGCTGTCGCTTCTGCCGAACTTGTATGTTTCCTGACTTTTTCGGGACTTGTAGTTTCTCCCGTTTCGCGTAATTGATCATCTTGTTGACTTGTACGCTTTCGCGAGTTGATTGACGCGCGCGAGCTGACCGACGCACGCGAGCTGACCGATGCACGCGAGTTGATCGACGCATGCGAGTTGATCGACGCGTGCGTGTTGACCGACGCGCACGAACTAATTGACGCGTGTGTGTTGGTTAACGTGCGCGTGTTGATTGATGTGCACGAACTGATTGACGCGCGCGTGTTGACCGACGCGCGTGAGCTAATTGATGCACGCGTGTTGACTGACGTGCACAACCTGATTCACGAGCGCGTGTTAATTGATGCGCAAGACTGATTAACGCGCGAGTGTTGACCGACGCGCGTGAGCTGATTGACGAGCGCGTGGGCCACTTGGTTTGCCATTTCGCTTCATGCGCTTGTCAGCGTCAGATAATCCTCTTAGACTCGGATGGCGACGTTCGTCATCTTCTTTCTGTCTCGAGCTGTGTGCGGGGACCTAAAGGTATTTTTAAACGTCTACAAATACCCCCTCTAAAGTATTTTAAACTTATTTTTTTGTAGGGGAGTCTGGAATGCTTTGGATATGATAGCCCCCCACCTTCAGTCGGTGTCAAAGGACCTGTAGCTGGCTTCAATTCTCGACTTCTTCTGCCTTCAGTCTATTCAGTGTTTTGTTAAATAGATGAAGTTCCTCCGGCGCTGCGTTTATCGTCTGACCGTTGTTGAAATCTTGAACTAAAGTTGATACGTAAGTTTCTAAACTTAGCTCTTGTCATTGAGTTGACGTTAAACTGATCATCTTCATCGGTAATTCATATATGAATGCGATTAAACTCCCTGAAATCATCCTTTACCTTATTTTGACGAAATCGATGATGCGTTGACGGGTGTCAACCTTTATTATGGCGCGTTGATCGACATTAACCTTTGCTGCAACACGTTGACCGGCGTTAACACAGTTCATACTCGTACGTTTGCTAGAGCCTACACAGTTTAAGCTCTTAAGGCGTTGAAGCGTGGCGGTCCCAAATGCTGGGGTTGCTGGACTAACTATTGGAGCTGATTCATCTGCAGTTATGGATCTAATCATGAGATTGTTGGATGCTCAAGTCACGAGACCAACTAATGAAGCTGATGCGTCAATGACTCACATTTATAGAATTTTTGGCAAATTCTCAACCATTAACGGGTTTGATTAGCCTTTACCGACTACCGTTTGAGTCGGGCTAGCATGCAGATTGTTTAGACCCGTTCTGCACATAACGTTGTGCTAAAAGAGTTAACTCTTTTAGTACTATAATATTGAATACGTAGACTTCGTCTTTCTCATGGGAATAGACTATCCGGCAACGCGTGTTATATGCTGACTTAGGAATTTTGGAAAATCCTCAGCCTTCAACGGATTTGACGTGCCTTTACCGATTACCGTTTGAATCGGGCTTGCATACGGATTGTTTAAGTCTGTTCCGCATGTCACGTTGTGCTAAGAGAGTTAACTCTCTTAGTGCTACGATATTGAATACGTAGACTTCGTCTTTCTTACGGGAATAGACTACCCGGCAACGTGTGTTAGGCGCTGACTTATCCCTACTTAGGATTCGGGATAAACTTCCCCAAACTGGATTCTGGTATCTTTTTTAATTGGTGAAAGACTAAACCGGTAACGCGCATTAGGCATTGACTTATCCCTACTTAGGCTTCGGGATAAAATTCTCCGTGCGTATGAAGCACGGATTTTGGAGTTATGAATAACAATCTGCCACAATGTCGAATATATGGGCTTTTATTCATTTTACAGTTAAGAACTAACTGGCAACGCGTGTTAGGCATTGACTTATCCCTACTTAGGATTCGGGATAAAATTCCCCATGCATAAAAGACATGGATTTTTGTTGCTACGATACTGAATACGTAGACTCAGTCATTTTTATGGGAACGAACCACCCAACGACGCGGGTTAAACGCTGACTTATCCCTACTTACGCTTTGGGATAAAATACCCCGGACTGGATTCTGGTGTCTTCTTCAATCGGTGAAAGACTAAACCGGCAACGCGTGTTAGGCGTTGACTTATCCCTACTCAGGATTCGGGATAAAATTCCCCGTGCGTGTGAGGCACGGATTTTAGGAGTTTGAAAAAGTGGTGTCTTCTCCCGGGGCAAAGACGAACCCAATGCGGGAGAGGAAGAATTTTGTATTCTATCTCCCAAAGCTGAAGAGGAAGAATTTTATATTCTATCTCCAGTCATAAAAGGAAACTCAAAGTGGGATCTCCACTTTAAGAATCCGGGAAGGTGAAACTAAGAGTGTGATCTCCACTCTGAGAATCAAAAAGATTCGGATAACCCTAACTGTCGGAAGGTTTGATTACCAAACTAAAGATGGATTTCTCATTTATCGAGAGTGAATTATGGTTTTGGTTTTTACTATAGGAAGGTTTGACCAAGCGGGAATTTAAGGTGATCCTAACTATAAGAAGGTTTGATCACTCGGTTTGAAAGTGGACCTTTCGTTCATTGGAGGAATCGAGAGGGGTTTTTGGTTTTAGCCCTAACTGTAGGAAGGTTTGACCGAGTGGGAAGTTTGAGACGATCCTAACTGTAGGAAGGTTTGATCGCTCGATTTGTGGACCTCTCATTCATTGGAGGAATCGAGAGGGGATTTTGGTTATGGTCCTAACTGTTTAAAGGTTTGACCAGTAGACAGTGGGAGTGGGAGTATAAATCACAGTGGGAGTGTTGACTTATACCGATTACTCAATGGGGATTCTTGGTGTCAAGTGATAAGAACTTAACACGAATAGGTTTGATAATTCGTCAAGAATTAGGACATTAAAATCTCAAGTACCATGTCCGGACTCTAACAATGAGGATGTTGAGTGCACAGATACATCGAAAGTTTGAGTGGATTTAACCAAAAAGAATTTCGGTGGTCTCACCGTCAATTAGTCTGATCGGTGGGGGATTTTTGTGGTGGAAGGCTGTGAGTCATCAAACACCAATGGGAGTTTTGTGAGGGAAGATTAATCCCACAAAGTGATCGAATCTCGTCTCAGCAAAAGAGTGTTCGGAAATCACAGTGGGGGTTTAGTGTTTATCATTTTATTCGTAATGATCGGATTATCCCTAAGAATATTACATGTAGCATTCTTCCGGGAACTTCTCATTACATGAATCATCCACCCCCAGCTTCCTTTGCGGAACTGGGTTTGATCGGGTTACCCTTAAGAATATTACATATAAAAATTCTCCAAGAATTTACCGTCAACGGTAGGAAACAGTTTAGACTTATATACGTATTGGAGTATTGAGAAGCAGTTTATAGTCATATATTCTTCGGAGTGTTGAGAAGCAGTTTATACTCGTATACTCTTCGAAGTGTTGAGAAGCAGTTTATACTCGTATACTCTTCAGAGTGTTGCCGTTCTCATCTGGCTTATCCCAGCATTATGACGCCGGCTTCAACCAAAGTTTGGATGTTATTCATAAGAGCAAAGCAACCCTTGGTGAGATGATAGACCCTCCTATGGTACACACAGTACTTTGGATCCGTAGTGTTATCAGCTTCCTCCTGATTTGTGATAGGTGGTAGCTTGATCTTGTTGTTTTCAAGGAGAGATTCGAAGATGGCTGGAACGTCTTCGTCCTTGAAGGAATACTTTTTTTGGAGCCTTGAACCCAAAGTCTTCTGATGTCTTCGGGGTTGCTGTTGTGACGTCTGATTAGCATCAACAGCTGCTGCAGGTGCTTTTCCCTTTCCACGGAAGACGAAATTTGATTTCGGAGAGTTAGCCGTCAGTTAGCTTCTTTCGTCTTTCTTCCTTCTGAGGAAGCGTTCGGCCTGCTCTCCGCGCACCTTCAACTCTTTCCAGTTGTTGGACGGTGCTACTCCCATAACTTCCAACATGTCCAAAGAGAGGTTGTTGTGACAGGTTTGGAGGATGAAGTCCTTTGTAATCGAATCTCGGTAGTTCATCGCCTTGTTCCGGAAGCGCTTGACGAATTCATCGACCGTCTCATCATCTTTTTGCTTCTCATCGAAGAGTGTCCTGATTGATATCTCAGCATCATCATCAAAGAAATGAGCGAGGAACAAATTTTCCAGGTCGTCCCAGCTATTGATGCTTGCAGACTTGAGACGGTGGTACCAATCGAAGGTGGGCCCACGAAGGGTGCCAATGAATGACCGAACCATCAAGGCTTCATTGCCGGAGATCATACCTAAGTGGGACATAAAGTAGATCAAATACTGAGTGGGCGAACCCTTCCCGTCGAAAGGTGTGAAGTTGATCAAGTTGAACTTCACCGGATACGGTATTAAATCCCACTCTCTCGGGTAAGGACACGGGATACCGGTCTTCTTTATCTCTCGAGTAGACATCAGAGCGTTGACTTTGCTCTCGAGATCTTTTATCTTCTCATCCTCGCTCGTATCGGGCCTAGGACGATTTGAAAGAGGAATAATGCGGCCACCCCCGGCATTGTCATCTTCGGTGGAACCACCCCCAGCGTTATTATCTTTAGTGGGACCACCCCCAGTGTTTTGGTCAACGGGAGGATCATCCGCATTGCTGTGCTCATCCACATCTGAATCGCTATTTGCTTGGTTAGCAACGTTGCGACGACTGGATTTACCAAGTTGATTCGACAAAGCTCGGATTTGTTGGTCATGCTCTTCCTTCATCCGCTGCATAGCTATTTCCATTTCAATCTTGAATGCTTCTTTCTGCTTGATTAGAGAATCCTCAAGAATTTTGGTGATTTGTTCAGTGTTGATCATGAACACCTCGCGAGGTTCTCCTGGGCTGGATACTGTATTGTTCGAAACGACTACAGAGTTGGCATCTGATGCTTCATCATCCGAGGATAATCCCCTCTGTATTCACTGATAATCTCTTTGTCTAATGGTTCCCGATCGCAACCGGGTTAGACGATGAGATATTAGTGGGTCAGAGCTAGAAGGTCGAATCGACTTTTCCTTATCAACCATATTTATTATGACTTCCGGAAGCTCGTCACCTTGAACGACTGATTGTTTCTTGAGGAAATATTTTGGCTTGGACTTAGTCGCTCCGTTAAATACCGAGACCCTCTGTGGAGCGATCTTGGGGCAGCTACACGCTAATAATACTGCCCTGATTAGTTCTGCGCACGGACAGTGAGATTTTATTTCTCGGGTACTTCTCTTCCGAGACTTGTTCGTACCCCCAACCTGATAGTACAACTCGTCGGTCAGATGACCGGAGCAACCCATCGTGTGTTGACATGAGTCCCCTGGTTTAACGTTGTCATTGTCAGGTGAATATGTTTCTTTCAGGGGATTTGCCGCTTTATTAGCATTCTCAAGAGTCACGTGTTTAGAACTACGCTTTTGGGAGTGTAGGATCTCAACAGGCTCCTGGTTTTGGATACACACCCCCAGGCGAGTGGAAATCGGAGTTTTCCCTTTATGAGAAGGCTTGAAATTGTTGCGAGGGCGTGCGCGACCCCTAGCTCGACAAGTCGCTTGGGGTGCAGTCACCGGACTTAAGCATTCTTCGATCAGAACTTTACCTCGATCCTTGTGCAAAGGACCCAGGCGATCGACCATCCTCACCTTGAATCGGTACAAATTCATGCTATCGTGGGGCTCCACCGGAGGTGTGGAACTCGAAGGGGTCGACAAAACCGGTGCAGAACATCTTCTGTCTTGACTCTGGCGTGGGTCAGACTTAGGCGACCCGTAGGTTAGAGGGTCGGATTTGGGTGACCCGCGAAGTGGAGGGTCGGATTTGAGTGACCCACGAGCAGGAGGGTCAGATCTGGGTGACCTACGAACTGACGGGTCGGATTTGAGTGACCCGCGAAGTGAAGGATCGGATCTGAGTGACCCGTGCGCTGAAGGGTCGGATTTGGGTGACTTGAGAAGTGGAGGGTTGGATTCGAGTGACCCGCGCGCTGGAGGGTCGGATTTGGGTGACCCGCAAAGTGGAGGGTTGGATCCGAGTGACCCGCGCGCTGGAGGGTCAGATTTGGGTGACCCGTGTTTTTCGATCTTTTCGACCGCCGTCTTGGACTTTAGCCTCCAAACTTTGTATAGTTTTTGTGGCTTTTTTTCCCACTTCTTCCCTCTACAACTTTTTGGCCTGTTGCGCAAGAATTCGCGCGTGCGCAAGTAGTGCGTGACGCTTTTTGATCCGCTCCTCAAGAGTTGAACGGGTCCTTTTGACTTGTACCCATTCACTTGTTGATGATTTGGAGGAGAGAACATTTGTCCGCTGTTGGGGCGCTTGGCGTTGCCTAATTTTTAGATCCGCCTCATAATGGATCCCGTCAATTGACTCCAAAGCCCTAGCGAGTTGGCGCGCAAAGCGTTGGCACTGTCTTTGGCGAGCTCTATTCGATAAAGTGGGCACGCCTTCTGTACTCAACTCCTTGATTGAGGAGGAGTTCAGATCTGCAGATCCGGACTCGTTGGAGGCCGGAAGGGTATTGCAAGGTTCAGCTACCGCAGCAACGGGGGCGTTGATCTTCCTGCGCTTACGAGAAGCGGAGGATCTGGAGGAGGAGGACGAGAGGTATTCTTCATACTTCTGTTGGTCGAACTCGTATTTGACCACCTCTTCAATCGAGATCTTAATCATCGGTTGCGACACTACGGCCTCGACAACGAGACCGTTAGCTCCCACTGTGGGCGCCAGTTTATTTTCGTTGAAAATTGTTTTCTTTATTGTATAACTCATTACAACTTTGATCGTTACAATAAGTTCAAAAAGATCGGTATTTTATAAAACCTTTACACAATGAAAATAAAAGATACAATTCTCTTAAAAATAAACGCAAGATCCGTTTATCGTCTCCTGCTTGCGTGGGTGTCTTCGCCGGTGCCGGGGTTTATCCGTGGATGACAGTCAATCAGATCCGATTGCTAAAAAATTGGACAGAGCTCCTACCTCACCAAGGAGGTATTTGCTTAAAGCACTGAAATTAACCAAGCGAAATCAGTAGCTCTTCTCGAGATTAAGACTAAGCCTAATCTCGAGGAACGGACGGGAACAGGCTTCAGATCCTTCGAATTGCTCCTTCTTTATGCCGGGATTCATCGGGATCTCGCTAGCCCTTACTGAAATTCGTGCTCCCTTCCTCTCTAACTCGGCAGCACCTCCTCGTCTTGATAATTAATCCCCTGTGTGAAACGAGCCCATAGGCCTGTATTTATAGGCTTCGGTTGGTGGGTTTTCGGATCAGAATGGATGATTCCTCCTTATCTTCAGTTAATAACTGATTAACTATGTTTGGGGAAGATATCAGATCAATTGGGATGCTCAGGAACGAACAAATCTCGAGAAAAACCGTCAAAAACCGAAAAAACGTGTTTCGGGCTCCGGACCGCGCTTGCGCGGGTCAGACAGATCCGACCCGCGCTTGCGCGGGTCGGTCACATCCGACCCGCACTTACGCGGGTCGGATTCAACCGACCCGCACGCGCGGGTCGGAGCACGGGTCGGATTCAACCGACCCGCACGCGCGGGTC
>BQKN01000871.1:76332-120388 GCA_022839385.1 Asparagus kiusianus
GAGCACGGGTCGGTCTATTCCGTCCCACGCTAGCGCGGGTCCGTCGCTTCTACCGAACTTGTATGTTTCCTGACTTTTGTGGGACTTATAGTTTCTCCCGTTTCGCGTAATTAATTATCTTGTTGACATGTACACTCTGTGCGAGTTGATTGACGCGCGTGAGCTGACCGACGCACGTGAGTTGATCGACGCGTGTGAGCTAATCGACGTGCGTGTGTTGACCGACGAACACGAACTGATTGACGCGTGCGTGTTGGTTGACGTGTGCGTGTTGATTGACGCATACGAACTGATTAATGCGTACGTGTTGACCGACGCGCGCGTGTTGACCGACGCGTGCGTGTTGACTGATGCGTACGAGCTGATTGACGCGCGCGTGTTGACCGATGCGCGCGAGCTGATTGACGAGCGTGTGTTGATTGATGCGCACGAACTGATTGACGCGCACGTGTTGACCGACACGCGCGAGCTGATTGACGAGCGCGTGGGCCACTTGGTTCGCCATTTCGCTTCATACGCTTGTCGGCGTCAGATAATCCTCTTAGACTCGGATGGTGACGTTCGTCGTCTTCTTTCTGTCTCGAGCTGTGTGCGGAGATCTATAGGCATTTTTAAACGCCTACATGTATGAGGTCTGATTTTGCTTATATATACCAAGTGTAGGATTGTGACCCTTAAGAATAGAGTGCGCTCTTATAAAAATTTGCGTAAGCTTTACACTTAAACACTAGATGGTGAGTTTGCAAAGTAAATTATAAATTACAAAGAAAAAATGGCAATCTCAAAAAATGAACATCACAAACACAAGCATGTATATTGGTTCCACCTCCCCGGTGTACATCCAGTCCCCAAGCAAATCCCGCTTGAGAGTTTTTACTATGATTTTAAAATCTTACAAAATCAAAAGCAAATCTAACCAATTTATAAGACCATGCAAATTGCATACCCAATTGACAAGACCATGCTAATTGTTAAACCGACCTCTAGACCAAGAGATCAACCCCTCTCATAAACTGAGAGAACCTTTCTTTAAAGCAATGTACAATTCCAATTCTATAAGGCTTGATGTGGATGTGAACGTGTAACAGTCCTTTATCAATCTTTTTAACTCTCTGAATATTGCCTAAACAAGCTCTAAGAATGATAGGAACAAAGACAATATCAGAAACTCTCTTTTATAGAAAAACATATTAAAAAACTAAAAGTTTAGAGAGTTAATTTGTAAAATATATAAATCTTACAAGTGCAAAACTGGGTGCTTGTTTTCTAATATTTAAACCTATTTATAGCTTCTGAAATGACATAATTTTAAACCCAATTAACGTCCACAAAACGACTATAAACAGTCACTTATTCAAAATCTAAAATCCGGAAAAACTGCATCTGTAGTTGACTACAAGTCATAGTAGTTGACTACACTGAGTCTAAACAGACTCTGTGAAGTTAGAAAATTGCTTAGTAGTCGACTACAGGGCATAGTAATCGACTACACTGTAAACTCACAGATTCTGGAATTCTGTTTTTAGTATTTTGGCTGTAACTTTCTCATCCGACCTCGGAATGAAGCTATTGAAGAGACCTACAACTTTGGTCTTTTGAGTTTTTCTAGATTCAAACTGTTAAGGTGTATAAATAAAATATTTTAAGACTTACTCAATATCTATAAACTCTAATGGCTAATATAGGGGATTTCTATTGTTAACCAACACACGAAGCATGTGTTAGTGTGTTCTAACACTATGTGTATGTATGTGTGTGAGTGATCAAGGCTTGTACAAATTTCTTAGCAAAGAAAATGTAAAATTACATTTTGATAATAAAATATACCTTCTTCTTTGCTTCATTTTGCCTTGAACTCATCTATGTCTTGAGTATCTCTTTGAATATAATTGTTGATATAGCTCTGATACTACAAAACAAATGTTAGTACATAATACACAACATATAATATTTGTTATCATCAAAATAAACTAATCTTGGGGTCAAGATTCCTAACATTATCCCCTTTTTTATGATGATAAATATAAGCTATTAAGATATAAAATTTTTAATCCCCCTGTATAAAATCATTAAATAAAATCTTTTACTCCCCCTGCATCAAAGCATTAGTAAAAAATTTAAAATTTTATATATAACTCCCCCTTTGTCATTAGCAAAAAGAAATAAACATAATTCTAGTTAAATTTTTCTTTTCCCTGGGTACCTTAATACAAATATTAAACACTTTGGTACCCTTTTATATTATATCATTAGGATTGGACCTTAGGAATCCAAATCCACTTGGAATTTGGTTTCCATTCATTAACATAAGTGTAATTCTTTGAATTGCAAACTTCATACATATAAGATGAAATATAATCATTCCTATCATGAATATTCAAATTCTTAGGAATCCATATATACTTATTTTGTTTAGCATGAATATTCTTATTATTATTCTTCAAAACATAATCATTCTTTGTAAAATACTTAGGAGCAAATCCAATGCCAAAATGATTGTTTGAAGATTTTTGAAATGAGAGCAAATTATTCAAATTCTCTTTACTTTTATTGAATTTACTAACATTCAAACATATATCATCATATTTTAATTTAATAGAAGAAATATCTTTATCTAAAATATTAATGCAAATTTTTAAATCATTAGATTCTGATTTTAGATAAACATTCTCATTAGTCAAAATATGATTTTCTTTAAGCAAGGATTTATTTTCCTCTTTCAATTCAATTAGTTGAGAATTAGAAATAGTAGAAGAATTAAAATCAGAAATTTCTTCAAGTAATCTTTTATTTTCACCTTTAAGAAAATTATGTGAAGCTTTTAATCTCAAAAATATTTCATATAGTTCATTGAAAGCATCTAAAAGCTCTTCATTGTCACTTACTTCATCTTGTGCCATAAAACACATATGGGCGCTTTCCTTTTCTTCGATTTCTTCATCCGAAGACGAATCATCACTATCATCCCATGTAGCCGCCAAAGCCTTCCTTTTCTTATTGAATTTTGTAGACTTTGACTTTGATTTTAGAAGGGGACAATCATTCTTCATATGTCCTAGCTTATTCCAACTATAACAAATGAAATTATTGTTAGTATCTATAACCTTACTTGTACTTTCATGAGTTACCTTGTGTGTGTGCCAAATATCATATGCGGATGTGGCCGTTGACACCTTATTGAACTCATTCTTGTCAAGAGCACAAAATAAGGTATTCATTGCTTTAGAATCCAAGTTTGTATTGTTCCTTTGAGATGTAGTCCATTCCGTGAATGGAGTGGTTGGCTTCTCATATTTTGTTTTCACAACGTTCCAAAGTTCGTAGCTAATTGATTGGAGATAGATTTTCATCCGATACTTCCAATAGTTATAATTTAGTCCATCAAACATTGGTGGACGATTTGTAGAATGTTCTTCCTTGAATTTTGAATTTGAGTCGAATGTTGATGACATTTCTTCAACCTTACTCTGATACCAAATATAGGGTCTGATTTTGCTTATGTATACCAAGTGTAGGATCGTGACCCTTAAGAATAGAGTGTGCTCTTATAAAAATCTGGGAAGCTTTATACATAAACACTATAGGGTGAGTTTGCAAATTAGATTATAAATTACAAAGAAAAATAGCAATCTCAAAAAATGAACATCACAAACACAAGCATGTATACTAGTTCCACCTCCCCGGTGTACATCCAGTCCCCAAGCAAATCCCGTTTAAGAGTTTCCAATATGATTTTAAAATCTACAAAATCAAAAGCAAACCTGATCAATTTACAAGACCATGCAAATTGCAAACCCAATTGACAAGACCATGCTAATTGTTAAACCGACCTCTAGACCAAGAGATCAAACCCTCTCATAAACTGAGAGAACCTTTCTTTAAAGCAATGTACAATTCCAATCCTGTAAGACTGGATGTGGATGTGAATGTGTAACAGTGGCTTATCAATCTTTTTAACTCTCTGAATATTGCTTAAACAAGCTCTAAGAATGATAGGAACAAAGAAAATATCAGAAACTCTCTTTTATAGAAAAAAAGATTGAAAAACTAAAAGTTTAGAGAGTTAATTTGCAAAATATATAAATCTTACAAGTACAAAACGTGGTGCTTATTTTCTGATGTTTAAACCTATTTATAGCCTCTGAAATGACATAATGTTAAACCCAATTAACGTCCACAAAACGGCTATAACCAGTCACATATTCAAAACCTGAAATATGGAAAAACTGTATCTGTAGTCGACTACAAGTCATAGTAGTCGACTACACTGAGTCTAAACAGACTCTGTGAAGTCATAAAATTACTTAGTAGTCGACTACAAGGCATAGTGGTCGACTACACTATAAACTCACAGATTTTGGAATTATGTTTTTAGTATTTTGGCTATAACTTTCTCATCTGACATCGGAATGAGGTGATTTAAGATTTGTTGGAAAGCTATTGAAGAGACCTATAACTTTGGTCTTTTAAGTTTTCTAGATTCAAACTGTTAAGGGGTATAAATAAAATATTTTAAGACTTACTCAATATCTATAAACTCTAATGGCTAACATAGGGGATTTTTATTGTTAACCAATACTCGAAGCATGTGTTAGTGTGTTCTAACACTATGTGTATACATGTGTACGTATGAGTGATCAAGGCTACAAATTTCTAAGCATAGAAAATGTAAAATTACATTTTGACAATAAAGTATATCTTCTTCTTTGCTTTATTTTGCCTTGAACTTATCCATATCTTGAGTATCTCTTTGAATATAATTGTCACGCCCCGCTTCCCAAAATACCAGGGAATCGGGACGCGAACAAGCCCGCGACGTATTAGACTGAGGAGAGATAAGTGCTAGACCTCTTCTTCTCAATCTAATACGCTAAGCATCTGGAAATAAAACAAAGCGAAGTCACAGGTCCCCGATCACAATAGCAAGAATATAAAGACAACTCAGAACCAAAAGATACATATCACAACTGAAATGATCATCCAGACATAATATTAGGGCTAAACATGCCCTTATACAAACTATCTGAATGAAAATAACGGAGAATATAATACATCGTTCAAACTGAAATGGAAAGTACTATAAGAGTAAACGGAACCATCAACTAATAAATGGAAAGAATAGACGTCGACTCCTTCTTCTGCTCCGTCTACAGGGTACTCCTGCTGAGAATCCTCTAGCTCCTGCTGAACCTGTTCTTCCTCTAAGTCTGACGTACACCAGAGAAAACAGGTGTACGTCAGGTGCATGGTGCACGACAAGACCCGACCCCACAAAGAAAATAGAACGAACGAAAATCCAATACAAAAAACAATACGATAACAGAAACAACAAAATAACGTATAACTGAAATCCACAAATCAACATGCGAAAACACTACTAACATGATAAACATAGGCATCCAAAATCGATCAGGTAACGAGATCATGCAGCTAGCGATCAGAAACAATCATACGAATAACAGGGCATATAATAGATGGAATTAATACTTAAAAATCTACAACATGAGACGTAGTACATCGAGCGAAATAATCCAAACAAGGAAACCCTCATGTATATACCATATGTCTCAAATTGTACATAATTAAATATTAATCCCAATCTATGTATGAAAAGAAAACAACTAGTCATCCTATCACAACTCACTGGTCCATGTCTCACTAGAGTCTAAGTTCACATTATCGGATATCTGGATAACAACCACATCTCGCTAGTACCTCAGACCCGCCCCAGTGCGAAACGATTCACTGGTGCTTGCCTAGAAATAATCAATAACTACAATATCATCGCTCCTCAGACCCACCCCAGTGCGAAACGATTCACTGGTGCGAGCCTGGAAATAAACAATACACATATGGTCACTGCTCCTCAGACCCACCCCAGTGCGAAACGATTCACTGGTGCGAGCCTGGAAATAATAAATAAACACATCTGATCACTGTTCCTCAGACCCACCCCAGTGCGAAACGATTCACTGGTGCGAGCCTGGAAATAAACAACAACATATCCGATAACATGAACCCAGACTTTCCCATCCCAAGTCCAAGTCAACAACTCATATCTCACGGGTCACTACGGTCAATCCATACTCGCGATTCTCAACTATAACAGGGTATAAATGCAATGACTACTATGTAACAGTATCATGAATCATGAACAGGAAACGTGAACAACTACAAAAACGTAAAAGAAGGAACTACAACTATCCAATTATTACGCATGAAATCTCGCAATTTCCAATCATCATGCTCATAAATTGATTACTTCCAAAAATAATCAAATTGATTACTTCCAAAAATAATCTTTTCCGAAATAAATTCCTTTAAAAATAATCCATTTTCCAAAATAAATTCTTTCAACTCATTTATTATTATAATAATTCAATTTAAACCGTTTTTCAGAATAAACTCTTTTAAAAATTATTTCTCATAATGATAATTCTATTAATCTAGAAAAACATTAATTTATTATTTGAAATCATTTAATATCATCATCAACAGTCCCACGCAGATAATAAAAATTATAAATTAATATAAACAGATAATTCACTAATTCATCAACAAGCCCACGCAGATAATAACAATTCATAATCTAATTTATGCAACTAATTAACGATAGATATAAATAGGAATTGACGAGTCAAGAGGAACGGGATCTTGCCTGCGAGACCGTGGGGTCTGACGACGAGGCGACGGCACCGATGCGGACGCGGTACGACGGATCTCAAGCGACGTCTGTGGTGGGTCTGGACTGCGTCGGTATATCGTCGAACAGGTGGCGTGCGACGAAGGAGAGGCGTTGATGGCAGCTCGACGGAGCGCGAGGGAGGCGGAGGCGGTGGAGCTCGACGGATTTGGGCTGCCGGAGAACGACAAGGGGGTAGCGGTGGTCGGAGAGGGCTGTCCGCGGCTAGGCACGGAGCTGTCGACAGCGACTGAGCGGGGGAACAAGGGGGCTGCTGGGTTGTTGGTGCCTGTAGCTGGGGTTCGCCGGAGGTTGACGGTGGGGCTGGTGAAGGGGAGAAGGCTGAGGGTTCGTCGGCGTTCAGGGGAGGCGGTGTTGGGACTGGGCGAGGGCTCGACGGCTGGAGGCGGAGCGGGTGGAGGGGTTGGCGCTGCTGGGCGTGGTCGCGGTCTCAGGCGGCGGCTGCAGGCGACGGCGGTCAGGGAAGTGTTGCGGTGGCGGTTGAAGGAGGAGGACGGCGGTCGGCGAGGCAGTGGTCGCGACGGCGGTCAAGTTCGGGTCGGAGGGGCGGTGCGGGCCAAGGGGAGGCGGCGGTCGGAGTAGGAGCAGGAGGTGGAGATGGTGGTCAGAGGGCGGCTTGGGGAGGAGTTCGGTGCAGCCAAGGGTGGGGGCGAGCTCAGGCGAGGGCGGTGGGGAGCGGCGGCGAGCTGGAGGCGGCGCGGGTCGAGCTCAGGGGAAGGCGGGGAGGAAGAGGAGATGATGGGTCCGGTGGTGATGGTCTGAAGAAGAAGAGATGGAGAGAGAGAGGGGGTGTACGAGAGAGATGAAGTGAGAGATTGTGAGTGGACGTTGCTGTGAGATAGAGAGAGAAAGAGGTGATGGGGGTGAGGAATAAAATAAGGGAGTAGAGAGATTGATTGGGGGGACAAAGGGAGTGGGTAGCGGGATTTGAGGAGGAAATTAAGGGGAGTGATTGAGGGATGATTGGGGTCGGTTATGGGAAAGAATTATGGGAATGGAATCAAACGTGATTATGAAGAGAGAGAGAGAGAGAGAGAGAACGTGAGGAAAAGGAAAGAAATAATGAGAGAATATGGTTATGGAGGTATATTACCATATATAAAAATAAATATGGTGGTAATAATTAAACATATAATAATATTTAACAAAATAATAACAACCAAATATTTATATACATATACACACTCACACATATATACAAATATACTAATGTACTAAGGCCAGGTTTACATTAATAAAAACAAGATTATTGATAATGTCTATGACCGAATAATAACTTAAAAGTATACACCGCAACTATTAAATTTATAATTAACAAAATCATTAAAATAAATATAAAACTAGATTTTTAAATCATAGTATATTCTAAAAAATCGAAAAAATATAAATACTCTTTTTAAAATAATAATTTAATATTTAAAACATCAGAAAATTATTTAAATCAATATCAAAAATTCATGGTCCTTACAATAATTATTGATATAGCTCTGATACTGTAAAATAAATGTTAGCACATAATACACACAACATATAATATTTGTTATCATCAAAATAAACTAATCTTGGGGTCAAGATTCCTAACAGTATGATCTAGAGTATGTGGAGTAAGCTCCACCCAACGTGAAGTAGCATCACCTTCCACCTGCTGTGATATCCAAACGACCTGATCAACACTCTCCACCTGCCGAGAGTCAGAAGTGACATACCTGCTCCGAACAAAATCAGAAGCTCCCAACCAATAATCAAACGAGCCTCTGAATCCCAAATGCACAAACGGATCAAATCTCACATCCTCGATGTGAGCAAATGCTGGGTAACCAAATATCTGATGCCAACCAAAATCTAAAGTAGCTCCAACAGATCTAATAACTCCAAATGCAGCAGTCGGCAACCTATGATTAAGATGATCCAAATATGTCAAAGCTCCAAAACCAAAACCTATGCTCGACAACCAACGCCAATCACCCTCCAGTAAGGAACGACTCATCAAAACTATCATCTCATCTCGTCGCCCCAATGTCTCCACACCAATGAAGTGTTTCAAACTGCCATGAGCTTGGTACAAATGCAAGAAGGAACCCCTACCAAAGCTAGAACGACATGTTACCTTTCTACCAATACACTTCTTCCAATTGTTGTTGACTTCTAGGACTTTACACTAACGGGACCTGGTTGTAACCCACCAATGCCTAATAATCATCAACTACGAAAACCAAATATCGATTACCTCCCAATGATACCTTCTTGGAAGGCCCCCAAATGTCTGACTTTACACCACCTAAAAGACTCCTCGATTGATGGATAGAAGTGCAAAACTCCACATCGGTCTTCTTGCTCATACCAACGTGCTCAAAGGACTTCAAACTGTAGGTCAAAGCACTCCTCAACAAACTGTGCACGGCATAACCAATCAAATAACCCAGCCTCAACAAATGCCACAGTCTAGCCAAATTCAAAGAAGTCGTCAGCTCTCTATCAAACACCATGCTCCCAATCAAATAATACAAATTATTCCTCCTGACACCCTTCATCACAATCATGGACCCCAATGTGACCTTCAAACGTGCATCCACCAAGGTCACCCTATAGCCTGCTGCCTCCAAAGCTCTAAGTGAAATAATATTCTTCTTCAACTGAGGAACAAACCTCACTCTAACCAACTTCCGAATCAATCTGTCACTCATCCTAATCCGAACAGTACCAATACAACCAATAGGGCATTCATGATCATTATCCATGAGCACGACATCCCCTCTTTCAAACTCCTGAAAGTTAGAGAACCAATCCCTCCTAGGATAAATATGATATGTAGCACCTGAATCCAACATCAACTTTGTAGAGTTGGCAACACAAACTGACGGTAGTGCAGATAACGAGTAGCCCGAATAATCTGAATCTGAATTGTCGCCGCTAGCCTTGGTAACATTCACCTCTGAAGCTTGAATAGCTTTCCCCTTATTTTCCCGGCTCGATCAACCAACTTTGGGCATTCGGCTTTCTAATGTCCATCCTCTTTATAAAAGGTACACTGATTCCTACGAACTCCAAGATGTGCCCCTCTAGACTGCAATCTCCTACCACGGTTTGGACTCTTTGCTCTTACGACCAGTACCCCCGCTACTCTGAAGTCTCATTATCCTTCTTTCGAAGCTGATAATTCACAAGTGCAGCGATGACCTCACTATACGAAAGAGATGTCTTTCCATTAATAAGAGTAAGAACGAAAGTCTCACATTCCTCATCGGGAAAGGAACTCAACAACAACAACGTCTTGTCCTCATATTTAATCATCACATCTACATTCACCAAATACGCAAGAAATTTCGTGTAGTGGTTCATGTGATCACCAATGGAGGTCCCATTCTTTAATTGGAAGCGATAAAGCCTCCTCTTCAAATGCAAGTGGCTCTCCACACTCTTGGTTAAATACTTGCCCTCTAGAATCTCTCAAATCTTCTTAGCCGAAGTCTCATTGACCACATCATATTTTAAATCTTGAGTCAAACAAGATCTAATCACACCACACGCCGTTCTATTCATCTTCTTCCAAACCTTCTCATCAATGTCGTCCGGTTTCCCATCTAACTCCAAAGTATCTTCCAAATTTTACGCATTGAGCACATCCAAGGTTTCGCATTGCCAAAGTCTAAAATTGTTTGTGCCAATAAACTTCTCCACGTCTATCTTCAAAGAGTGGATATTCAAACTTTGAATGATCTTCACGCCGGAAGTACCCTCCACAACTCCTTCTTTCTCGACCATCTTTCTCAAAGCACCAAAACAAATGCGGAACAAATGAAGAATAAATCCAAACTGAAAAAGATAGAGTCTTTACCAAAAAGATCCCACCTTTATCATCAAACGAAACCCTAGCCGAACATTCAAAGCGATCTACTCCTCCAAATAGCCCAAGCATAGCCCGAACTCTGATACCACTTGTTGTGGGTGGTATATGCTCTGATGCCACTTGTCGTGTGCCTATGCGGAAGCCAAACGAATAACCAAACGTGCTTTGAGAACCAAAATCAAACAAACGTCGAAATAAAGGCCAAACCAATAAAATCAATGCCACAAACAAACAATTTTAACGTGGTTCGGCAGGTCGTCTACATCCACGAGGCAAGAAGGAGATGTGGTTTTCACTAATAGAGAAGAAGAGTACAAACTGAGAGTACAAATCACTCGAAGAAACAAACTAATCTCACCAAAAAGCTCAGAAAATACCTCTTTTCTGTGCTCCAAATATCCTCAATTCACTGCTAAAGAAACCCTAATTCGTGTTGGTATTTATACCAAACACCAAAAACCCAAACAGAGCAGGAAACTACAAACTGGGTCTGACCCGTTATGCGATCGACCGTCCAGTCGACTGCGACCAACAACAGAACCCAAAAATACATTACAGGGTCTCGCGATCGACCGCGCCAAACGACGGAGCATAAAATCGACTACAGGGTATAGGCGGTCGACCGCGACGAATCCAAAATCACACACTAAGCCTGTGCACATTCACGGTCGACCGGTCTTGCACCGCGGTCGACCGTGCAGCTCCAAAACAGTTCCCCTGCGCTTCCAAAACCTGTTCTAAACCAAATTCTTCGTGGTTTCTTCACTATCAAGTATCCATTTTGTTTTATTGTGTTGAGTTGTACTTTTATTCTTCTATACTCTTTTATCGAGAACTTATATTATGCACAGTTTGTTCTTTTTCCTCATGCAAATGCGGTTGCCTTTTATTCTGTTCCACCATTTGTGTTCCTTTTTTTTTTATGCAAAACGCACTTGCTTGCAATGCATGGACAAGGTAGATGATTTGTAATACAACCTTCGATATTTTAATGATGACGTACTTGCACGGGTTTAGTACATACCAAACGTCATTTGTTTAGACCAACATATTACTAGTTTGGTAGAGATTGAGCCCCAAATATTTTATCTTCATCGTCAAAGTTATGTCCACGGGGCAAGAAGAGGATGAAGTTTTCACTAATAGAGAAGAAGAACACAAACTGAGATTACAAATCACTCGAAGGAACAAACTAATCTCACCAAAAAGTTCTTAATCTCTCCAAACAAAACCCTAAACAAATAGCTCAGAAAACACCTCTTTTCTGTACTCCAAATATCCTCAATTCGCTGCTAAAGAAACCCTAATTTGTGTTGGTATTTATACCAAACACCAAAAAACCAAACAGAACAGGAAATTACAAACTGGGCCTGACCCGATACACAGTCGACCGCGACCAACAACAGAACTCGAAAATACATTACAGGGTCTCGCGGTAGACCGCGCCAAACGATGGAGCCTAAAATCGACTACAGGGTACAGGCGGTCGACCGCGACGAATCCAAAATCACACCCTAAGCCTGTGCACGTTCACGGTCGACCGGTCTTGCACCGCGGTCGACCACGCAGCTCCAAAGCAGTTCCCTTGCGCTTCCAAAACCTGTTCTAAACCAAATTCTTCGTGGTTTCTTCACTATCAAGTATACATTTTGTTTTATTGTGTTGAGTTGTACTTTTATTCTTCTATACTCTTTTATCGAGAACTTATATTATGCACAGTTTGTTTTTTTTTTCCTCATGCAAATGCGGTTGCCTTTTATTCTGTTCCACCATTTGTGTTCCTTTTTTTTTTTTTTTTTTTTTTTTTGATGCAAAACGCACTTGCTTGCAATGCATGGATAAGGTAGATGATTTGTAATACAACCTTCGATATTTTAATGATGACGTACACGGGTCTAGTACATACCAAACGTCATTTGTTTAGACCAACATATTACTAGTTTGGTAGAGATTGAGCCCCAAATATTTTATCTTCAGCACCAAAGTTATGTCTTCGGGGTAAGAAGGGGATGAGGTTTTCACTAATAGAAAAGAAGAGTACAAACTGAAATTACAAATCACTCGAATGAACAAACTAATCTCACCAAAAAGCTCTTAATTTCTCCAAACAAAAACCTTAAACAATAGCTCAGAAAATATATCTTTTCTGTGCTCCAAATATCCTCAATTCGCTGCTAAAGAAACCCTAATTTGTGTTGGTATTTATACCAAACACCAAAAAACCAAACAGAACAAGAAACTACAAACTGGACCTGACCCGATACACGGTCTACCACCACGGTCGACCGCGACCAACAACAGAACCTGAAAATACATTACAGGGTCTCGCGGTCAACCGCGACGATCGACTGAACCAAATGACAGAGCCTAAAATCGACTACAGGGTACAGGCGGTCGACCGCGACGAATCCAAAATCACACCCTGAGCTTGTGCACGTTCGCGATCGACCGACCTTGCACCGCGGTCGACCGTGCAGCTCCAAAATAGTCCCCTGCGCTTCCAAAACCTGTTCTAAACCAAATTCTTCGCGGTTTCTTCGCTATCAAGTATCCATTTTGTTTCATTGTGTTGAGTTGTACATTTATTCTTCTACTCTTTTATCGAGAACTTATATTATGCACAGTTGTTTTTTTCTCATGCAAATGCAGTTGCCTTTTCTTCTGTTCCACCATTTGTGTTCCTTTTTTTTTTTTTGCTGTTCTTCATGCAAAACGCACTTGCTTGCAATGCATGGATAAATTAAATAGATGATTTGTAATACAACCTTCGATATTTTACTGATGACGTACACGGGTTTAGTACATACCAAACGTCATTTGTTTAGACCAACATATTACTAGTTTGGTAGAGATTGAGCCCCAAATATTTTATCTTCAGCGTCAAAGTTATGTCCACGGGGCAAGAAAGGGATGCGGTTTTCACTAATAGAGAAGAAGAGTACAAACTGAGATTACAAATCACTCGAATGAACAAACTAATCTCACCAAAAAGCTCTTAACCTCTCCAAACAAAACCCTAAACAAATAGCTTAGAAAATGCCACTTTTCTGTGTTCCAAATATCCTCAATTCGCTGCTAAAGAAACCCTAATTCATGTTGGTATTTATACCAAACACCAAAAAACCAAACAGAACAGGAAACTACTAACTGGGCCTGACCCGTTACGCGGTCGACCGCCACGGTCGACCGCGACCAACAACAGAACCCGAAAATACATTACAGGGTCTCGCGGTCGACCGCGACGATCGACTGCGCCAAACGACAGAGCCTAAAATCGACTACAGGGTACAGGCGGTCGACCGCGACGAATGCAAAATCACACCCTGAGCCTGTGCATGTTCGCGGTCGACCGACCTTGCACCGCGGTCGACCGAGCAGCTCCAAAATAGTTCCCCTGCGGTTCCAAAACCTGTTCTAAACCAAATCCTTCGCGGTTTCTTCACTATCAAGTATCCATTTTGTTTTTTTTTTTGGTAAATGAAAATTTTATTTCACAACCAAAATATGAGCGGTTAACACCTCAAATCCTCAATTTAATGTTTAACTAAGGATAAAAAAATCAAAACAAAGAAGAAGAACTAAAGACCCTTTTAGGCTCAAGGAGATTTTGGACTGTGTACAAGATCTCCATTTTGATTTCATATATCACAGCCTCCGGTTCACTGCATTTTTGCTGAAAAAGCCTTCTATTCGTTTCCCTCCACAGTGTGTATATTGATGAGACCATGGTCATTCTCTTAAGCTTCTGATTCATCCCTTTCCCCCTCAGACAGTTAGAAAACCAATGCAAACATTGGCTCCACATACATGATCTCCATCTACAATGTAGCCAATCCAAAACTCCATTCCATACATAGCTAGAAAACTGACATTCAAAAAATAGATGGTCCCTGGATTCTTCTGCTGCAATGGAGCACAAACAGCATATATTTGAAGTGATAATCCCCCATTTAAGGATTCTGTCCTGGGTCAATAGTTTGTCCTGAATAGAAAGCCAGCATATAAAGGAGCGCTTAGGGATATTAAGCTTCTCCCACACTATTTTCGACCATGGTACATTGATTGCATTTGAATACAACAACTGGTACAAAGCAGATAATTTGATTTTCCCCCTAATACAGCAGGTACGCATCATATTTTCTAATTTTTCCAATCCTCCACTGGACAAAAGTGCTTTATCTCTACACTTGATCAGTTGCTTCCAAAGCCATGAGTCTCCCCTTCTTATATTAACATTCCAAATATCAGTATGCTTCAAATATGTACCATGGATCCACTTAATCCATAGTAATTCTTTGTTAGTATGAATATGCCATATATGCCTCAGAGCTGATGCAAAATTCCAAGTGGGAGCTGAAAACAACCCCAAGCCTCCATGATTCTTCCTTAAGCATACTCTATCCCAAGACACAAGGGAAATCCTAGCTTTCTGATCTGATTTACCCCATAGGAATCCCCTGCATAATGTATCAATTCTCTTAAGAACCTTAACAGGGAGAACATAACTGGAAGTCCAGTAATTTTGAACCCCCAGTATCACACTTCTGATCACTTGAAGCCTACCAGCATAAGAGAGAGTTTTATGTTTCTGCCATGTGTTGAATTGGCCTTTAATTTTTCCAAATAGAGGATTACAATCTAAGTAGGTTAATCTCTTGGTTGTAAGAGGGACTCCTAAATATTTGAATGGCAGAGTTCCAGAATTATACCCCAGCAAATTCTTGATTGCATCCCTTGTATAGTCATCCACTCCTCCAAGGTAAATAGAACACTTGTCAGGGTTTGCTTCAAGACCAGAGATCCTGCCAAATTCTTGAACATATAGGTGCAATTTATACATTGAGTAAAGGTCACCTTTTGAAAATAATTAGAGGTCATCCGCAAAGACCAAATGTGTAATATTATTTTTTTGCACTTTGGATGAAAATTAAACTTCCTGTCAAGTTGCAAAAGACTCAATTTCCTTGAAAGATATTTCATTCCCAGGATGAAGAGATAAGGGGAGAGGGGATCAACTTGTCTCAAACCACGCTTGCCTTTAAAATAGCCATGTAATGAACCATTTAGTGAGATTGAATAGCTTAGAGTAGTGATGCATGTCATAATCCATTTGATCATAGAATCTGGGAAACCCACTCCAAGGAGCAAATCTGAAATGAAACTCCAACTGATGGTATCAAATGCTTTCCTTATATCAATATTAATCATAGCTCTAGAAGAGATCCTTTTCCTGCTATAATGCTTTGTAGGTGTAAATTTCCGATTTTCCCGAAAATGGGGGATTCGGTTTGTATTTATAAGAAAGCTTATTACAAACTAAATCAATCTGAATTACAACAGAAGCAGAGGGAAGGCCCTCTTTGTTTAAATTTGTGGGGACTTTAAGGTAGCTACAGGATGCTTCGCTCGGTGCTCGCGCCGAGTCTGCTTCCCTTGGACGGTTCGACCGAGGTCGCTGGGGAGAGCTTCAGTACTCAGTAGAAGCTCCGGTTGATCGAGTTCGACTCCTCTGTCTTTCCGGCGATCGGAGCTCAGAGTTCAGAGAAAGCACTGCGATGCAAGAGTACACAAGAAGCTTTTTTTTTATCAGCAATTCTCTTGATCTCTTAGCTCGAGCGATGCTTGTTCGATCTCTTTTCGATCCTCCACTTAGGTTGCTGTAAGAAGCTTTTTAAGTGGGAGAGAGACCGTTCGGTTGTCCCTTGGACCATGGGATATGACCATACACTGTTCAAAGACATCCTATTGTCCCCCCTTGTACAACAAACGGTTGTTTGTGGGGCTGCATGTCACGTCACGTCGTGTAGGAGTGGGAAAGCCCCTCCTCGTACTCGTGACAGCGGCGGCCAGACACTCGAGTGGGTCTGGCCAGCTTCTCGAGCGCCGGCGACTCTGCCTTTTCGCTCGGAGCGAGGTGAGCTGCATTTATGTGGACGCAGATGGCTCTGGCAACTTGTGCTGCAAGTTACCGGGTGGTCATCCGGCAGTCCTGGGGTGCTGTGCCCTTCCTCCCTTCTCCTTATGTCTGAATAGGGGCGGGAGAATGGACGTCTCATACCTGGACGGACTCCAGACAGCTTGCTGCGCGCCGACGGCTTCGGCTCCCCGTTCTGATGGGTGAGGTGACCCGCATTTATGAGTATGCAGGCCGGTTCGGCGCCCGTCTCGTTCGCTTGAATCACGGACTGCCGTCTGACGAACTTGGGATACTGTGCTTCCTCACCTCGCATCGTGGGAGGCAGGGAAGGCTTGTCCCTGGAAATCCGGCTTTCGGCTCACGTAGGCAGACGTGGCTCTCTGTGAGTGGCTCCGGCACGCAAGGGCGGATCTGAGTACCTCCCTTGCAAGCGGATTTAGTTAGCGAAGGCGGATTTGCCTCGCTGGCGAATCCATGTGATCTGGTGTCTGCGGCCAATATGGCTGGCGTGTGTCAGCGAACCCACTTAGTGGCTACAGTAGGCTCCTCGTCTAAGAGAGGGTGGTACTGTCCTGCGGGCGAATTCGTTCGCTAAACCACTACGGTAATTTTTACCGTCTACAAGACCCCCTTCAAAGTTTTCAGACCAAAACCGACTTACGTGTGGTCTGGAATACTTTGAATAAAGAAGTTTTGGATCAGGTGCATTAGGATTTTTAGCAAACCCTCAGCTATCAACGGGTTTGATCTGCCTTTACCGATTACCGTTTGAATCGGGCTAGCCATACTATTCCCCTTAGTATGGTGAGTTGTCGAGTAGTTTCTCTTAGGCTAAGTGCTAAGATCTCTACTCTGACCCTTGGCCGCCTGGGGCGTGGGTCTAAATAAAGTCACTCTGCTGGTTTCTAGATTTTGGGCGAATCGCCTGCTTCCTAAAGGTAGGTGAGTCGTGTAAGCGAAATTAGGACTTGATGGCGAGATTTCGAATGACTTGCGGATTTCATTCAAGTTCTCACCGTCGAGACCTTCTCCTTGGGCGAAATTAGGCCTAATGCGAGCAGGCCACGTGCTCACCTGCGGGGCTTCGTGTCTTTTCAGTTAAGGCGGCGTGGCCTTATCACGATTCGACAGTTTGACTCCGCTTAATGTGCCTCGTTCTGATCGTGGCCGTGGTTTTCGAATTCAACCGTTGGATGCAACTGTCGATGAGGGTGATCTGGGCCGTCGATTTTGATCGTGGACACGTTGTTAGACCCTAGAGGGGGGGGTGATTAGGGTCTTATGCTAATCTAATCCGATTTAAATGCCAATTAAAACTAATTAATAAGTTATTCTAGCAAGTATGAAATACAACAATATATATTAGCTAGGATAAGCAATATAAACAACAAGATATATATCCTATATGATAAATTATGTATGCAAGGATATATAAACTAACACAAGATGATATATCCTACCAAAGAGATATACAATATGATATATGCAAGGATATGTCAACTAACACAAGGGTAAACAATATAAACTAGATAGTGGATCATATAAATAATGAGCTAATGACAATGGCGACAAGAAATATAAACACAAGTATGAATAAACGCCAAAGCACACTCAAACACAAGATATGATCACGGAGTTCGGACCTTCCGTCCTACGTCTCCGCTCCCCACTCCCGGGGAGAAATCCACTATCACAACCCGGTTTGGAAGCCGGAACTTCTACACACCTCACAGTGTCGGTTTTCAACGCTCACCGAACAACGTCACTCCTCACAATTTTCTTCACGGAGTTCAGTCCCCTCGACCTACGTCTCCGTTCCTCTCCTCTAGGAACTACACACTTGGTTTTCTAGCTCACCGAAAACATTACAATCTCACAATGTAACAAATATAAATTTGTTCTCTACAATAGATGAGAACACAATTAAGCACGACTCAAAGTCACAAACTCTCACCACCCAACTATACTATGTATGTAAATACTAAAAGCTCAATGTGGGTGTGTGTAACAATGAGTAAATAAAATCAATTCAACTAAACTCAAATATAAAATCTAGCTTAAGAGCGATGATAATCAAACAAGTAATTATAGATAAAAGCTAGAGTTGAGTTTAGGAAAACTTCTCTAGATCAAGATGGAGAGATGGAGATTTGAGGCCCAAACAATAAGATAATCTCCTCCACTTGTGAAAGCTAAAACTGCTTTAAACCAAACCCTTAAACAAGTTTAAACAAACTTAAACCCTCTTTAAAACCCTTGTTTAAAAAATTCTTGATAAACATGAAAAGACATCAGCAATGGGGTATATATACCCTCTCACAACTCAGCGAAAAACCCTAAGCAAAAAGACAGAAACAGCCCCCAGCAACGGTAAGAAAACTAGCCGTTGGAAGCTAAAAAAGACATCGTCGGTCGACCGAAAAATTCGTCGGTCGACCGAAAATTTCATCGGTCGACCGGACCGGTCGATCGACAGCTCTCTGTCAGCCCAGTGAACTTTTGACCTCAGGTTCGGTCGACCGGACCGGTCGACCGAATACTGATACTTCTGAAAAACTGTTTATCTGATTTTGAAATGCTGTTTAAAAATATCAAATAAATTCCAAAAAATATAAAACTTTGGGGAATGATTGTAGACATGATAATAAACATGCTACAATGACTAGTTTCGAAAAAGGACTTCCCAAATGAAAAATATCATTATTTTGCAAATATGTTCAAAAACATGAAAACCTGAAAATTGATATTTTGATATTTTGACTCAAACAACATTTTGAAACCTTATGAAATGATTGTATAGACTTGATAAAAGATATAACATGTTGTTATGAAGTCTATAACTTAGAAATACAATATTTTCATAAGATCGCATATTCTATGCAATGTTATCAAAAACACAATAGAGTATGAAACATATGATTATATATATGAATGTAAATTTGTTTCATATCTATATAGCTAAACCAAAACACAATAATAAATATGAAATGTGTAATCTCATATTTATGAACATGAAAACTCAAAACTATGTATGTATATATATACCTATATATATACATGGAAACCAAAACATATATGTATATATGAAACTATATATATATACATAAAAACCAATATAATGTGTGTGTGTAATATTGAGCTTAGAGTATCTAGCACACATAATATAAAACCCTAAACTACATTACCCAAGCAATCTTGATCTTCATTGTAGCTCAACTTGGTACACGTGCAGATGAAGCTTGAGCTTGATCTTTAACTTGAATTGTATAGGCTTCAACCCGACATTTCCGCCAACCTCCATTGGATATTATCGTTGAAGCTCTATTCCATCCATCCTCCAACTACGTTGTTTGTCTACAAAACATAGGAATGCACAAACACTAGACAAACAACATTAGTAATAAATTGTTTGTTAAACATCATCAAAATAAGAAGGCCAACACACGTTTCCCGTTCATGGGGGATTCGCCTCTCGAGGGCAATCGTGGCCACATGGACAACTCCCCCTTTTTAAACCCGCTATTTTCCTCCTTGGGATTCACCGTGCTCTTGAATCTTGAAAAGAATTTCTAAGGCAAGAACTCCTGCTCCACCTTTCAATGGCTCCAAGACCTAGGAGGTGTAAAGTGAGAGGCTCAGGCCCTGGACGTTACTCCGACCGTCTCTCTGCCGGCATGCCTGTCGATGCTCCGGAACCGCGCTCAGGTATGTTGATGGGTTTGTTGGATGACCTCGCATAGGTCCTAGGCGTCGGATTTGGGGAGATGAGTGTTGCCCATTATCCCGAAATTCCGCCGCCCTTTGGCGGCTTCCCCGATTTGGGGCAAAGTTTGCCCTATTTGCCTTTAGAGGGCGATTTATGTCTGTACGGGCGAACTCAACCTCTTAGCGAGAGGGAGGCGAACTCCCTTTTCGATAGGCGAGTTCGGCCCTTCCTGTTTGATGGGCGATTTTGCCCTCATGGCGGATTTTGTCTTGATTGAATTTTTCTTTCTTGCAGCGACCTTTTCCGATGAGGCTTTCCCGGAGGGTGTGGCCATCGGCCACGCCGGTGATATGAACTACACGGCACCTTCTCGATTTCCTTCGCTGGCTCCAGTACCCGCGTTCACCGCCGATAAGCCAAACGGCCTGATAAAGAGGGTCACGGATGGTCATCACTTGACCTTACGCGAGTTGACGACCGACGCGGCGCTGACGGATGAGACCAGGACGGAGCTGCCAAAACCTCAGTTCTTCTTTGGCGACGCCATGACCGACCCTTCCGCCCTGTTGCTCAAAGAGAGCAGGTGGTTCCATACAGTAGAGGGGACTCATTACTACCTCCCCAGCATGCCGAGGGGGTTTTCGATTGTCGAGCTACGGTCCCTCGCGGTTCCTCAGACGATGCACTGGGAGCTAACCCCAACTCAAGACGGGGTCACTTGTGGCATTTTCACGGGCTCTACGGCTGGGTATGGAGTGGAGAGTTCGTGCAAACGTGTGACGGGTTTGCGCCCTGGTTTACTGTCCGCTGAACCGCCCGTGGGGGAGTCGACAGCGGTGGCAGAGACCTTCCGTCACCGTTTCTTCCGAGTCGGAGGGCGCTTTCCCCAGAAGGACTTCAGAGCTCCGGGGTAGGTTTATTCCGCACCCGGCAGCGACACTTGGTGGTCTAAGATCACCGACTATGTTCTAGCCGAAAATGCCAGCCTCAAGAATACAGAGCTGTACGCGGCCATCGAAGCCACTCGCCATGGCTTGCGGATCAACGCTTCTCAGTTCCACAGTATCCTGGAACTGTATTGTGCTGAGAGCGGTACATTTTTCACCCTGAATGGCGAGCTTGGCATCACCCCTCACGAGATGTACGATGTGTCGGGGCTGCCTCTGGAGGACTTTCCTTACGAGGAGTACGTCCCCGATCAAGCCGAGATCGATCAGCTGTCAAACCATTCGCCTTTGGTGGTTGAGACTTTGTGGGAGTTACTATGCCACTACCACATCTGCCTCAGCACCTTAGGGGTGGCAGACCATAAGGGGAAGAAGAAGGGGATCAGCCACAAGAATTGGGCTGATTATCTGTTCCCGGGGAACGAGGTCAAGGGGCAGCCTGCCCTCCCGTTAGGAGTGTGCGACCCGTCCGACGTGGAGGCGAGGATGGCTGAGGAGGGAAGCACCATAACTTTTAACCATGACGAGGGCGGATTCAAGTCTGGTACAGTCTTTCACTCCTTTCATCATCAGGCGGAGTCTCCCATCTCTGGGAAGGCGCTACTTGCGGGGTTCCTCATGTTATGGTTGAAGAGGTGCGTAATCCCCACTCACTCCTTCGAGGCTCTTCCCGTGGAGGTCGTGTATCCGGCGGTTTGCTTAGCTCATGGGAAGTCTTATTCCCTGGTGTCGGCGACGATAGCGTGCATCCATCAGGGGCTTCGTACTCTGACGGCCCAGTTCTGCCGTGTGTCGGTCCTCGACGAGGGGGAAGGAGAGGTTATCAGAACCCCCAACCCCAGGGTGGGGTTGCCGTACACCTATCTGATGGCGTGGTTCGTCTACCACTGTGAGTGTCTGATGAGCGCCCCAGCGGCGCTCCAAGGCGACAAGTTCGTCCCTTTCGTCCAGGGCTTGGAGAGGTGCTCCTGGAAATGCAAGGACATCCCGGATGCACGGAAGACGCTCTCCCACTTCGGGTATTACAATTTTCGCCGCTCCTTCCCTTACTTCAGCGGGGGCGGATAAGGAGAATCTTTGAGGGATGCGCCGACGGCGGATCATTACACAGTCCTTTCTCACGGTGCCTTTCGCTGGTTGGTAAACATCCGGCCGGGGTATCACGTCCTAAGAACGGGCTCTACATGCTATCTCGAGCCATACATCCCCTACAGGTTCGCCCGCCAGTTTGGGTATGATCAGTTGTACGTGGACAACGTCAATCCCCATCTGCGCTTTGAAGGAGGGCTGGTGGACGGAGCGCGGGGATGGTTCTGGACTCACGCTGGCGGCACTGATGCCCGTTTTGAGTTACCCTCGAAGGATCGTGACTTGCACTACACGCTTTCATATTGCCGGTGGTATCGGGGCGCCAACGCCAATCCTATTGACTTCAGGTTTCAGAGCTCGTGTCTGGCGGAGCATGGGCGTCGCCCAAGGGGAGCTCCTCGACCTTCGAGGCAGAAGGGCCGTGCAATAGCTAGGGAGCTGCTCATGGAGGGTCCTACAGGAGATTCTAAGGGCGAGGATGTGGGCACAGATGAATCCGAAGCGCCCGAGGCGCGAGCTCCTCCTCCCAGTCTCCCCTTAGATTCCCAAGGCGAGCGGAGGGAGCCTGTCGAGTTAACCCGGGCGAGTAAGCGTTTGGAGCAAGCCCGCAGTGCGATTGCTGGGCGTATGGGGGCGCCCTTGTTATCTTCGAGCAGTTCGCTGCTCTCGAAGCGGCAGCGCGAAGCGGCGGAGAGTTCTAGAGTGGAAGTGGCCAAGAAGGCCCGAAGTGAGGAGACCGCGGCGGCCACTAGAGCGGCGGTTGGTCGGGGCGATACCGTCCCTGGGGCGGGAGTTGCTCAACCTGCCCCTTCTGCCGTGCCGCAAGCGGCTCCAGCGGCCTCGAAGGACATGCCTCTCTCACCCGATGTGGGGTCACCGGCGGGGGTTTCAACGACTCCTGCACCTGTACCGAGAGGTAATCTTTCGATACGATACCTCTGTGTACGAAGTTAGATTCGTATTTTCTGATTGTTCATCTTGAATTCGTGCAGTTGAGAAAGCGATTCCTATCCCTTCTGACGGAGAGGAGGGGAGTGGAGACGAAAGAGAGCTAGAGGATCCAGGTAGGCATGAGCTTCAGCGCTGTTGATCCCTCTAAGCCACAGGGGTATTCATTATTGTTATTTTTCCTGCATCTGCAGCTGGCCCCTCTCACGAAGCTACTGGCAAGGAGGATCCTCCCTCTTGGGAGGGTCACTCAGGCGAATCCGAGACGGATGATGATGCCTCAATTCACGAAGCGCTATCAAACGAAGAGGAAGTATTGGTCTCTGCGGATCAACAAGGGGGAACTCCCAACTCTGAGGGAGCACCGGTCGAGGGTGAGCGCTCAGTGCAAGAATCTCCAGCTCAAGGGGGAATTCCCATTGGGCTGACGGTCCCTTCCTCGCCGGTGGTGACCTGCGACTCTGCCACTGCTACTCTGGCGGTGTCGGCGATTGTTCCGGCTTTGGCTGTGCCAGTCGTCGCTTCCACGATCGTGACCACCAGTACTCCGATCGTGGCTTCATCCTCTGTCAAAGATGCCGCTCTTTCTCCTATGGAATGCTGGCGAAAGAGGCAGGTGGCGCGAGCTCAGGCCAATTTCGAAGACACTTTGGCCCACTGCACTCGGTTGGTCTTGGAGGGGAATTGCCCCTTCGAGGAATTCAAGGAGGTTCTTGAAGACGACGCGTCTTTCTTGCATAAGAGGCTCGGTACTACTGTGGCGAGGCCCTATTTTCAGCGCCTGAACGAAGTGGAGGGGGCTGTTCAGCAGCTGCTCACTCTTCGCGCGGAAGGTTCCACTCTTTTTGATCTTGCCTCCCACGAAGTTCGGGTAGCCCTGGCAGATCGTGATCGTCGCCTGAATGAGAACATGACGCTGGAACTAAAATTGTCAGCAGAGTTGGAGCAGGCCAAAGCCGCGGATGAACGGGCGGCCCATGAGCAACAGGTGGCCGACAATCGGTTCTCTCGACTTTCTTTCGAGGTAGAGAGGCTGAAAAAGGTCATAGCTGACGCACAGGCTTCCCTAGTCATTCAAGAGAAAGCTCGTGATCAAGCGGCAGAGGAGCTGGAGGGTGCCGGGTCTCGCCGGTAATTGACCACTGACTCTGTTGGGGAGAAGTATCGAGCTCTTAAGGACGTTAAAGAGGCCATTCAAGACTTGATCTCGTGCACAGAGGAAGATCTTCGTCGAGAGGTCTTAAGGAGGCCCGAGCTGGGCCATGCTGAAAAAATTCGTGAGGCGGAACTGCGATTGAAATCATTGTAATTCGCCTTTGATTTCTCGTTGTAATAGGACTTCTTTCTAATGAATGAAATCATCCTTTTGTTTCTGACGATTATGGCTTGTGTGCATACTATATTTAGTATAGATATTTTAGTGCACTAGTTGGTGTTAAGTTGTGGGAGACTTCCCTCGGCAGATTCCAGTTACAGACCCGTTTCGCCTGCAGGCGAATTTTACAAATTGACGAATTCGCAGTTGCCCTGTTAACGGCGATTCCAGTTACAGGTGGTCTCCACTTTTAGCGGGTCGTGTGTCCGCCCACGTGTACGTCAGTTACAGAGACGTGGGTGCGCCGTCTTGCCTTAATTGCGGTGCGATGGGTCTCTTCGTCCTTCACGCCCGATCTGGGCCGTCGGTTAGAGATCATGCCCCGAAACCGCCAAATCTCAACCGCTCATACAGGACGCGAGATATTCGGCTTCCTCCTTAACTGTTCGGGACTGAAGGGTCCAATCGAACCGCATATAACTGCCTAGGGTTGGGGTATTTTAATACCCTTTCCCCTCATCAAGAAAGACTAGAGCTTTTTCATCGTCTATTTCAGAGAAGACCCAAATTTCTCTCGCATCCCCCAGATGGCACCGAAGGTGAAAAGGGTTACCTCCAAGAAGAGGAAGGAAGCGTCTTCTTCGGGCGTGGCAGGAGCAGCTGCTGCCGAAGGTATGTTCTCAACTCAAACCCGGCTTGGGCATGGATAGGTATCTCTTGCTTAAATCCCTCTTTCATGTCCTCACTGTGCTTCACAGCCCATGATGGTGCACCGCTCCGTGAGGAGCATGAGGCTGAACCCATCCTGATATTCGATGACGAACCCGAGAGTCCGGAGGCTTCTCCTGCCCAGGGTCCCGCTCCGCAGCCGGAGGTGGAACCTTGTCTCGAGGTCCCGCCCATTGCGATGCTCGCCCCTGGTCAAAAGCCGATCCCCGCTGATTCCTTGCCTTGGCAGGCTCGCGTCGAGGAGTTCGAGAACGCCGTGAGGCAGGTGATTTCTCTCGTCAATCTTGGCGAAGGGAGTTTCGAAAGTTTCAGGCAATCTCTCCTGGATCGTGCGGTCGACTTTCGACGATCGGGCGAAAATCGGCTTTTCACCCGTTGTATGCAAGAACTACGTCTTCTGGAGTCGCGTATGATAGGGCTAGAGGCATTGCTGCGGGAAGGCCCGGAAGTTTATATGGAGTCTTGCCTGGCTTTCATCAAGCGTAGGGAGGCTCAGGAACAGGAGATCCATTCCAAGGAAATCGCTGATTCGGAGTACATTGCCCATTTCTGGGGGGATCAACATCGCTCGCGAGAGGAGGAAGTTATCGACCTCAATCGCACGATAGCTCATCTACGAGCCGAATTGGAAAATGCAGAGGCGAAGCTGGCAGGGCTTCAAACTGATGTCGTCATTGTCTGTGAGAAAGCTGAAGTGGCAACTCAGCGCCTCCAGGTTTTGCGGGAAAAAGACGCCGCTGCTAAGTCGAACTCTGAGGACGGATCCGGCGAGCGGCCGAGGACAAGGCTCGAGAGGACCACGCAAGGCGGGTAGCATTGGCCAAGGAAGAGATTTCCACCTTTAGCGTGTTTGATTGAGATTTCAACCATGTATTTATGCTTTAAGACACTTTGTCTATTTGTCTCACTTTTGAAACTAAGCCATGACCTATGAAGTCATGACTTTGTTCAGATGTATTGCTTTAGCGAAAAACTGGTATATGTTTCATGCTTTGACCATACTATTATGACTTTTTTGGCTATTAAATCATAACTTTGCTCAAATGTACTGTCTAGAAGCATCTGATGCAGTTTGTGTTCTTCCTTGTCACGTTCCTTTTGGATATGACGCCTTTTGATATTTCTTTGGCGTGTCCATCAGTGATTTCAGGTTGCATCCTTTTGGGCAAAGACCCTACTCGAGTGCGAGTTGGTCCAAAGGATGGCGAATTTGCTGGGAAAGTCGTACTAAACCGTCTGCAAGCTTGCTGAAGGTTAATTCCGACTGTCGGCGAATTTGAATCGTAGGCGAATCTCCAATGTTGGCGAGTTCATACTACAGGCGAAATTTGGATGGTGGCGAGTCCGTCTAACCGTCGGAGATCCAATTGAAGGCGAAATTCGAGCCACGTGTCGGTCGGTGGGCCCAAGTGTTTGCCAACCAAGACTCTACAGGCGCATTAATGCTCATTTATTGGTGAAGCGACTGAACGTTTCGCCTCTCGCTCAATCCGATCGGTCGGTTTGGTGTCTCGAGAGTAGCCTTTATTGGCGTTGAGTTCGAAGCGTCGCGGGGCGCTCGGGCTGCTTGATGGTTTGGGGTAATGAATCTCAGCCGTTGGATTTCTGGGTATATATTTCCGCACTCGCCCTCCTTTGGCAAAGTCCTGACTGCTTCGAGCGAAATCTGCCAGAAAAGAAAAGAAAACTTCTCTCCTTCATGGCTTCCTCTTCCGATCACAGCGATGCTGAAGGTGTCGGCTCTTCCGCCACCGTCGTGGACGTCAGTGCTCCGTCTGCTGCCCCTGCGAGCCCGGTCCAGGGATATCCCATTCCGGATCCCGTGGCTCACCCCGCTTTCGTGCCGCTCCAGGAGTTGGTGGAGTTGGTGCACGGGATTGCCCTCTCTGTCAGCGTGGGCGGTGAGCGATACTACGATTCGCTCCCCCTCGTAGAGGCGCGTTTGGAGGCGGTCCGCCGTGCAGGCGATGCCTCGCTCACACAGCGATGTGAGCGAGAACTCGAGTACGTGGAGGGGTGGATGTACCGCCTCGAGGAATTGGCTCATGAGGACCTTTCCGACGAGTCACCTCCTCTCCCACTGCACCTCCTGCTAGAGCGTAACGAGCGGGCGAAGCGGATCCAGGCAAAGGAGGCTGAGCTTAGACGCCTGAGAAAGCGGCACCAAACGGTATTGGACCGGATGGACGCTTATTTGGACAGAGCCTTCTTTGAGGACGCCGGCTCTCTCCGCGGCGAGGCGAAGCTGCAGGAGCGTTCGCGCGAGGCGGGGAAGCTCGGTGAGGCTGCCAGGGAGGTGGAGAGGGCGCTGGAGCTCCTTCGCCAGGAGGAAGAGGAACACAAGGTGGACCTAGCCAGGCGAAAGCAGGAACGAAAGGAGAAGGCGAGGACCCGTCGTGCGGCGGAGCGGGCTGCGCTCAAAGCTAAGATCGGCTCCTTTAGCCTTCTGAAATTCCTGTAATATCTGCGCTACCTAGGTCCCCTTTTTTTTGTTTCTCCTCTTTTCCTTTGTTGTTTTGTCAACTTAGTTGGTGCTTCAAGCACCACAACTTGAAAAACTTATGCGTGTAAACTTTGGCCCGTAATGGCCTTAAGCTTTTGCTTATTTTTGTTTCATATGCATAGTTTTCTGCCTTTTCTTTTTGTTTGTGCTGTTTTGACGTTTGAGTTGGACTTGGTGAGCACTTGACTGTCTGTTCTGAACTTAGTCATTTTGGACCCTTGTTCTGCTCTCGGTTGCTTACAGCGTGGGATCGGGTTGACTCCGATTTTCACGTTGTAGCTCCAGTGGGATCAAGAGAGTAACACTCGGCTTGCAGCAGAGAAGAATCGTTCGCTCCTGCGGCCGACTGAAGAACTCAATTTCGACTTGCCATTCGGCAAGCTGTCGTTTGAGGAATCGGCAGAGATGTCGTCTGCCGAACTGCTCTTGACAGTCGTCGTCGTCTGAATAGGCGGTGACAGATGATGATCGAATCGTCAGGGATGTAGGAATATGACGTTTGATCGTTGTAGGGGCCCTCGCGTGGTAGGCCGCTACCCATCAGTTACCCTAAGGGAATGTTAGGATAGCTGGAATAGGCCAAATAGTTCAGGGACGTAGGAGTGTGACTATTGACAGCAGTAATAACCCGTCGCGTGGTAGGCTATTACTTAGGCTATGTTACTCGTAGGAATAACGGCGCCAATCATCAGAGGTGATCATTAACTTGATGGGGGTTTTGTCACGATTGGAGCGACTGTGGGGGACCTACCATTCTTATTAAGAGGATTGGTAAGTAGATTGTGTCAGAGGTTTAATGTTAACGTGACAGGGAATGTCGTGATTGGAACGACTTTGAGGACCCACCTTCCTTTTGAAGAGGATTGGTGAGTTGACTTTGATTTGTCGTGATATGAACGACTTCAGTGGATCCGCCATCTCATTGGAGAAGATAGGCGAAATGAATTGTGTTTGTCGTGATATGAACGACTTAGTGGATCCGCCATCTCATTGGAGAAGATAGGCGAAATGAATTGTGTTTGTCGTGATATGAACGACTTAGTGGATCCGCCATCTCATTGGAGAAGATAGGCGAAATGAATTCCGCCAGAGGCTTTCGCCAGAGCGGTATGAGTAGGGACAGTTTAACCTCATGTACCAGTTGGAGGGTTCGAGGGCCAGTTTAGACTCTTGCACTCATGGGAGTTGGTGTGGAAGAACGAAGGGTAGTACTTCTTCAAGTGTTTGCCGTTGATGGGCATCATGATCTTGTCGCCATTGGGCTTGATGAGGCGGTAGGCCCCATTCGAATAGACTGTTTCTATTACAAATGGACCCTCCCATTTGGACTGGAATTTGCCTTTCTTCTTGGAGGTGAGAATCATTGGTCGGCGAACAGCCAGCACCAGCTCTCCTTCCTTGAAGGCTCGGCGTCTGACTTTCTTGTCGAAAGCCTTAGCCATCCGGGCTTGGTAGAATTCAATGTGCTGTTGAGCTTCCAACCGTTTGTCGTCCAACGCCTCGAGCTCGGCGAGTTGTTGTCGGTGATTGTCTTCCACCGTCATCCCCGTTGCCAAGGCGATGCGGAGGGACGGTATCTGAATCTCTAACGGCAATACGGCCTCACAGCCGTATACCAAAGAGTAGGGTGTATGGCCAGTCGGTGTACGAACCGTGGTGCGATATGCCCACAAGCTCTCGCCAAGCTTTTCGTTCCAGTCACGTTTGCTGGTGGACGTCAACTTGGTCAATATCTTGATGATGGTTTCGTTGAAGGCCTCAGCCAAACCATTCGCCGATGGGTTATAGGCCGTGGAGGAGAGGTTCTGTATTCAGAACTTGTCACAGAACCTGATGAATGCATGGCTAACGAATTGCGTGCCATTGTCATGAATGATACGTTGGGGTACGCCGTATCGGTAGATGACATGATGTTTGATGAACTTTACCACATCGTTACTCTTGACCTCTCTTAAAGGGACGGCTTCGGCCCATTTAGAGAAGTAGTCAGTGATAGCGAGGATGAAGCGATGCCCTTTCGCCGACGGTAGGGATATTGGGCCAACTATGTCCATTCCCCATGCTTCGAAGGGCCAAGAAGCCTTTGTTGGGTGTAGGTCTTCAGGCGGCTGATGCATGTAGTTGGCGTGGATTTGGCATTCATAGCAGCGCTTTGCGTAGGCGACTGCGTCGTGAACCATTCCAGGCCAGAAATAGCCAATCCTTCGCAGGCGATCCTAAAGTTTGGGTCCAGGTTGGTGAGCTCCACAAACGCCGTCGTGGGCCTCGCGCAGAGCCTCTTGTGCTTCCGCTTTTGAAAGGCATCGGAGCAACAAGCCGTCGTAAGATCTTCGATACAACGCCTTGGTGGTCGAATCATAGTAAAATCTCGCGGCGTGCCTTCGGATAGACTCCCGCTCCTTTGCATCTTCGGGCAATACGCCGTAAAGGACGTAATCGATGATCGGGAGGCGCCAGTCCTCAGCACTGGGCTGGCCTGAGACTTGATGGGTCGTGTTTGCTTCGGGAGCATCCTTCAGACGAAAGAGCTTTCTGCTCGCCACTGTGACCCGTTGGGTTGTCCCGAATGGTTGAGCCAAGTTGGCCGCTAGGGAAGCGAGGGCATCCGCATGTGCGTTCTTGGAACGTAGCACGTGCTCAATGCGGAAGCTCTCAAACGATCCCACTAGTCGGACAGCCGCCTTGTGGAGTGGGATTAAATCACCGTTCCTTACTTCGTATTCGCCGGTCATCTGTTTGACGATGAGCTGGGAATCGCCGTAAGCCTCGAGATGCTTTATCCCAAGTTCTTTGGCTAGCTCAAGCCCGATGAGTAATGCGTTGTATTCAGCCACGTTGTTGGTGCACGGCTCCGTCAGAGAGAAGGCTCTGGACAGCACGTGGTTATGTGGGGAAGTGAGGACCACCCCCACTCCCGCGACAATGGAGCCATCCGGAGCTGCGCGAGACGCGCCGTCGAAGAACATCCGCCACAACTCTGGTAGCGAGGTTACGTTGGCTTCGGGCGGTTCATCCGGCAAATCCTCGAATAAGTCGGTCTCTGTCCTCAGTGGATGACTGGCCATGAGATCGCAGATGGCCTTCCCCTTGACGGATTTTTGCGGCATGAAGTGGATGTCATACTGAGAGAGTAAGAGGGCCCATCTAGCCAGGCGCCAATTTAACGCCGCAGGTTGCGTCATGAAGACCCGAATGGAGTTTATCCGGGAGATGACATGGATCGTCTGGCCGACTAGGTAGTGTCGCATCTTTTGGATGGCGAATACCAATGCCAAACATTCTTTCTCGACCATCTGGTACCGTTGCTCGGCGCCTTGCAGGGTCCTACTTAGGTAGTAGATGCCTTGCTCGTAGCCGGCGTCATCGTTCTGTGCCAAGAGAGCACCGAGAGAATGCTCCATGGTGCGGATATAGATGAGGAATGGTCTCCCTGAAACCGGCGCAGCGAGGACTGGCGAATTTGAGAGGTAATCCTTGATGTCCTCGAAGGCCTTTTGACAAGACTCGTCCCATACGAAGGAAGTGCCTTTCTTCATGAGCTTGGAGAATGGCTGACATTTGCCCGAAAGGTTTGAAATGAACCTTCGGATGTAAGCCAATCGTCCCTGGAGACCTCTTAATTCTTTGAGGTTCCGGGGTGGTCGGAGCTCTTGGATGGCTTGCACTTTGTCCGGATCGATTCGGATCCCTTTCGTCGTGACGACGAAGCCGAGGAATTTACCACTAGCCATCCCTAGGAATGACTTAGTGGGATTCATCTTGAGTTGATGAGTCCTCATGAGTTCGAACATCGTCTTCAGGTCTTGGAGGTGGTCGCCCTTGTGACGACTCTTCACGACCAGATCGTCCACATAGCACTCTACCGTCTTTCATAGGTGGTCTCGAAAGATCAAGCTCATGGCGCATTGGTAGGTTGCGCCGGCATTCTTGAGTCCGAAGGGCATAACGGTGTAGCAGTACATCCCCATAGGAGTTCTGAATGAGGTGTGTTTCTCGTCCTCGGGGTGCATTTTGATTTGATTGTACCCCGAGAAACCGTCCATGAAGGACATCCTCTCGAATCCGCACGTGTTGTCGATGATGACATCCGTGATGGACAGAGGAAATTCGTCTTTTGGGCAAGCGGCGTTGAGGTTTCTGAAGTCGATGCAGATGCGGATCTTACCGTTCTTCTTCAGGACTGGAACGATATTCGCCACCCAGTCAGGGTGCTGCTCCTCTCTGATGAAGCCGGACTCGATGAGCTTTTTCACCTCAACCTCTATTGCCTCCATGATCTGAGGGCGAAATCGCCTCTGCTGCTGTTTGACAGGTTTGGCGTCCGAGCCGATGTTAAGGCGATGTGTAGCAACCTGCGGATCCAGGCCGGGCATGTCCTCGTAATTCCACACGAAGACGTAAATGTACTCTCGTATGAGGGCGATGAGATCCTCCTTTTCCTGGGGAGGCAGGCTGCCGCTGATGAATATGGGTTTGGGATTCGCGTCAGTGCCCATGTTCACCTGAATGACTTCGTCTTCGGTCGGTGGTTCTCGTTGCTCGAAGCGACTTCTCCACTGAGCGTTAACATGACGATCCCATGTCTCGTCGTAGAGTGGAAGTTGCCCATCCTCTGCCATTTCGGCGGGATCTATTGTAGCCATGTTGATTGCGAGGCTATCGAACAGATCTCTCACGCTGACATCCGAGTCCCACGCCGAGGTTGACGACGATTGATCCCCTGAACATGCATAGTTAGAGTCTTCGTTGACGTAGAAACGCAGATCTGAGGAGGAGGAGGAGTAGCCTAAGCCTCTCCGAGTCCTGTTGAAGTAATTTGAGGGTTTCCCCTTAGGTACGTAGGCGGGTCGGATGACCGTCTTGCGTCCTCGGCCGTAGTTGAGGCCCTCCAAACGAGTAAGGTCGTATCCCATGTCGCTCATCATGCGTTTCGTAATTCGACTGTATTGCGAAAACTGAGGTGCTGGGTCCTCGTCTTCGGACTCGTCCCAGAGCGTGCGCAAGGGCTGATCGATCCGGCCGAAAATAATGTCTTTTCGATATTTATTTCGGGCTGGCACAACAAATATGGCTCGCGACGAGTCAATCGGCGGCCCCCTCGCGGCGTACGACGAGCAAACCGGCATGTGCAGGGAAGGATCTCGGTAGAGCTCCGACCATAGGTCGTTGGGTTCCTCATCCTCAGACGTAGAACAAGACGACACGTAAGCAAAGTCGGACTTTTCATTGATGACAATTTTTCCCGCCTGAACGGCATTGGTTACATGATGACTCTCGTAACCAATTACAATTGACTCGAAATCGTTTAGGATTAGATTGTCGCCGTATTCAGGCTCGCTGTCCGCCTCGTTGCCGCTTTCCGGCTCCTCAACCGGCGGTTTGACGGAGTCTTGATACAGCAAAGAGTCGGTGAAGTAGTTTTCGACGCCTTTGAAGGGTTGTCTGTCGGCCACTACAGTCTTCACACGTTCATAATCGTCGACGTACTTCAAACATTGGTGCAGAGTGGATGGGACTATTCGATTGCTGTGGATCCACGGACGCCCTAGGAGCACGTTGTAGGAAGGCTCGGCATCGATGACATAGCAGGTCACTTTCGTCTTCATGTCGCCTATGCAACATTTCAGGCGGATTTTACCCAACGGCCGCGTCCCAGTGGCGTTGAAGCCGAAAATGGTAGTGGTGGTTGAGGACAAACGCTTCGACGGTATCCCCAGGTGCTTGATTAGCTTCAGGGGCACGATGCTCAGCGCGGAACCCGGGTCGACTTGGATCCGATCCACCTTCGCCGAGCCGACGTATCCCGTGAAATACAGGGGTCGATCGTGCGATGTGCTCTTGATGAGCATGTCCTCGGGGGTGAAGGTGATACACGGGACTTGCCTTTCAAAGACTTGGCAGCAAGTCGTGCATTCTCGTTCCCTTTCTGCCTCTTTCGAGAAATGGGTGACGAATGTCTCTGAGTCCGCCAACGCCTCTTGTAGGGCTTCGCGAGTGGACCTGGACAACCGTAGGAGGTCATACATGGTGATTCGCACAGGGATGCTATTTAGCTGTGCGAGCACGTTGAATCGAAAGGGTTGGCGGCTCGAGCTTGGCCCGTCTGGGTTGGGCGGAGTTATCGCGGCTGACCGTTTGGGAGGTCCCGCTGGGTCCTCTGCCCTCGCGGGGTATTCTTTGGCGAATTCCTTTCCAACCCTCGTGGCGAAGACGTTGGTGTCTTCTTCGGAGTCAGTGAGGGCGGCCATCGCTGGGCTGTCTTTGTCTGGAAAGGCAGAGACAACGTTGCAATGTTTTCCTTTGGCCTCCTTAGGCGGTCGCGCGGTCCATTGCTCGTCGTTGAGGAGGTCTGGATGGACCCACATTATCTGCCCTGATGGCAGGGTCTGTGGGACCAAACCCTTCTCCCGCTGGTTGTGAGGATCGTCATTGGTGACCTTCAAAACCGCCTTGGGGATGGGAATCACCCCCGCCGGGGCATGAACTTCTGGGAGATCTGTTCCAAAGCTCAAGGTGATCATGTTTGTGGTCACCTGCTTTTGAACCTTTTCCTTCTTCAAGACCCCCGCATCGTAGAGGGCCTGGAGCTTGTCCTTGAGGACGTAGCACTTGGTCGTGTGGTGACCGAGGAACCTGTGATAAGCACAGTAGGTCGGGTCACCGGTTTTGTCCGCCTCCTCAGGCTTCGTGGGGTCAGGCAGTTTGATTCGACCACTCTTGAGCAGAGTGTCGAACGTTGCCACCACCTGGTCCTCTTTGAAGTCATACTGCCGCGGGGGGCGTTGTTCAAATTGCCTAGGCTTCTGCCTCGGGGCAGTCTTTGGTGCTGGGGCAGAGTCAACAGCCATGATCTCCTTTCCTCTTGCTCGAGGAGGATTCTTCGGCGCAGCTAGCTCCGCGGCTCCTTTCTTGGGCTGCGGCTCTTCAGCCTCTAGCCTCTTGATCATGTTTTCCACTTGTTCGCCTTGACGAACAAGCTCTTTCCATGTCCGGGTCTCCACGGCGCCTATCTTGGACAGGATGTGGATCGACAAGTTATGGCGACACATTTCGATCAGTGTCGCCTCGGAAACTTGGTCCCGACAGTGGACCGATCGATTCCAGAATCTTTTCACGAAGTCGTTGACCGACTCCGACTTTCGTTGTTTTTCGGCCAGGAGGGTGGCCATCGACACTTCCGTGTCGTCGTCGAAGAAGCAAGCCAAAAAGAGTCTCTCGACATCGGCCCATGTCTTGATGGTGCCGGGCTCCAGCTTACGGAACCATTCAAAAGCCACCCCCTTTAGGGTGCCGATGAACAGTCGCGTAAGGATGGCGTCATTCCCCGTAAGGAATCCCGTCTGCGCCATGAAATAGTAGATATGTTGTGAGGGCGAGCCTTTGCCGTCGAACTGCACCAGGCTGATCGGTTTGAACTTTGCTGGGTATGGGACCGTGTCCCACTCGATGGGGTAGGGACGGACCACCCCCAGCTTGTTCATGTTTTGCTGGAGTTTCAGCGCATTGAGTTGATCTTGAAACTCGTCAAACCTCTTGTCACGGGTGCCATCACCAGTATGTGACGTTCCCAGCGACGTCTTGGAGGAGTAATCAGACAGTGGATTACTATTATCCTCCGTTTCCGTCGCCGAACGGCGTGGAGGCACCCATTCCCTATCCCCAGTCCGTCGGGGTAAGGGACGTTAGGATTTCTTCTTCTTCTTCTTCTTGTTCAGCAGTTGCTCCATCATCTCTCTTAGAGAGTTGATGGTTGCCTGCTGTTCCTCCAGCTTTTGAGTCATTGTCTGCTCGTGAGTGAGCTCCGTCATGTGCGCTCTCGCAGGTTCTTCCCGACTCGAGTGCGAGGTTTGAGACGTGGCAGCCGCCGAATGAACCTCGTCCTCGTCGTGGGAGGAGGGTGTTAAGGTAGAATAATCAAACCCAATGCTCACCCCCTTACGGCTACGGGTGCGCTGGTATATGCCCTCTTGTCGGGGTCGGGCGAACCGAGAGTTTGGCCTCAGGATGGAGTCCGAGTCCGGAGAGTCGGAGAGTACCCCCTTACCCCTGTCCGCCATGTTGACTGTAGCGGCCGGGAGTTCCAGGTCGTCAGCAGCGCGTCATTTTTGGTGGCGATGCCTTCGACGAGAGGGCCTCTGCTGAGAAGGTTGTTGAGAAAGTCTCTCGAACACCGAGGGCTTCGCCGTTCTTATGCATTGGCAATCGGCGAGTACGGTATGGATGAGTCTCTCGCAATGGCACTGAGGGCTCGCCTCATGTATAGTGCGTTTGCGAGTTAGGTATGTTCGGAGATCCCCTGCGGGTGGTTGGTGACAACCCCCAGCATCAGAGGGATCGCTTGTGTGAGTACACGAGAGATCTTTGGATGTGCTCTCTGGTGTACACTGGGTAGAATGCAGTGGCTTTGGAGTCAGGCGGTCACGCCTTGACGGGCGAGTTTTCGCATTCGGGCGAACTCCAGCGTGTAGGCGAGTTCCAACCCTTCGTTTGACCAAGCGGGTCCGCGAAGTGTCAACCACTTCCTTGCCTTTGCGTTTATCCGCCAAAAGATTATGGCGAGGCCCGCCAGCCTTCGAGGATTCGCCTAGTCCGTGAGGCCCACTCGCTTGGGGTGATTTATTCGCGTCAGGGATATGACCTGAGAAGCGAAGTCCACCTGAGCGGGTGGTCCCGTCTTTCTCGGTTGGCGCTCCTGATTTGGAGGGCTTCCCGATATTGGGCGAGTTGCCCTCTGGTCTGATGCTTCTCGGGCCCGTACGGGAACTCGGGCCGTTGTGTGAAGCGGAGGTTTGGGCTTTTTGCCCAACAAGCGTCTGCCGTCGCTGTTGACTAGCTCTTCCAGCAGAGAGAGTATTTGCGCGGGCGGTAGCAGCGTGGCTTGTGCCGGAACGAACCGGTGTCTCTTTTGGGACGGGTGTTACCGAAGGTCGTTTGGCGACCCACTTGGTAGACCCTCCCCCCATGCTCTCGGTCTGGGACTTGGCCTCGAGAGACTTGGGGACGAGTTTCCCCGTCGAGACTGGGGTAGAGTCTGCGGGAGCTTTGACCGTCTGAGGTCGGCTCCGGCGCACAACTCTGTGGCGCTTGCGGGACGCTTTGCCACCGGAAGAGGAGGAAGACAAGTACTCTTCGTACTTGGCCTGGTCGAACTCGATCTCTAGGGACTCCACTGTCGTCCCAATAGCAACCTCGTCGAACTGAGCTACCACCATTTCGTTTGAGGAAACAGCTTCTCCCACTGTGGTCGCCATCTTCTGTAGGTGTAAATTTCTGATTTTCCCGAAAATGGGGGATTCGGTTTGTATTTATAAGAAAGCTTATTACAAACTAAATCAATCTGAATTACAACAGAAGCAGAGGGAAGGCCCTCTTTGTTTAAATTTGTGGGGACTTTAAGGTAGCTACAGGATGCTTCGTTCGGTGCTCGCGCCGAGTCTGCTTCCCTTGGACGGTTCGACCGAGGTCGCTGGGGAGAGCTTCAGTACTCAGTAGAAGCTCCGGTTGATCGAGTTCGGCTCCTCTGTCTTTCCGGCGATCGGAGCTCAGAGTTCAGAGAAAGCACTGCGATGCAAGAGTACACAAGAAGCTTTTTTTTTTATCAGCAATTCTCTTGATCTCTTAGCTCGAGCGATGCTTGTTCGATCTCTTTTCGATCCTCCACTTAGGTTGCTGTAAGAAGCTTTTTAAGTGGGAGAGAGACCGTTCGGTTGTCCCTTGGACCATGGGATATGACCATACACTGTTCAAAGACATCCTATTGTCCCCCCTTGTACAACAAACGGTTGTTTGTGGGGCTGCATGTCACGTCACGTCGTGTAGGAGTGGGAAAGCCCCTCCTCGTACTCGTGACAGCGGCGGCCAGACACTCGAGTGGGTCTGGCCAGCTTCTCGAGCGCCGGCGACTCTGCCTTTTCGCTCGGAGCGAGGTGAGCTGCATTTATGTGGACGCAGATGGCTCTGGCAACTTGTGCTGCAAGTTACCGAGTGGTCATCCGGCGGTCCTGGGGTGCTGTGCCCTTCCTCCCTTCTCCCTATGTCTGAATAGGGGCGGGAGAATAGACGTCTCGTACCTGGACGGACTCCAGACAGCTTGCTGCGCGCCGACGGCTTCGGCTCCCCGTTCTGATGGGTGAGGTGACCCGCATTTATGAGTATGCAGGCCGGTTCGGCGCCCGTCTCGTTCGCTTGAATCACGGACTGCCGTCTGACGAACTTGGGATACTGTGCTTCCTCACCTCGCATCGTGGGAGGCAGGGAAGGCTTGTCCCTGGAAATCCGGCTTTCGGCTCACATAGGCAGACGTGGCTCTCTGTGAGTGGCTCCGGCACGCGAGGGCGGATCTGAGTACCTCCCTTGCAAGCGGATTTAGTTAGCGAAGGCGGATTTGCCTCGCTGGCGAATCCATGTGATCTGGTGTCTGCGGCCAATGTGGCTGGCGTGTGTCAGCAAACCCACTTAGTGGCTACAGTAGGCTCCTCGTCTAAGAGAGGGTGGTACTGTCCTGCGGGCGAATTCGTTCGCTAATCCGTTACGGTAATTTTTACCGTCTACATGCTTGATCAGTTCATGAGCTAGCATAATATTGCTAGTAATTTGTCTCCCTTTAACAAAAGCACTTTTTGCTTCATTAATAAGGTATCCCATCACTGATTTCAATCTATTTGCAATCACTTTCGAGATGAATTTATAAAGACAGTTGCAACATGATATTGGTCTAAAATCTGCAGGAGTTTTTGGACATTTTATTTTTGGAATGAGGGAGATGGAAGTTGAGTTCATCATACCTAGCAGCTTACCATTCCTGAAAAATTCCTGAACTGCCAAAGTAATATTCTCTCCAATGGTTGCCCAAGCAGTTTTGTAAAATGACATACTATACCCATCTGGCCGAGGAGCTTTATTTTCAGATATGGAGAAGATGGCATCTTTTATTTCCTCTTTTGTGACTGGAGATATAAGAGCATTCGCCTGGGAGGGTGATAAGCAAGGTCCATTTTTAATGATGTTCATATCTGGTGGTGTTGTGTTCACAGTAGTACCCATAAGATTTTTATAGAAAGTTACCAGTTCTTCCACAATCCCCTCAGCTTCAGTGATTTTTTCACCTAGATTTTTATATAGAATCACCACCCTATTGTTATGATTCCTGGATTTTGTTATATTATGGAAGAAGCTTGTACATCTGTGACCTTGAATATTCCATTTGATCCTGGCCTTCTGTTGATGAAATGACAATTCACAATCTAGCAGCTTGTTATACTTTGATATGCATTCTTTCTCTTGAGCTATTAACACAGGATTGAGAGGTTGAGCTTGCAGATTACTTTGAGTGTTTTCTAAAGCAATTCTGGATCTTTGTACTTGCCCACCAATATTGTAAAAGTGTTTCTTGTTTAATTCCTTCAGAGACTCCTTCAGCATTTTAAGTTTTTTGCAAATGGAGTACATACTGCATCCTTGAATAGATACTTTCCAGAAATCAGATACAGTGGCCTCATAGCTTGGATGATTTGTTCACATTTGAAAGAATTTAAAAGGCTTCCTTCCCTGTATACAATCATCATAGATTAAAATTTGAGCAGGTGAATGATCTGAGAAACTGGGTAAGAGGAATTCAGCATGACTGGCATTGTAAGAACTTATCCATTCATCATTTACCAATGCTCTGTCAAGTCTACTCCAGACTCTAGATTCAGCATTTTGTTTGTTGTTCCAAGTGAAGAAGCATCCCAGAGTTTTCAGATGAGTAAGCAAAGAATTTTCAATAAAGTCTCTGAAATCTTTAATATCAGCTTCAGATAACTGAGAACCCCCTATTTTTTCCTCACTGCTTATCATTGCATTAAAATCACCACAGAGTAACCAAGATGAATTACCAATGCTTTGTTTCATTAGAGTGAGCTCCATCCAAAGATCTTTTCTAGCTTCATTCATATTAAAACCATAAATTGATGATATGATACAGTTTATTCTGCCATCAACTGATTGCACACTACATGTGATGTGTTTATCAGAAGACCTAAGAGGTTGAACATCCAAAACATCCGGATCCCACATGATTAGAATCCTACCCTTTCCAGCATTCCTGACATTTGATATCCATTTCCAGTTCCTTGCAATTTTCTGAGCAGTTACTGATATCATAGTTTCTCTAATTTTGGTCTCAAGTAGAGCAATAAAAGAAGATTTATATTAATATAAGTGATGCTTGATTAAATGCTTCTTAGAGGATTTATTCAATCCTCTAACATTCCAGAATGTTAAGTTCATGTAGCTTTATCCCCTCTATCCAAAGTAGAAGGATCAATATTATCCAAGAAATCCAGTGGAAAGAAAGAATTAACTGTGAATTTTTTTGAACCAACCAATTCTCTAGAATTATTAAGGTTTCCAGCGCCCAAAGACCTTTGTAGAATTTTGATTCCAGTTCCTGATGGTAGTTGGAGATTTTTATCCTTTGAAGCATGTACTGGCTCCAGATTTTGCTTTTGAGTATGCACAACCTGCACAGAGTCCATGTGCACAGGCTCCAGTACCTGATGTGCACACTCACCAGCCTTTAGGACAGAAACCCCCAAACTAATTTCAGGGGTGGTCTTATCCACACCAGCATTCTCAGGCATCTCTTTTGAAGATTTAAAATTCTCAGCTCTATTACCTGCTACAATATCACCTCTTTTATCAGCTATATTAGCATTTTGTTTGGGAATCCATCTTTGGGACCTTGGTTTTCTTTTGAAAAAATTAGTATCATGCCCCACTTGTTTACAAAAATCACACCATCTAGGTTTGAGCTCATACTTTACTTTATGGGAGAAATGTTAGATATAAATGTCCTGCAGGCAATAATTATATATTGTAACAGGACCTATATGAATATAACATCCTTATTCTAAATAATGGTATGCTATTTTGGTCAGATTTATCTGGTATTTTTTAAATACAGATAAAGTCCTTAGAATGATACTAGACTATCAGACATTTCGGATATGATCGTAATGAAGAGATCTGATTTGTCGCTAACGTATATTCTAAAATGTCCTAGTCGATGAAGTGTTGAAATGGGACATCATCACTTTGGTAAGACTAGTGTATATTTTATTTCTTCTTTGGAAGGACGATGATCCATCTCTTAGATCATTAATGTGAGACATCAAAATATAGTATACAGGTGACTCATTAGTGAATGAGTTGACTGAACGACTCACTGAGAACATCTAGTTGGTAATTATACTTAACTGTCAAATGGTAGTTCTCAAGTGATATAGTACAAAGTAGTCTCTTGACCTGAGGCATGAGTACAATATCTTACATGTTAGTATAGGTGTACTTAGACTTTTACCTAACCACAGTTCTTTTCGAGTTGTGCATAACGGTTCTTGTTGGGTACATCCCGAGACATAAGTAGATATTGAGATGCTAATATGGGATTCATCTCTCCCAGTATAGGGGGTTAATGTCATAAGATTGTATGATATAACTATAACCTAAAAATCCTTAGCCGAGATAAATAAGATAAACTGAGTGTCAGTTTGATCTTATAGGTTATGAGTTTAATATCTACAAACACTAATTGAGCAATTAGGGTTAGACAGTTTTCCATACCCTAGGCTTAATAGTTTGACATGGTTTGACGAAGAGACCGGACTGTACGGCATTATCACTGAGTGGTCCTGATAAAATTATGTAAGTATCTTGCAGACATTTATCACAACTTCTACTCGGGTAGTCTTCATGTGTAGCTAGTACCTCTGTTGTACTTGTGGATATGATCCACTACCGAGTCTTAAAGTTGGGCCCTAGAGTCACACCAAGCGCGTACTTGAATCCTATAAAATATAAATTTATAGAGTAATGTGTATGATTGATACACATATATGATTTTCACCGAATACACATAAACAGTTATATGTATCGGTAAAATCAGAATGCTATGTGCTTAAGAAATGAATTCTAGTATTTTTTTCCATAAAGTTAACTTTTAGTCAACTGGTTGACTTTTTGGTCAATAGTTGACTTTTGGTCAACTCATTGACTTTTTGGTCATATGATGACCTATTAATTAACGATTGGAAAATTATGAAATACCGTATTGATGTGGTATTTTCATTAATGAAATACGTACTTCATTATACCTTGATTAATGAGTCATGAGATGAGTCATTAAGGTGGTATGATTTGGCAACATGGTTTTAGCACATAGTATTGATTCTTCATGATTCATTGCATGACTCATGAGATGAGTCATTGCATGACTCATAAGAGAATCATTGTTATGGTGACTCATGGTGTGACTCATAGGATGAGTCATTCATGTCATGACATATTCTTCCTTTATAAATATGAGCTCTCTTTCTTCTTTCATGGTTAATGGAAAAATGAAATAAAGGGTTTATTCATAGTTGCTTTCCATAAAAGAAAAAGAAGAGAGATCTACCTCTTACTAAACTCTAGCAATCTTTGAGTAAGAGGAAGTAGTAGGATTTTAAAGTACCCCAGGGTGGATATCTTACCTTGTGTCTCAAGAAGACTCTGATTTTATCAAGCTCACTTGAAGACTTGGAGATCCACTACGAGGAGATTTACTACTACAAGGAGCAAGAGTTAGGGGTTGTTCGATCTTCCATCGAATCACGCTTCAAAAGTATGACTTTATAACCCTTGTATGCTCTCTTTAATATAGGGATCGTGTTAGATTTAATTAGGATGGTCCTATTTTGTATTTCTACATGCTTAGTTATTTTATACATACAATATTCCGTTGCGTATTTAGCATGTTTTTAGCATGATTTTCCAACAAGAAATTTACTCCATTTGGCCCTTGGATGGAAATATGATCAGGTAGTGATGTTGGCAAGGATACCTCCACAAGAACCCTTGCATATGCTAGTCTCTGCCTATTGGCAGTGAGCTTATCAGTGGTTATAGGCTTTCTAATTGAACTCACAATTTTGCTAATACACCTTGCATTCCATAAGTTTAATTTCAAGCCTGGCAATTGAACCCACATTGGGTATATACATTTCTTAATGCCATCAGATTTTGCATTCACTGCCCAGGGCTTTAAAAGTAGAGGCCTCGAGCCAAAAAACCAAGGACCCCTTTCAAGTATATCACCCATTTCCTCTTTGCTTTTAAATTTGAACAGGAAGACACCAGATTTAAGAAGACAAACATCAGGGTTTGCAATTGGAGCCCATACCTTCTGTACAAAGATGTCCATTTCTTTATATTTCACATTCAGACCTAAGACTTGACCAATTAGTGAGAATTGCCATAATGACATCCCCTCGTTCCATTCATCCTCTTCAAAAGAAACAGCATCTTTAGAGGAAGGTGGCAAATAATCCAGATCAAAACCATTCCCTAGCTTCCTGTTATCAGCAAACATACTAGCCCAACTTTTCTCCGTAGCAGAATTATCAAGAGTGGACTTTGCTGACAAAGGATTTAGAGGGGGGAAATCATTTGACTTCTCTGGATTTGATATCAGTACTGGATTTGTATTCAATGTATCAGGTGATTTCAATGTAACAGTGTTTTTTCCCAAATCCGATACCCTAACGGAATCAGAAATACTTTTATCAGTAAGATTAGACTTCTTAGAGCAAGGATCATCCTGATTACTTCCAAATTCAACTTCATCAGCCCAAGATCTAGCACTAGAATAACCAGCCTCAGAGTTGAGAATCTTACTAGAATTTGCCTACTTGTTAAGATCCCGAACTTGGATCCCTAATGTCTTGGGAGAGATCTGAGGGAGGCGAGAATCAGAAAGGAAAGCATCTGATCTAAGGATATCCATCATCAAGACCTTTTTCTTTTTCCCTTTCGAACCCGTTGACCCCATCTCAATGCATAAATCTTCATCATCTTCAGTAAAAGATCGATGTATCAGATTGATCCTCTAGACCAGCTGAATTTAGATTTGAAGATCGCAGACCAATTTCAAGGATTTTTTTCCATTTTTTTTTCTTTTTTTAGCCATTAGCAATCTTAGCGGGGGCATATGATAGCAAAGAAATCGCCTGCTATCCTACACCAATCCGCTCCTTTTTATTATGTATTGAATCATGTATCCATTTTGTTTTATTGTGTTGAGTTGTACATTTATTCTTCTACTCTTTTATCGAGAACTTATATTATACAGTTGTTTTTTTTTCTCATGCAAATGCAGTTGCCTTTTCTTCTGTTCCACCATTTGTGTTCCTTTTTTTTTTTGCAGTTCTTCATGCAAAACGCACTTGCTTGCAATGCATGGATAAATTAAGTAGAAGATTTGTAATATAACCTTCGATATTTTAATGATGACGTACACGGGTTTAGTACATACCAAACGTCATTTGTTTAGA
>BQKN01000871.1:135388-155936 GCA_022839385.1 Asparagus kiusianus
AAATTTACCCAAGATTCTCTCTCTCTCTTACTTTAACAAACCGTCTGATTATTTATTATAGTTTAGATAAGTATTATAATTTATTCATAACTTATTAAAATAATTATCATACCATTAGTAAAAAAAGAAAAAAAAATTCCCTTCCATCTTGAAGAGGCGTGCACAATGGCATATGAATGATGGATTTGCATGGACCATCTTCAGAAAATTAAAGAGATCCCGCCAAAGCTTTCAGCTTCTTCTAATACTGCACGTCGTCACAGGATGGGAATTCGACTGCACGGATATCCAATTCAACTGCATACCATGCAACTTGTGCATATACAAATTCCACTGCATGCATACAATGCTTTTTTTTACTTTTATATTTTTATTTTGAGAAAAATGCTTCCAGCCCCCAAAAGCCAAAATAACGTGCTTCCCACCCCCAAGACTTTGTCAACGGATGTTTTGCCCCTAAAAATAAATGTTTTATTCTCTGAGCCCCTAAAACACAAAACCCAAGAGATTAAATTATGTGAAGACCATAATACCCTTCTCTCTCTCTTTCTCTCTCTTTATCATGATGTACTGAGATGATAGTTAAAATAATTGATGAGAATTATTTTATTATTTTTGTTTTTTATTATTTTCATTATTTGTATTGGGAGATTGTTAAAGTTACGAGTTAATTGTTAATGTTACGAGTTATTGTTAAGGTTACGGGTCAATTGTTAAGGTTATGGACTATCATGATGTTATTATGATGATACTAAAATGATTGAAGAGGATTATTATTTTATTATTTTTGTATTTTTAGAATATTGGTTGTTAAGGATAATGATTGGTTGTAAAAGTTATGCATTGATTGTTAAGGTTATGCGTTGGTTGTTAAGGTTACGGGTTTGTTGTTAAGATTATGAGTTTATTGTGTAGGTTACAAGTTTGTTGTTAAGATTACGGGTATAATTGTTAAGGTTACGGGTTTAATTGTTAATTGTTAAGGATAATGGTTGGTTGTAAAGGTTATGCATTGGTTGTGAAGGTTACGGGTTGGTTAATTGTAAATGTTATGCATTGGTTGTGAAGGTTACGGGTTGGTTGTTAAGGTTATGTGTTTGTTGTGTAGGTTACGGGTTAATTGTTAAGGTTACGGGTTTAATTGTTAAGGTTACGAGAGAGAGAAAGAGAAGGGATCCATAACCTTAACAATTGACCCGTAACCTTAACAATTAAACATGTAACCTTAATAATTAAACTCGTAACCTTAACAATTGACCCGTAACCTTAACAATTGACCCGTAACCTTAACAATTGACCCGTAACCTTAACCATTGATCCATAACCTTAACGATTAAATCCGTAACCGTAACAATTAAACCCGTAACCTTAACAATTAAATCCGTAACCTTAATAATTAAACCTGTAACATTAACAATTGACATGTAACCTTAACAATTAACCTGTAACCTTAACAATTAAACACGTGACCTTAACAATTAAACTTGTAATATTAACAATTAAACCGTAACCTTAACAATTAAACCATTAACCTTAATAATTAAACCCGTAACCGTAATAATTAAATCCGTAACCTTAATAATTGACTCCTAACCTTAACAATTAAACCCGTAATCTTAATAATTAAACCCATAACTTTAATAATTGACTCGTAACCTTAACAATTAAACCCGTAACCTTAACAATTAAACCCGTAACCTTAACAATTGACCCGTAACATTAACAATTAAACCCATAACCTACTTAACAAACCCATAACCTTAACAAAAAACCAGTAACCTTAACAACTAACCCGTAACCTTAACAATCAATACATAACCATTACAACCAATCATTATCCTTAACAACGAATATTCTAAAAATACAAAAATAATAAAAAATAAAAATAATAAAATAACAATCCCCTTCAATCATTTTAATATCATCACAGTAACATCATGAGAGAGAGAGATATCCATAACATTAACAATTGACCCGTAACCTTAACAATTAACTTGTAACATTAACAATTAACCCGTAATTTTAACAATCTCCTAATACAAACAATGAAAATAATAAAAAAATAAAAAAATAAAATAATCATCATTAATCATTTTAACTATCATCTCAGTACATCATGATAAAAAGAGAGAGAGAGAGAGAGAGAGAGAAGGGTATTATGGTGTTCACATATTTTAATTTCTTGGGTCTTGTGTTTTGGGGCTCGAAGAACAAAATCTTTATTTTTGAGGGCAAAACACCCGTTGATAAAGTCTTGGGATGGGAAGCATGTTTTCTTGACTTTTGGGGGCTGGAAGCATTTTTCCCTTTTATTTTTTGTATCTACATTGCTAGTTGCTTGTTCTCTCCCCCTCCCTTTCTTCTGGGAGATATCTGCTTAGGGTGTTTGGCATTGCTTTTGCTTACAAGTCTTCCCAAAAGAGAGTTACCTAAAAGCAGCCTGTGGAAGATTGTTCTATTATACTTGAAATATTTGATTTTGAATGCTTGTATCAAAGGGAGTAGATTATTTGGAAGGTATTGCTTAAGGTTGGTTTTGCAACAACAATAAACCTTTCTTTGTCAAACTTTGGGGCGCACCTATGTGAATCTTTGCTTACATCCAGTTCTTTTGAGTTTTAAGGTCCACTTCCTCAATTAAATAATGCATCACCATGTTGGTAACTGCTTTGGCTCAAGTTAATTTTGTTGTGCTCTAATACTAATTGTTGCGCGTCGTGCAGAAGAGTGCTCGACAACCAAACGAGTCGATAAGACACGAGAGAAGAGAACCAAATCAAATACGAGTGCAATCCAACCAAATACGACACAAACCAAACCAAACACAGAGATTTAGGTGGTTCAACAATTTTCTTCCGTCCACGGGGAGAGGATGAGAAGATTTCACTATATGGAGGAGAATTACAAATGATTACAACTCACAAAATCTCACAAAATTAACCCTAACCAAAGCTGTCAACTCCCTCACACTATCTCTCTCTCAAAGTACTGGCATAGCCCGTATCACCTTCCTAATACACAAGGTGATAGCAAATTAAGCTCACTCTCAATGCTACAACCCCCTAACCCAATAATTATATTGTATGTGAAAATACTTAAGCTCAAAGGGTGTGTGTGTAAACAATGAGTAAAATGAAATATATACTCAATTGAACATCTAGCTTAATGAAATGATAATAAAATAAATATAAATTGCTAGAGATTGAGTTTAATAAAACTTCTCTGAAGACAAGAGAGATGGAGATGAAAAATTGAAGCTCAAACCAAAATGATCTCCTCTTCTTGTGAAACCCTCTTCACATAAACATCACCCTTAATTTCCTTTGAAATACTTTTTAAACAAACTTGCCAAAACTTGTTTTAAACACTTCTTTGATAGATGTTGTATTGAGAACTGAAGAGGTATATATAGAGTCACAAAACAAACCCCAAAATCAAGAAAAAAACCAAAGAAAAGATAAAATCCTAAAAAATCAGCACATTAGAAAACAAGTCGTTACAATGTCATCAGTCGACTACTGGTATTGTTCAGTCGACTGATGAGCTGACCGATGAAGGTCGTTCATCCTTCATCGGTCGACTGATGAGCACATCAGTCGACTGATGAACTGCTTCGATCGACTGATGATTCATCATCAACTAAGCAGAAACTTTTGCTATTTTCAACGGGTTTTATCGATCGACCGGCGCTTCATGTCAGTCCACTGATAACATGAACTCACCCTGAATTTATTTTAAAATCTAATTTTTGAACTCCTTGTAAAAATAGCAAATAAATTCTAAAAACTATAAAATTTGAGAAAATATTTATAAACATGAAAATGAACATGTTACAGAAAAAAATCAAATTGCACTTCCCAAGTGTGAAAACTCATCATTTTGTAAAATCGGTCAAAATACGAAATCTCAAAAATACTTAATTTTGACAAAATGATTTCAAACAAGTTTCAAACTTCTTTTGAATGGATTATTAGACTTTATAAAAGATATAAAATGATTTAAACGAGTTTTTTAATCCGTAAACACATATTGTGCAAATAAACATGAGTTTATTTATTTGAAATTGTTAAAAGCTTAATTTTGATGAAATCATTACAAACAAGTTTTGAAATACTTTTAAATGGATTCATAGACTTTTGAAAAGATGTAAACCATTATTGTTAAGTCTATAAACACATTATTAAAACAAAGATGATAATTATGAAACGTGTATGTATGTATATAAATATAACTACTTGTATCATATTTAATTAAACTTAAAAGTTACAAAACAAAAACGTGTATGTCTGTATAATGTTTGAGCTTTAAGTTTAAACACAAAGTATAAAAACACCTAAACTAAAACTATACATCCAAGATACACAATACAAAAGATTGTGAAATCAAGATACGCAATACAAAAGATTGAAAGTTCACAATCCATTCTCATACATCCAAGATACACAATAAAAAAATATTGAAATTTCACAATCCAATCAAACAAGATAAATCCACAAAATGCCTACAATAGGAACATAATCATAGTACCCACAAACAAGTCTAGGATCACTGTTATAAATAGCAGTAAATAGCCCCGCAATAGCGGCGCTAATAGCGTTAGCGATCCCTTCCCGCGACGCTATCGCCTGTTACGCTATCACGCAATAGCGGTGACATATTGCAGAATATGTCTGTTCACAAAAGCGGCCAATAGTGTGTCATAACGGTAAATAGTGGGTAATTGCATTCGAAATTTGCTTTTTGACTGCTATTTAAAAGCGGTTTGAGACTTATTTTTTAAAAATTAAATTCAACCATTGACCATTGCATTCCATCGTCTCATGTGATTTTCAGCATACTCCCGCCACCTCTCATAACCTCTGGCACCTACCTTGATACTTCCTCTCACCTCCTTCACCATGAACTCCTCTTAGGGCAGTCCTGTCACCGCTAAGCTCTTCTTCTCGAAGACGACGACTTTTGACTCCTCTAATCATTTTCGGTATTACGTGATGGTTACATGTCTATTTCATGTTTAGGATCTCTTTAATTTTTTTTATTTATATATATCTAAATTAGACTGCTATTTAACTTAGCGACGCTATCCGCTATCGATAACATTGTCTAGGATATAAAATTTCACAAAATCCAACAAACATGTCACAATCCCCACAAACAAATCTAGGATATATAAAGTACTACAAGTAGTCGAGATGCAGAAGTATATATCTCCCATACAAGTATGTCCAAGATACAAAATGATAAAACTCACTAATTGAGATCTTCATCCTCGTCATATCCTCATCCCCATCATTGGTGGCTGATCCATTCCTACGACTGGTGTTCCGATGACATCATCACTCCTTCGTGCTAATCATCCAAGATATGAAGTAAATATGTTAACCCATTCTCTGGTTGGAAGCCCATTTTTTTATTTACACTGACATGATAACCCTTAGTAATTTCTTTCTTAGCTCACTCCCCTTACGGCCTTTCTTGTAAACTTCATTTCCTACGAAGCCAGGAAGAAAAACAAACATATTAGCAACGTAAAAGTGCAAAACAATGTCAACTTGACCTTTACATTGTTTATGGTAGGGCGGGCTGTCTGAAGGTGTACGTTAGCGGGAGATTTATTTCCTGCTAACTTGCACCCCCCGCTGGTTTTTAATGGCGAGGAAGAAGAAGGAGGGAAGAAGTATCCTAAACATTGGATTAAGGTCTTCAAGCTCTTATTCTCCTATTCTTGAGGATCAGTTTGATGTTAATTTGGAGGAAGATGAAGAAGATCTCAGCCCTAATGTAATGGGCTCGACTGGACCTAAAGGTGAAAAGAAGAAGAAATCCATGGAAGAAATTCTCAGATCTACTGATTTCTTGTACGAATCGGCTCTCTCTTCTCCATTAAAGGAAGGTATCCAAGCTCGTAACCTCTGCAAAAGTAATGAACCTAGCTCTTCGAGGGTTTCCTGGGCTGAAGAGGTCGACATGGAGGTGATATCTGACTTCCCTTTGTCTCAGATTCTTACTTCTAAATCTGCTCTTGGTTTAGATTCAGGAACAAAAAATTTGAATACTACTGTTCCATTGACTGATATGAATGAATCAGAGGATACTAGATATGATACTCATCCAAATGTTAGTAAATCTACAGTTGCCAACCTGAGTTGGGATCCAAAAAACCTATTAACTCAAATCTGGAAACAGAGGAGAATGGAGTGGGTAAAACTCAAGATTATGCTAATGAAGAGAAAACGGAGGAAAAAGGATCTGGTTCTGGTAAATCTTTTGTCAGTCTTTTTGCTGATAACAGGAAATCAGGAAATGGTTTGTCTCTTAGTTTTGTACCATCTTCTAAATCTGATACAGTTTCTTTTTCTGCTGAGGAGTGGAATGAAGGTGAAGAACTTTGGAGGAATGCTTTAATTGGGCATGTCATAGGATTAAATGTTAAATATAAATCTATGGAATCCTATGTGAACAAACTATGGGGTAATATCTCTATTCCTAAGGTTTCCCTAATCAAACAAGGTGTTTTTCTATTTGATTTTCAATCAGAGAAATACAAGAGGGATGTTCTGGAAGCTGGGCCTTGGTTTTTTGGCTCTAGGCCCCCAATGCCTTGGAGCATAGATATAGACATGGAAAAACTGAAGGATTTCTATTATCCAATATGGGTGCAATTTTCAAATTTGAGATTAAATCTATGGAGCTCAACTGGTATTAGTAAGGTTGCTAGCCTAATTGGTAAACCTATTGCTACGGATAAGCTTACAGCCACTAGACAAAGACTATCTTATGCTAGAGTCTTACTTGAAGTGAAACTACCATTACAAAAGCCACTGCCTGATTTTTGAATATTCAAGGTCCAGATGGGAGAAGTTATAAGCAACCAATGATGTATGAATTTAAGCCAAAATGGTGTTCTTTCTGCAATATGGTTGGTCATGATACAGAGCAATGCAGGAGAAAGAAAACCACTAAAGTTTGGGTCCCTATTAGTAAACAGACTGGAATTAACCCTGAGCATGTTCAGAATAAAGATAATGTTGATTTTACAAGACAAGTGATACCTGGACAGGGGTTTTCTGACTCAATGGGGCAGAATGATCAGGATATTAGAGGGGGGAAATCAGTAATCTCTGGTTCTGGTACCTTCCCTAGCACAGGAAAATGCACAAAAAGATGTTCAAGACTGTTCTGGTCTAAGACTGGCAATTGGTCTGGGTGCACAAAAACATGCACAACAAGTTTCAGGTGTTCAGGAAAGGAGTTCTGGTGCTTCATCAATTGATATTCAGTTTTCTCCAGATATCAGGCAAGCAAATAGTCTTAATGCTCAAAAACATGCACAGCAAGATTCTGGAAACCAGTTAAACAGATTCTCATCTCCTATAATACACACTACTGGTTTTTCTAGTGTTAATAAAGGGAGATTTGCAAGGAGAGTAAATGTTTTTGATCCAGGAGATTTCACTTTTAAAGTATCTCAATTTTCACTCCTGAAGCAACAAAATGATCCATCAAGTGTGGATAGGGGAGGATTGTCCAACTAATGCGCTTAGCTATCTGGAACATTAGAGGATTTCATAAATCCTCTAAGCATAAGATAGTGAAGGAATTTATTCAAGAGTATCATCTTTCATTCCTTGCTCTTCTGGAAACAAAATTGTCTGAAAGTAAACTATAGTCTATATCAAGGAAAATCACAAAAAATTGGCAATGGAATTCTAATGTGCAAGAAGCTACAAATTGTAGAATCTGGATTTTGTGGGATAATGATATCATCAATGTTCATATCATTAAATCCTCAGAGCAATTCTTGACCTGCTCAATAGAGTCTAAAGATGGCAAGATTTCTTGTTTCTGTACTATAGTCTATGCTCTGAACCAACAAACTAATAGGAGATCTCTATGGAATGATCTTCTGGAATTCAAGCACAATGTTAATTGCCCCTGGCTTATTGGAGGTGATTTTAATTCAATTATTAGTAGTGAGGAGAAGATAGGGGGTCTTCCTATCACTGAAGCTGAAACTGTAGACTTCCATGATTTCATCAACTCATGTCAATTGATGCACATAAGATCAACTGGATGCTACTTTACTTGGAGCAATAAACAAGATGCTGACACAAGAATTTGGTCCAGATTGGATAGATGCTTGATTAACGAGGAGTGGATTCAGCAGTTTACATCTAGCCAAGTTGATTACCTCATGCCAGGGTGCTCTGATCACTCTCCAGCTCTCCTTACTATAGGTGATGATATTATTGAAGGGAAAAAACCTTTTAAATTTTACAATATGTGGGTCAAACATCCTGACTTCCTTCAAACTGTTAGCTCAATTTGGGATCAGGATATTCATGGTTATATGATGTTCAAACTTCATACTAAGCTCAAGAAACTCAAGCCAGCCCTAAAGGAGTTAAACAAAAAACACTTCATGGATATTAGTGAACAAGTTCATAGAGCTAAAAAAGAGCTTGCAGATATTCAGGTGCAACTTAATGAAGATCCTCTCAATTCAATCTTGATACAAAAGGAAAAAGAAAGCTCCAAGAAATATTTTAAACTCCTGGACTGTGAAATCTCATTCTATAGGCAGAGAGCTAAAATTAACTGGGGGATTCATGGAGATAAAAGCTCTCATCTCTTTCACTCTGTGATGAAGAATAAAAGACATCATAACAGAATCATGACTCTGTATGATAGAGCTGGGAACAGATTAACAGAGATGTCAGATATTGTTTCTGAATTCCTGGATTTTTATAAAAACCTTCTTGGTACTTCAACATCTACATTACTGCCTGATCCAGAGGTAATATCTAATGGCCCTTTACTCTCACCTGATCATAGGAATATGCTCAGTTCTCCTGTCACTAGGGAGGAAATTAAACAAGCAGTTTTCTCCATACCAAATGAAAAAAGTCCTGGACCTGATGGTTTTAGTGCTTATTTCTTCAAAGCTTCTTGGAGTATAATTGAAGAGGAACTTTATGAAGCAATTGAAGAATTCTTTAATTCTGGTAAATTGTTGGGTACATTCAATTCCACTGCTATCACACTGATTCCTAAAGTGCTCAATCCTCAAAATGCAACTGATTTTAGGCCAATAGCTTGATGTAATTGTGTTTACAAAATCATTTCAAAAATCATTTCAAGGAGGATTCAGAAGATTATGGGATACTTGATTAGTGATGCTCAAAGTGCATTTGTGAAGGGGAGGTTTATTTCCAGCAATATTCTTCTAGCTCATGATCTCATCAAACATTACACTAGGAAAAATACATCTCCAAGAGCCATTCTAAATATAGATTTGAGGAAAGCTTTTGACACAATAAGCTGGGAATTCCTCAGGAGTATGTTGATAGGGCTGGGTTTTCCTGATAACATGATTGGATGGATAATGGAATGTATTTCTACTCCAAAATACTCTCTGTCAATCAATGGAACTTTGCATGGATATTTTCAATGTGCTAGAGGATTAAGGCAAGGTGATCCTATGTCTCCATATCTGTTTGTAATCGGCATGGAATATTTATCTAGGAAGCTGGATACTCTTAAGGGTGACATGCTATATAAATTTCATCCTAAATGCAATGGATTAAAAATTTCACACCTGATTTTTGCAGATGACCTCTTGCTATTTGGTAAAGCAGATATGAGTTCAATTACCAGATTAAATGATTGTCTCATGGAATTTAGTCAAGTTTCAGGTTTGGAACCAAATCCTACTAAATGCTCAGTGTTCTTGAGTGGTATTGATGAGGTTTTAAAAGCTCAAATATGCTCATATCTAAAATTTTCTGAAGGGATTCTACCATTGAGATATCTGGGAGTTCCACTTATCTCAAAAAGATTATCTTGGCTTGACTGTTCTCCTCTTATAAGCAGAATATCCTCTCAGTTTCAAAATTAGCAGAATAACAAAACTTTATCTTATGCAGGGAGACTACAATTGATAAAGTCAGTAATCTTGGGGATTCAAATGTTTTGGACAAGTAATTACATTCTTCCAATTAAAGTTCTAGAGAAAATAGATAAGATGTGTGCTGATTTCCTATGGGGACAAAAAATGCACTTGGTGTCTTGGTCTGCAATTTGTCAGGATCATAAACAGGGTGGTTTGGGGGTGTATTCAGCAAAAATTTGGAACTTTGCTTCTGCTGCTAAGCTGCTTTGGATGATCCATAATAAGAAAGACATCCTGTGGATTAAATGGATACATGGAAACTATTTGCGGTAGAATAATGTTTGGCAAGTGCAAAACAGGAAAAGTGACTCTTGGATGTGGAAACAAATTCTGAAAGTAAGGGACTTGTTAGCTTTGAAGTTTGGTAGTACTGATAATATGCTTTCAGTCATCAATAATTGCTGCACTGAAGATAATTTCAGCATATCAGCTATGTATAAAAGACTTAACCAGCAGGTTCCTTCAACAGCAATTGCAAGAACTATTTGGGGTGGTTGGCACTATCCTAAACATTCCTTCATATTATGGTTGGCTTCCATCTCATGGTTATTAACTCAAGATAGACTGTGCAGAATGATGATTCTTAATTCAAATCAGTGTGTTCTATGTTCTGATATCAATCAAAGGGAAACCTGCAAACACTTATTTTTTGAATGTCAATACTCATCGACATTTTGGAATAAAGCAATGGACTGGGTTGGCTTTAATTGGAAGACGTGTAGCTAGCATCATCTTTCAACTTGGTTTAGTATGAGTTTGAGAGGGACTGGCTTTAAAGCTAAGCTTAAAAGGATGGTTTTATCAGCATCAGTTTATATACTCTGGTAGGAGAGGAACCTTAGGATTTTCCAAGGACGTGCACGAGATTCTGATACTCTCTTTCGTGCACTAAAATTCAGTTTATACTCCAAGCTTCTGAATGTAAAAATTCCAATTCATGTAAAGGAACATATTGAGAGATTGGCATGAGGGATTGGAGCTACTACAGGCTCTGATTTGATATTTGGGAATGTAATTCATTTTCATACTTGGTAATGAATAAAAATTTTCATTGACCAAAAAAAAACGTAAAAGTGCAAAACTGTAAGTTAATAAATCATTTAATTTATAAAGAAAAAATCCTAAAATCATTTTTAATTCGATAAAGCTTTGTGACCATATATCTACGTGAGAAATAACATCAATGCAAGATATTTCTTTATGAGTTTCTCACAAGGAAACTATGAAAAAGAAAGGGGATTACCAAAATATTTAACAGGTCTATCAGCATGCACAAGTTAATAAAGGAGGGTGGTTGCTCCCCACTCTCACCTAATATAAGTATATATGCATATATCATAAATAATAAATATTTTACTAATTAGTACCAGTAAGGGGATATAATGTTGTCTTTGCGGGGAACGAGGGCAATGACTTCTCACTCTCACCTAAAGGAAATAACGAGCATAAGTGTATATACCATGAATAATAAATGTTTTACTAATTAATACCTGATCTTCATGAATTTGACCATTGTTGGTCGATGTCGGATTAATGAAATTGCCTCCTACTCGTCTGTAGACATCTGCAAGTTGGATTTTTTAAATGGGAAACAAAGTATTATATATTCAAATGGAAAACTTACTTTCATAACTGAATCAACAATTGTATACTTAATGAGGCCTAGCACATCCAGTGCCTCCCGAAAAACTCACTATGGCTATAGATCTTTAGTTTATGTGCATGACCAGTGTTTTATGTACTTATTGTCTAAGGTAAGGTTTTGTACCTAAACGACACCTACCTCATCTATGTGCATAATAAAAGAAATGATCGTAAGCTATGATATATTAATGTGGTTAAATACACGGGACACCAAGATGCTTGATAGCAAGTTATCAAAAATGCAATCCCGCAGCCTGAAATAACAAGTTTTAGCCAAATATCCATCAAGTTTAGTATCAAACTCCAATTCCACTAAACTAACTGTGTATGAAAATTATTTGATATTACAGTGCAAGACATGTAAGCTACCATATAAACATAAAGTGTGAATTTGACACTTGAAGATCTAAAGGCAATAAAAACATATGGGTGCATGCAAAAATAAAGATTAAACACCATCTCGGGTGGCTTGTTTTGTTTATATTCCACATTCTTCTATGCTACAACCTTATCCAATGCCTCCTGTTCCCAATTCTCCATCATTTCTCCAACCAAGCAAATTGAAACCCCAAATAAACAAACAATAAATCTTGAATTATCAATCAAAGGCGTCAATTTGTTCATATGGTTACCTTCATCACACTTATTATTATACGTATCAGTATTTTCTCCTTTCCTCTGCACATTCAAGTCGTGCAAAAACTTGCACTTGAAACCATAAGGAACCTCAGAAAGATCTCTAACAGGGACCACAAGCAACACAAATAAAAATCAAGATTAGATTCTCCTACGTGCTAGTAAAAGCCCAAAGGAAGTTCTTATCGCCCGGACGTCTGCAATGTACTCGGAGAACAACTCATTCTTCAGCCACCAGATCCAGAATCCTCGCTGCTGATCGTCAGTCACTGCCACTCCAATTAGAGTTAGGATTAGAGTCATTACAATCAAAATTCTTAAATTAGGGTTAGGAATAAGAGGTATTAGTGCACAAATCACTTTAATTGGGGTTCTTGGGTGGTTCAAACAAAATAGAACAATCAATTACGAAAATTGCACAAAATTAAAATTTTTAATGCAGTCTTACCTTTTATAGGGAACAAAGGTAGAGATGAATCAAGAGGAGGTGGAGGGTGGCTTCAGTAGATCTGGTGCGAGAGAGAGATGAGAGAGAAATGTATTTGGTTGGGAACACATGAATGCCTCATAAATTAGTGGGGGACGATTAAAGGAAGGTTTTTTTTAAGATATTAGCCCCTTAAATCATAAGTAATTTGATATTAGCCTCTTAAATCTCCATATTTTGATATTAGCCCCTCAAGTTACTATCATGTGTTAATATGAGGGGCTCATATCAACACATCAGAGCTATTTGAGGGGCTAATATCGAAATATGAACCTAAGCATAGGGGCTCATATCTAGATATCATACTTATTTGAGGGGCTAATATCAAAATATGAAAATTTAAGGGGCTAATATCAAATTACTTATGATTTAAGGGGCTAATGTTTGAAAAACCCTTAAAAGGAATAGCAGAAGTTAGGGGATCCAATATATCACAGAGATTGAGTGGGGCCTAATCAAAAAATAAAGGGAGGAAATTTCCCTCCAACTAAAAATTGAAGTGATTTATAAAAACCCTGATGGCTTTACCGTCAAAATTGTTTTTGCCGTCAAGGATGTTCAATATCCTTGACAGCCCCGCCTCAACGGCCATAGCCGTCAAGGATGTGAACATTCTAAATGGGGATTTCCCGTCAGGACCGTTTCCATCAAGGATTGTTAAATTTCTACTAGTGTGATTATGTATACCTAAGTTGCATGGAAAGGGGTATGTGTACGGGTGCGGGTAAGGGACACAGTAAAACTTTAAAATGAAAGGTACGGGGACACAAGTACAAATATATATATATATATATATATATATATATATATATATATATATATATATAGTACATGAGATCATTTTTTCCTGCTTCATGTGTCAATAGAATTAAAATTCCGATCACATTTTTAAGTTTCTTTTATCATATTGATTATCATAAATTGGAAACTACTCTTTTTTATTAGACATCCAAACGACCCTTTAATTAAATAGTTTTGAACTTAGATATGGACTGAAATGAACCGGACCCATATCTAACTATTTTCAAGAAACGGATGTGAAGTGTAAGCTATACGTCCAAGATGTGTTTGACAAGTGTTTTAAATTAGCACATGTATCGTATAATTGAGTACATGTTGAACTAAATGCATTCATATATTCAAAAAGTGTCCATGAAGCTATGATGCACGGATACGGATACGGGGCACGGATATGACACGGACACGGGATACGACAAAATCCAAAAAAATATGATACAGGGATACGGCAAGGATTTTAAAAAATATTATTATATATAGAAAATTTTATAAAATTCAACTAACAATCTAAAATATGAATCTATCACAAAATAACAAGTTTGTAAACAAAAAATACCTCAAGATGAAGTGGAAGCTGAGAGATTGAGAGAGAGGATTAGGGTTAGGGTTTTTTCTTATTTTCTTTTGTTTGAGTCAGCTGAGGATCGAATCGAACGGGAGATTTGAGAAATAGGGATGGGTTTTTTACTCGAACGGTTCGGATTGGATTTTAACAACCAAACCCGCAACACGAATGAATCGGTCTTCAGCGAATCCGAACCGTGTCCGAGCCTAATTTGACCGTTGACCCGTGTCGGGCACGGATTGACCGAGTCCAACACATGTCATGCACGTGTCGTGACGAATCTGTCTGATTCGAGCCGGACACGGATTCATGGCCTCCGGGGGCGAATCCATGCTTCAAAGGATCATTTGTATTTTTTTGTACGGAATTTGTAACAAAACAAAAATAAATATTTACAATGAACAAATGAAGTTTGGGTACGGAAAAGTATCAGGTACGTGCTCGGTACGGGTATAGTTATAGAAGTACTCGTGTAACATATATGTATACTGATAAATTTAAGACATCATTGTATGAATTTCTTATATTGAAAATGATCCATTTAAAAGATTATGCAAACTGCATTCATATTCGATTTGACTAGAATTAAAAACTAATTACCTTTCTACTATGTTACCTGGGTACTTCTATTAGGATCTATTAGGAAGCCATACCCACATCCGACACGTACACGTACCTATACCTGTACACATACCCAAACCTCACGGGAGCTTATTGTATATATGCATATGTTTGATTGGGTGTATACTCAATTATATAATACAAGCACTAATTTAAAACATTCCTCGTACACTTGCTAGATGTATATTCTACACTTCACATCTATTCTTTTTTATTGATCTTATGTAAATAAAAAAATAATATTGATCTTATGTAAATTGCTAACTTTAACACATAAATATACATAAGCTGCATATATATAGTCGTGTCCCCATACCCTATCTTTTACAAATTTGATGTGTCCCGTTATACCCACGCACCAATACCCATAGTCGTACCCATGCCACCTAGCCTTCCAATAACAAGAATGTGCTTCCTGGAGATATAATTTGTAATACATATAGAGAGATTCAGGGAATGGATTAATAAATTTTAGGAGAATAAACAAATTTTAATGCAGAGATCTAAGCAAAGAAATATTACAAATTGCCACAAATACAAAGTTAATTATTTTTTAGTCAGGTGAAATTTCCCCATTGTTAATCCAAGCGTCTGCTTCTCTTTAGAGATTGAGTTTGACCAAAATATAGAGCATTATACTAGGTAACATGGACGCAAATATGCATACAGATGCCGACACAGATATGGATACAGATGCCGACACAGGTATGGATACAGACGCCGACAGATATGGACATGGGACACATCAAATTTGTTAAATGTAGGAGACGGTGACACGAAAATTTATTAAATGTAGGGTATATATAAATTTTCAATTATATCAAATATTGAATGAAAATACCCATAATATTTGTATGTTTCTATCTATTATTTAATTTTTTTTAAAATCAAGTTAAATCAAACTAAGAATAAGGTTTAACAATAAACATTTAGTTATGATCACATGGAATAATACGAAAGGTATTTTTCAAATATTTAAGCAATGAGTTTCAGTTTTCGGGATAAAAATCGATTTGTACTGAACCCAAAATTACCAAACTAGTTTAGGTATAAGCAATAGGTCAATCGACTGGGATTTTCTTTGAACCACACGTCCACGGGCGTGTCCGCGGAGAATCCACGACACATGTGTCGGACATAGACACGACATACAAAACGTCATCTGAGTAACCTAGGTAATATGTGAACTTAAAGCAACCACTGAAAACATCAACATTATAAATAATTCAAAATGCCATTAGATGGACATAGTTTTAGGAGTCAGGTAGACTACTTTACAACAGAAATTAGAATTTTATAAATTTAGTTGATCCACCATTAACTCATTGCTCTATCTTATATCTGTTTTGTGCAATATCCAGTACATGTTTGCTTCTGAAGATATGGTTATCCTGGAACGATAAACATTTAATTAAAAAAATAAATAATGTTATATATAAATTTAAAATTGTAAGTATAGGTTGAACCACAAATGAAGATTTTACCTTTAGTAGGCATTAGAATCTCAATTACCCTGGATATATATTTCCATCTTTTAGCTATGTAGAAGCTTATATTACTCTGTTAGTATTCCATTCAGTTTGATTCATTTTTAGCCCCTACATTGAACTAGTGTTAATACAAGCATTGCATTTACGTGTTGTGTGATTCCGTACTTTTTTACTTGTCATTCTCTTATAAGTGCATTTTCAGTTTTCGACAATTACAGTAGAGGGTGGTGGCATGTGTGGAGGAAGATATGACTCATTTGGTGGTCAGTATGTAGCACGGACACAGATCCGACACCGCCATCCGACACGCCGACACGAGGCAAATCCTAAAAAATACACAGGATACGTGTGTTCGACACGTGTGTCCGACACGGACACGACACGACATAGCTTCATGTTATGCATGTCCGTGCTTCATAGGTGGTCACATTTGTGTGGGTCGGATGGGTGGTTTTAACCATGGTGGTGGATATGGTAGCACTTCACTCTTTGGAAGGTCTCATGGTTGCCCTTCATCACGCCTGATGGGTGGTTTAGGTTAATCTGTTGGGTCGGATTGTTTTGGTTCATTTGTTAGGACTTCAGGATCAAACTGATTCATTTGGTGGTGGTCACATTGGTGGTGGTCGGATGGGTGGTTTTAACCATGGTGGTGGATATGGTAGCACTTCACTCTTTGGAAGTTCTCATGGTTGCCCTTCATCAGGCCTGAAGGGTGGTTAAGGTTAATATATTGGGTCGGATTGTTTCGGTTCATTTGTTAGGACTCCAGGATCAAACTGAAAAGGTATTCCGGAAATTTTGGAGCGTTTAGAAAATTTGAAGATTCCAGGAGTTCTGGAGGCTATGGGAAATTTGCAAGTTCTTACGCCTAGTTTGGTACGCGAGAATGAGTGGGAATGGAATGTAATTCCAACTTCTCATTCATGCTTACCAAACATTGTGTAATTTGATGCTAGAAATATCATTCACACTCCTCATCAATTCCCACTTAATGTGGGAATTGTTATTCCTAATGAGTTACCAAGAAATTGATATTCTCACACAAATGAGAATAAAAATAATAAACTAAATTTCAGATATACCCTTCTTAAGGATATCCCCATTTAATTCTATAATCACTCCCAAACATGAGAATAAAAATTAACATTCTACTCCCACATCAATTCCTTTCTATTCTTACTTGACTCCATTCAGGTGTACCAAACGAGGCGATAAGGATTCTGGAGAGTTTGGGAATTTTGCAGGTTCTAAGGCTTCTAGAGGGTTTGGAAGCTTGCAGGTTCTAGGGATCCTAGAGAGTTTGGTGGTAGATTTGTTACTAGTGGATATGGTAACAGTTTAGGTTTTGGAAGGTCCTGTACCCCTAAAGTCCAAATCTACCTCAGTCGACATTAGAAGAAGAGAAGAGAGCTAGAGAGAGGGAAGGAAGGAGAGGAAGGGAGAGGGAGGCGAAGAGTAGAAATAGAGAGGAGAGAAAGAGTGTGTGTGTGTGTGTGAGAGAGAGAGAGAGAGAGAGAGAGAGAGAGAGAGAGAGAGAGCGACGCAGAAAAAGAGAGTAGCGCCTGAGCAGTTGGTTCCTGCAGATCTAGGTACGTACAATGGCTTTTGCCAGAATTGTGTGTGAGACTCCTATAATGGACCACTATAGGGATCGCTTAGGTGGAATTTTGGTGTCCCTTTATGTTGTTTTTCTAAGCTTTTTTCTTAACTAACAAAAAATAAAAATGGAAGTTTGTTGGAAGTTTGTGTCAAAAGCAACATTAAAATGATTGATTTTAGGAAAAGAACTAAGCTACTCTTTATTTATGATAACTAGACTCTGATTAATATAACTAAGATATAATTTTAATAATAATAATTTAAAAAGCAAATGAACTGATTATAGATAAACATGGATAAAAATATTAATCTACCTTATTAAAAAGTAAAAATTAATTGTTCCTTCATTTAATATGATTTATTTTTGAAAATAATTTTAAAAAAGATAAAGAAACGTGGTGTGTTGAGAGGTTATCAAGTGGAAAAAACTTTGATTATTGTTTTAGCATTGATCGTTATTATAAATAGATAATAAATTGTAGGTATAGTACAGACCCATAGGTTTGTTTAAAATCTGGCAAGCATATGTACTCCATGACATGAATTATAATTATATGACTAGAAATAACAACATTTTCTAAGTATAAGATGTTGCTAGTCCATTTTCATAAATATCATGTTCTTGAGACTAAATTGTCAAACCCGATTAAAGAAAGTTGGTGCAAATAAGCTACAATTAATCACAAATAACCTAGGCTAGCAATTCAATGCAAATAAGCTATATCAGGCATAGAAAAATTATCTTGTGTTTAACGTTCTAGAAGACTGAAAGATATGCTTCGTCTTTGAAGTACCGAGATTAGTAGACAATCTTCTAATTATTTTGGTGATCCAAAATTTTATATATTTATATGAAGGTGTTAGGTCCTATTATTTATTTAAATGTGTGCTAATATGAGTGTTAATTAAGTGTTGTATCTTTATTCATCAAAGGACTGACTAACTACATAATTAAGTGTTATATCATTATTCATCAAAGGATTAACTATCTACATTACTACTGAGAAAATAGTCAATCTATATATTGTTTAGATAATCTTGTAATTGCATTCTGAAAACTAAGTAATATTTGAAAGAAGCAATTTATGAATGAATTGAATTGTTAAGTGAGAATCTCACATAGAAATTCAATGTAGCTAAGTTACTAGTTAATACTTCTAATTGCATTAGGGTATTATTAATTTAATTATTTTAAAGGCGTACAAATGGGTAATAAATCAATTAATACTCATGTTCTTCTCGCATTTTTCAAATTGAGAGAGAAAAAGTAAAGAGTGGGGGGAGAGATGGGGTAGGACAAAGATATTTTCCTTAAATCACCAGACAAATCTTTACAGTGGTTGGGAAGGGGGCACAGAAAGGACAACATATTTCCCTTGAACACATTACAAACATCATAATAACACATCAATTATTAATCTAGGGGACTTACCATTATGATATTCATGTGTTCAATGTAAATAATCAGTATTACTACTGTAGTAATCTAATATCATAGTAGCCTAACAGTTATTAGTCTAGAGGCCTTATTCACATGTATTTTGATCTTCCTAGTTTTGACTAAAAGTAGACAAAATTTAATTTTCACTATTTTTAAATTGTTAATAAGAACAAACATGTTTAAATAAAAAAAATGAGAACAAACAACTTCATAATAAAATAAGAATAAAGAAGTTCAAATAAATTAACAAATAGTCATCTTATCAATATACATTAAATTTATAATTTTATAATTTCTCAACAATATTTCTCATGTATAACTCACTATCCATTATGTTGCAAAAGGCTCAACCAACTTTTTTTTAATAAATCAGAGCATTTGTCTACTTCACTAACAGCGAGGAGTCCTATATAATAATAATAATAAAAGAAATTCAACCTCATCATTTTCTATTGTCGATTGATGCGAGTTTTAAGAGTATAAATAGAGAGGAGAGAGTCTGAGAGAGGGGGGAAGCGGAGAGCAAAAATAGCGAGAAGAGAGAGAGCGATGGTGCAGAAACAAAACCTTAAGAGAAATGGGGAAGAGGGGAGAGAGACAAAGAGAGTCAGAAAGTGACGTAGAAAATAAAGACAAAGAGGAGACAGAGTGATGCAGAAAAGAGAGACAGAGGTGTCATTTTAAGAGCGACGCAAAAAAGAGCGATGTAGAAAAGAGCCTATGCAGTTGGCTCCTACAAAACGTACAACTTTTGTCAACTTTGTGAGACTCCAACGATAGACTAGCTAAAGTAGGATAAAATACATAAAGATCAGAAACATAAATCGAAGGACAATATATATTTGGTCATAAAAGATAGTTTTGCAAAACAACATCATGAAATAAACAAATGAATGGGCAAATTTAGATATACAATAATATGGAGGGCAAATTTATAAACTACCTTCAATTTGAGGGGTATAATCTAAAAAACTCTATTATATAACAAATTGTTGTCTAAATCTACTTCAGATTCTCAGAAAACTCTTTCCCATTACGACTGATGTAAGTTTGTCAGAGAAAATATTATATATATGATGAGTTAAAACCACATTCTTTCTACGACATGGGATTGGTAATATATCATTTATTCATTGTTTTATTGTTGGGTTATTATTGGTTCATGTAATGCTAACATTACCCAAATAGCCAAACATAATGTGAAACAATATACCATAGAAGAAGCGGGGGCGGCCAATTAATTCTCTTATAAGTCGTACCAAAAAGCTATAAGCTAAACCCTAGCTAGGGAGAGAGCAGAAACAATATTTCA
>BQKN01000871.1:157495-169108 GCA_022839385.1 Asparagus kiusianus
TGTTTATAATAATGATTAATGCTAAAGAAATAACTTGACAAACTCTTCACACACCATGTTTATTTATCTTTTTTAAAATTATTTTTAAAAATAGATCGCACTAAATGGAAAAAACATTAAAATTTTACATTTGGAAAAGGTAATTTAGTATTCTTATCCATGTTAATGTATAATCCGCTCATTTTTTTAATTTTTATTATTATTAAAATTATAACTCAATTGTACTAATCATAGTTTGATTATCATAAATAAAGAGTAGTTTAATTTTTTTCCTAAAACTAATCAGTTTAATGCATCTTTTGGGACAATTTCTAACAAAATTCTATTTTTATTTTAATTGTTATTTTAAAAAACCCGATAAAAGCAATCCGTTGGCTAAAAAATATATGGGGGCAAATACAAACTAGGGAGAAAACTTCGCTTGTGCACCGTAAGATTCAAACACGTGGAGTGACAATAAAATGACACTTCGGCGGTCCCTAAATCGGTCCATCGTTGGAATCTCACAAAGCTGGCGAAAGTTGTTGTACATTCTACAGGAGCCAACTACCCAGGCACTTTTCTGCATTACTCTTAAAATGACATCTTTGTCTCTCTTTTCTGCGTCGCTCTCCTCTTTCTCTTTTTTGCGTCGCTCTTTGTCTCTCTCTCTTCCCCCTTCCCCCTCTATTAGGGTTTTGTTTCTACACCATCGCTCTCTCCCTCTCTATTCTCGCTATTTCTGCTCTCCGCCTCCCCCTCTCTGACTCTCTCCTCTCTATTTAGTCTTAAAACTCGCATCAATCGACAATAAAAAAGGATGAGGTTGAATTTCTTTTATTATTATTATATAAGACTCCTCTCACAGTCAGTGAAATAAACAAATGCTCTGCTTTATTAAAAAAATTGGTTGAGCCTTTTGCAACATCAGGGACAGGGAGTTATACATAAGAAATATTGTTGAGAAATTAAAAAATTATAAAATTAATGTATATTGATAAGATTTATTTAAACTTGTTTGTTCTTATTTCATTATGAAGCTGTTTGTTCTCATTTTTTTCATTATTCAAACATGTTTGTTCTTATTAACAATTTGAAAATAGTAAAAATTAAACTTTGTCTACTTTTAGTCAAAACTGGGAGCAGTAAAATACATGTGAATTTGAAGAAAAAGGGTAAAACAACCCTTTTTTACTATGCGAGTGAAAACACACCTTTATTCCGCGGAAACTTTGAAATCACAAACTTCTTTAAAATCATAGTCTATCAAAATATTAGCGCACAAATTTCACTTAAAAAGTATATTATACTAATAGTTCAATTATTCATCATGGTTCAAATTCAAAAAATGAAATATTGTTATTAAAAGACACTTTTTTGTAATTTCTATTTTTCTTCAAATATCTAAACATAGTCACTGCTACACCTCTTACTGCATATTCAATTTCTAGTTTTTCTTAGTTAGAAGAAATTTCTAGTTTTTCTTCTAGTTTTTGTGATTTTCTATTTTCTTATATTAATTTGATAATTAAAACTAAGTTTCCATATTAGTTGATTGTCTTTAATCAATGGCCTTCAATTGTAATGGTTATGTTAGATGTCTATTAATGTCTCAAGGTCAGGTATTTAAATGCCTATTAATGTAAATAACCATAAATTAAGGGAATAATTTTGATTCTACCTCAGCCAAGTAGATTAGGACTTGAAAGAGAGAGGGTGAGTGAAAATAACCGTATAAATTAACTCATACATTATAACCTAGAAATTTAACATTAATGCAGATTATTTACAACGAGCACATAGATATCAAAATGGTAAGGCCCCTAGACTAATACCCGCTGTGCTACTATGATATTAGATTACTACAGTAATAATACTGATTATTTACATCGAGCACGTGGATATCAAAATGGTAAGGCCCCTAGATTAATAACTGTTGTGCTATTATGATGTTAGTAATATGGACAAGGGAAATACTTGTCCTATCTGTGCCCCCCCCCCCTCCCCAACCAATTTTTCTCACTTTAAGATTTGTCTGGTGATTTAAGGAAAATATCTTTGTCCTATCCCCTCTCCCCCCTCACTCTCTTTACTTTCTCTCTCTCAATTAAAAAAATGCGAGAAGGACACGAGTCATTAATTGATTTATTACTCATTTGTACGCCTTTAAAATAATTAAATTAATAATACCCTAATGCAATTAGAAGTATTAACTTAGCTACATTGAATTTCTATGTGAGATTCTCACATAACAAATGTAGATAGTCAATCCTTCGATGAATAATGATACAACACTTAATTATGTAGTTAGTCGGTCATTTGATGAACAATGATACAACACTTAATTAACACTCTCATATTAGCACACATTTAAATAAATAATAGACACTAACACCTTCATATAAATATATAAAATTTTAGATCACCAAAATAATTAGAAGATTGTCTACTAATCTCGGTACTTCAAAAGACGAAACATATCTTTCAGTCTTCTAGAATGTTAGACACAAGAAAAATAACATAAGATAATTTTTCTATGTCTGATATAGCTTATTTGCACTGAATTGTTAGCCTAGGTTATTTGTGATTCATTATAGCTTATTTGCACCCACTTTTTTTAATCAACTTTGACAATTTAGTCTCAAGAACATGATATTTATGAAAATGGACCAGCAACAACTTATACTTACTAAATAAATTTTGTTATTTCTAGGCATATAATTATAATTCATGTGGAGTACATATGCTTGCTAGATTTTAAACAAACCTATGGTATGTACTATACCTATAATTTATTATCCATTTATAATAACGATCGATGCTAAAACAATAATCAAAGTTTTTTCCACTTGATAACCTCTCAACACGCCACGTTTCTTTATCTTTTTTAACATTATTTACAAAAATAAATCATATTAAATGAAGAACAATTAACTTTTACTTTTTAATATGGTAGATTAATATTTTTATCCATGTTTATCTATAATCAGTTCATTTGCTTTTTTTAATTATTATTATTAAAATTATAACTCAGTTATATTACTCGAGTAGGTTAGTTCTTTTCCTAAAATCAATCATTTTAATGCTGCTTTTGAGACAAACTTTCCAAAAAAATTCCGTTTTTATTTTAATTGTTAGTTAAGAAAAAAAATCTTAGAAAAACAACACAAAAGGACACCAAAATTCCACCTAAGCAATCCCTACAGTGGTCTATTGTAGGAGCCTCACACGCAATTCTGGCAAAGCTGTTGTACGTATCTAGATCTGCAGGAACCAACTGCTCAGGCGCTACTCTCTCTTTCTGCATCGCTCTCTCTTTCCCTCCTTTCAATTTTTACTCTTCGCCTCCCTCTCCCTCCCCTCCTTCCCTCCTTCCCTCCCTCTCTCCTTCTTTTTCTAACTATTATATTCTTTCTTATTAGTTTATTAGTAATACAATTAAGAAAAAATAGTTTTATCTATAAATTAAAATATTCCAAACTAAATAATTAAACCATTATTTTTAAATTTTGTTCACGCTAATAGCAAACTAAGGTGAAATATACTTGTATATAAATAAGTTTTTTAGAAGCAAATAATGACTTTCTACAACGCTTCTAATTTTGAACTTCATTTAGGACACTAAGCTGACTCCAATCTTTACTTGTTGGAATTCCTTGTGGAAAAGAAGTTTGCGTCAAAATCAAGAAAAAGAAATGGTCAAATAACAAATATTTAAAGAGACTAAAAAGACATAGGAATAAAAAACATAAGTCACATATATAACCCTACAGCTTTCCTCCTTCACATCTCCCGCCATAACAGTGAACCAGCTAAAGTAGGATAAAATACATAAAGATCAGAAACATAAATCGAAGGACAATATATATTTGGTCATAAAAATTTTTTTGCAAAGCATCATCATCAAATAAACAATTGAATGGGCAAATTTAGATATACAATAATATGGAGGGCAAATTTAAAAACTACCTTCAATTTGAGGGGTATAAATCTCAAAAACTCTATTATATAACAAATTGTTATCTAAAGCTACTTTAGAATCTCAGAACTCTTTCCCATTACGGCCGATGTAAGTTTGCCGAAGAAAATATTATATACATGATAAGTTAAAACCACATTCTTTTTACGACATGGGATTAGTAATATATCATTTATTCATTAATTTATTATTGGGTTATTATTAGTTTATGTGAAGCTAACATTACCCAAATAGCCAAACATAATGTGAAACAATATACCACAGAAGAAGTGGGGGCGGCCATTTCTTTCTCTTCGAAGACGGCTCAAAAAGCTATAAGCTAAACTCTAGCTAGAGAGAGCAGAAACAGCGAGAAGATGTGAGAGTAGAAGCAGCGAGAAGACGTGAGAGAGAGGGAGAAAGCGACGACACAAAACCCTAAGGAAGAGGGAAGAAGAGAGAAAGCAGAAGAGGCAAAGACTAGAAATAGAGAGGAGAGAGGGAGGCAGAGAGTAGAAATAGTGAGAAAAGAGAGGGAGAGCGACGACGCAAAAACAAAACCCTAAGAGAGAGGGAGGGAGGGGGGAGAGACAGAAAGTGACAGAGCAACACAGAAAAGAAAGACAAAGAGCATAGAGCGACGCAAAAAAGATAGACGGAGGTGTTATTTTAAGAGCGACACATTTTTTATTTTTTAAAATTAGAAAATGAAATTTTCTTGCCCCAACGATTGTAACCGTTAGGACAAAGTCAGCCCCAACGGGTGTTTTAGCAACAACGCGGAAAAGATAGAGGTTATTTTAAGAGCGATGCATTTTTTATTTTTTAAAATTAGAAAATAAAATTTTCTTGCCTAAATGATTGTAACCGTTGGGGCAAAGTTAGCCCCAGCGCGATTTGCTTCAACGGGTGTTTTAGCAGTCCCAACGCTCTCCGCCTCTCACGTCACTCTCTCTTCTGCGTCACTCTGCCGTCTCTCCCCCCTTCCCTCTCCTTCTCTTAAGGTTTTGTTTCTACCCCGTCGCTCTCTCCCTCTCTTACTCTCTTCTCTATTTCTAGTCTTTGCTTCTGCTTTCTCTCTTCTTCCCTCTCCCTCTCTTAGGGTTATGTGTCGTCGCTCTCTCCCTCTCTCACGTCTTCTCGCTATTTCTGCTCTCACGTCTTCTCGATGTTTTTGCACTCCCTTTCTCTAGCTAGTGTTTAACCTAAAGCATTTTGGTACGGCTTCGAAGGAGGAATGCTGTAGAGTTATATATGTGGCTTATGTTTTGTATTCCTGTATCTTTTTAGTCTATTTAAATATTTGTTATTTGACCATTACTTTTTCTTGATTTTGACGCAGACTTCTTTTCCACAAGGAATTCCAATAAGTAAATATTGGAGTCAGCTTAGAGTCATAAAATGAAGTTCGAAATCATAAGCGTTGTAGTGAGTCATTATTTTCTTCTAAAAACCTTAATATAGTTTTATAAAAAAAGCATAATTCACCCTTGCTTGTTGCGGTATTAGCGTGAACAAAATTAAAAAATAATGGTTTAATATTTGGTTTCGAATTTCTTAATTTATGGATAAAACTATATTTTCTCAGTTGTACTGCTAATAAACTAATAAGAAAGAATATAAAAGTTAGGGGCTTTTTGAATAATGTTGAAAGCATATTTTTTTAAGAACCCAAATTGTACTAATCATAGTCTCGTTATCATAAATAAAGAGTAGTTTAATTTTTTCCCTAAAACTAATCAGTTTAATGCTGCTTTTGAGACAAAATTTCCAACAAAATTCTATTTTTATTTTAATTGTTAGTTTGAAAACCCAAAAAAACAATCTGTTGGCTAAAAAATATATGTAGACAAATAGAAACTAGGTAAAAAAAGGAACTTTGCTTGTGAACTGTAAGATTCAAACACGTGAAGTGACAATAAAATAACACCACAGCGGTCCCTAAAATGGTCCATCGTTGGAGTCTCACAAAGCTGATGAAAGTTGAACGTTCTACAGGAGCCAACTACCCATGCGCTTTTCTGCGTCACTCTTTTTTGCGTCGCTCTTAAAATGACACATCTATCTCTCTTTTTTGCGTTGCTCTCCCCTCTGTCATTCTTTTCTGCGTCACTCTGTCACTCTCTCTGTCTCTCTCCCCCTTCCCTCTCTCTTAGAGTTTTGTTTCTGCGTCGTCACTCTATCTCTCTCTCTTCTCACTATTTCTGTTCTCCGCCTCCCTCTCTCTCTCTCCTCTCTATTGCTAGTATTTGCCTCTCCTTTCTCTCTCTCTTCTTTCCTCTCCCTCTCTCTTAGGGTTCTATGTTGTCGCTCTCTCCCTCTCACGTTTACTTGTTGTTTCTACTCTCACGTCTTCTTGTTGTTTCTGCTCTCTCCCTCTCTCTCTCTCTAGCTAGGGTTTAACCTATAGTTTTTTGGTATGCTTCGAAGAGAAAGTAATGGTCGCCCCCACTTCTTCTAAGGTATATTGTTTCGCATTATGTTTGGCTATTTGGTTAATGTTAGCTTCACATTAACTAATAATAACCCAACGATAAAACAATGAATAAATGATATATTATCAATCTCATGTCGTAGAAAGAATATGATTTTAACTCATCATATATATATAATTTTCTCCAGCAAACTTACATCGACCGTAATGGGAAAGAGTTGTCTGAGATTCTGAAGTAGATTTAGATAACAATATGTTATATAATAGTTTTTGAGATTTATACCCCTCAAATTGAAGGTACTTTTTAAATTTGCCCTCCATATTATTGAATTTCTAAATTTGCCCCTTCAATTGTTTTGTACGCTCAAATTACCCCTCACCTTAATTAATGTTAAATTTTGAAGGGTTTTTTGCTTCGGTTAAATTACATTGACCTCCCTATTTTTAACTTTTAAGGAAAAATCAACTCCAATCCATCATGAATTATCTAAGATCCAGCCCTGTATATGTTCTTATATCGTTCGCATCTTCACCTTTCTCCACCAAAAGAAGAGATGTCGACCCCAATCACAAATTACCCACGAGCAAGATACTTTCCATCTTATAATTTAAGCCCTTCCAAATACATTGTGAATTACAACACCTTGTTGAAATCTATAAAACAAGGATTGAGTGGGAGATGATGAAGCTCTACCCTAAAGTCAAAGGATGAAATGCTATTTCACATGCAGAATTCTAACTAGAGAAAGTGTATACAGAAAAGAAATTATCCAATCCAATAATGAAAAATAACCATTATGAATTAGTAAACCAAAATTGGGTTGTCTAGATATTACTAATGGCTAACTGGTTTTGTGATCACATATACTTTTCATCTATATTGGCTAAAAATCGTAATGTCTATTCATTATTCAAGATAAAGGAGATTATATAGTTTGTGAATTTTTGTAGCAAAATTATAAATTATAAAAAATTTAACTAGGTAATAAATTATTATTTTCATTCTATATTGACTATCAAGAAAACCCACAATTAAAACCGGGAGGCTCGCATAGTTTCTTAAAGTTTATTACATGATGTTGCTTTGCAAAACTTTCTTTTATGACCAAATATATATAGTCCTTCGATTATTGTTTCTGATCTTACTGTATTTTATCCTACTTTAGCTGGTTCACTGTTATGGAGGGAGATGTGAAGGAGGAAAGCGGTAGAGTTATATATGTGGCTTATGTTTTGTATTCCTGTCTTTTTAGTCTCTTTAAATATTTGTTATTTGACCATTTCTTTTTCTTAATTTTGGCAAAGACTTCTTTTCCACAAGGAATTCCAATAAGTAAAGATTGGAGTCAGCTTGGTCTCCTAAATGAAGTTCGAAATCAGAAGTATTGTAGTGAGTCATTATTTGCTTCTAAAAAACTTAATAAGTTTTATAAACAAGCATAATTCACCCGTGCTTGTTGCGGTATTAGCGTGAACAAAATTAAAAAATAATGGTTTAATTATTTAGTTTGGAATTTCTAAATTTATGGATAAAATTATTTTTTCTCAGTTGTACTGCTAACAAACTAATAAGAAAGAATATAAAAGTTGGGCTTTTTGAAGTGGTTAGGCTTGGAACCAAGTGTAAACCATTACATGAATTAGCAATTGAACGCAATAGCAAAAAGTTCAAGTCTAAGAGTCCTAGTAAACACTTTGAACCATTATATTCACTTCAGACTACACTCCCAGAATTAAGCAATACAAATAAAACCTTTTTGAGATCTTTAAGTGAGGGCAAGAACAACACTTCAGGTCATAGATATTTATATCGATTTTAGTCCAAAACCAAATAAACCAAACCGAATTAACCAAAGGTATTTAGGTCAGATCAAATCACTTCGAATCAGTTCACTTTCGGTTTGTCAAATTTTGATAAAAACCGAGTTGATTCACCATTTGCTCACCCCTAACCAAAACTCTGAAATTTAAGTGAGAGAGGGAACCTGATGTTATATAGAGGAGATGACCTCGGAAATGGAAAAACTATCAGGAAAAGTCACTAGTATAAGGTTATCATTTGAACTCCACCATTCTTGACTTCAAATTCAATCCACATTAATTAATTTGATTTTAAGTGCATTGCCCAAAAGAATGCCAAAACATGATATTTGGATCTGGGCCAAGCTAGATTTAAATCCAGGACCCAAAGACATGTTCCCAACAAGAACCTAAATGTTATTGAATCAGGTTCAAAGTTTCAAACATATCAAATATCTGATCTGTTTTGCTAACATTCTTAGCCTTATGATAAAAACAAAACAAATAATTGACAGATTCAATATCAGGAACACATTATGCTGCATGGAAAATCCAACGAATTTAATAATTAGAAAAACAAGTTACACATATATCCAGAGAGCAAAAATAATTGACACAGTCACCTAAGGACCTTGTTTGCTAAATCACTCATATTTTTGGCAAGCGGAGATTAGTTAATAATCAAAGATGCACAAGTGAATATTGTCTATCAAATAAGGAGGAGATCCTACTTTGCTAAGTAACACACTAGTTAAACGTGAATCACTAAGTAGAATTAAAGCTTTCTTCACCTTGTGATAAGAACTCAACAAATAATTGACAGATGCAATATCAGGGACTCATTACACTGCATGGAAAACCCAATGAATTTAATAATTAAAAAATGAATTGCATATAGATCTAGAGAGCAAAAACAATTGAAACAGTCACGTGAGGACCTCGTTTGCTAAATCACTCATATTTTTGGCAAGCGGAGATTAGTTATTAATCAAGGATGTACCAAAGTGAATATTGTCTACCAAATAAAGAGGAGATCCTACTTTGTTAAGTAACACTAGTTAAAGGTGAATCACTACGTAGAATTAAGGCTTTCTTAGCCAAGTTGTTCTCTTCACGCAACAATGAAATTAGAATATCTAACAAATGAGTAAAGAAATTAACATAGCTAGTCTAAACTAGAAAGCTAGCATGTTTTATGGTTCCAACCTTAGATGCAATTCTCAATGATAATTCATCCACACACTCAATTTGACTTTATAAGATACATGGCTCTACATACCTAATTTTCCCTACGTATTCAAAAGGCAAAAACATGCCTAATTTTGATCGAAACTATAGAGAGTGATAGGAACGAAAGGCTCCTTCTGCAATTTTGGTGTGGAATCTAGGTATTGAGTAGACTCTAATCACGCTAATATCACACTGAATGATACAAGGAATGTTCCCTTAATGCTGCCACGCCATGCGAAGGGAGAACATGCGGAGGAAGTGATGGTGAAAATATAACTATTAGATAGAAGCTGATATGGGCATCAGAAATAGAAACGTATAGGGACAATTTGTTATTATTTGTAAATTTGAGAAATGCACGAGCTTTTATAGAATAAGCATGGGTGTGAAGAAGGGAAGAACTAAGTACAACAATAGTGATCTGTCCTAATGGCAACTTTCTGATTTACCAGGATTCTAATATTCTTCATGACCCCCCTCATGCGCAACAACCTAAATAAAAACTGCCCAAATCTCTGCCGTACGCCAATCATGCTTGCCATGCATTTGTGATCCAGTTCATATTCAAATTGACTGTCTTGACAACCAGGAATTAATGTGCATCACTTTTATAACTAGCTACAAATGTCTTCCAAGTGAACTAATCCAGCTTTGCACGAAGAACTCTGGCAAGGGAAAAGACAAAGCATAATCTTGTACAAAGGGATGGGTTTAATTATACCTCTGTGGATTAATAGTCGGTTTGTTTTTCATCCTAAAGATATGAACCTCGTCTTTCTGGTTTCCGCAACGAGTCATCACCAAGGCTTCGTATTCATCGACCTCGAGGGTGCCGACATCTTCGGCCTTTAAAGTTATGTAATAGTTGAGGGGACAAGCAGCCCTCACGTTACACTTGATGACTTCCTTGAGTCGGAGTTCATTGCCACCCTGTGATAATAGTAATAAGTTTTAACAATTATTTTATGTTCTTTAGCGGAGGAGGAAGAAGAAGAAGAAGAAGCAGACCTCTTTCCTTCTCTTCTCGTTTTGGTCCTCCATAGCGAAGTCGGCGATTTCACGAATATCCTCAGCGGGCCAATCGCTGTCAGCCGGTTGGATGATACCGATAGCGAAAACATTGGGTAACGGAGGAACATCAAATCCCTAGTTAGGGGGGAAAGAAATGATTGAGAAAGATGAAGAACGATAAATTAAAATAATTAAAACACAAATAATTAATGAATTATTTTAGGGTTAGCGGCCGGGGGGCTTTACATCGCTGCGACGAACAGCTTCCGCGTACATGTCCCGCTCTTGGTCGGTCATCTCGTGGAGACCATCCCCGTAAGAATCGTCATCATCTTCCTCCGACGCCGACGCCGACGCCGACGTCAACATCCTCGAATTCGATCTCTCCCTCTCCCCCCCTCTCCTACGAATCCTATCACAGCCGTTGCTTTGCTTTTATAAACAATCAATCCTCCTGCTCCTGTGTTTTGGGCAGCGTTTACACATTAGCCCCCCGCAGTTGCGAAAATTCCATAACAAACCTCTAAACGCCCAACCCTAATGAGCGCCTATCTGAGCCATTTGGGGACCAGCTCTGACCCTTATTAGGATTTGAGAGATTATTGAGCAATTTTAGAGATTTAATATCTTAAAAAAACTGTATTTGAGTTACAGAAGAATAGACTATTCTCTTTTTTAAATTGCGTTGATCAAGAGAAGTTGAAGCTGCATAGATTATTTGCACTGTCCCTACTATCACCAACTAGGGAGAAAAAATAGAGGGGGCGGGCGGTAATAATTCTATATTGATCTGAATCAAGCCATATGCTCCCCTTTTTAATAAGAATTCCAACTAGAAGCATACATGTATTGTAATGTGCTTCTCCATGGGTATCCGGTAGCCATGTGTGTAGGGGTATGATCGGGAATTTGACAGCATAAACAATAAGGAAGCCCAAAATAGAATGTTATTTCTAATGCCACATGATGTGACTGATGAGCCAATCTTTCAAAATCCAATGTTGGTTCATTAGAACCATATAAACCCATACCTAGAACCCCTATTAAGTGAAAAATGGAACCCCCCACAGTGTACAAAATAAACTTTGTAGCCGAGTACAAACATCTCAACCCCCCTCCCCCAAACCCCAATGGATAAAAGTGTTAGGTTGAGAGTGGATACCAACCTCCGACGACGATGAGGAGCTCCGGCGAAGCTCCG
>BQKN01000871.1:179108-202602 GCA_022839385.1 Asparagus kiusianus
GGGGGGGATAAGAAAATAAGAAAAAGCAACTAGCCATGAGGATATCAAACTTATATTGCAGATATCCAAAAAGGAAAAAAAAAAGTCAACCTATGCAGTCAAATTCCGCTATCTACAAGTGAGCATGCATGTTAAAATTCCAAACCTGTGAAAATGTGCAGTATCATCTGCCTCTCCCGGGTTAGTTCCTTCATCATCTCACTGCTAGATTCTGCTCCACCGACATAGTCACAATATGCAGAACGTGAAGCACCACCTTCCAGCTTTGCTAATTTATCAGAGAGCTGAACACTTTGGCAGTATCTCTTCAATTTTCTGCAGATGGTCCTTCTGTAGAGTATCTTTTTTTTAAAGTTAATGAAGAGTTTCATAACTATAGGTAGTAGATTGGGTTATTGTGTGTTGTAAGTATAATTAATATGGGAGTTTTAGAAATACAAAAGCCATGTAAAAAAAACCCACAAACCAAATGATCTTCATTCTACAAAGAAAAAAGAAACTAAAAGAAAAAGTAGGAAAGAATCTACGGATCACAGAGAGTGGAAGAGAGAGCAGACGGAGCTTCAAAGGTTAGTGAAAACTTTTTAGTTATGTATTATGGGTTAGTTTATAGGTTAAACATAATAACTCCTTCCGGTCATCCGCGTCATCTCCAGCAACATCCGATGAAGTCTGACCATCCATGGTCCTAGGTTTCACCGGTGGTCATCATCATGGCTGCCGAACCCAACAAATCCATTTGGGTTCTGGTGTAAACAAAATGGAAGAGGAGAGAAAGATGAAAAGAAAAGTTATTTTTATGATTTATCAATTAAAGAAGGTAATTTTCTTTTGAAGAATAGCCAGAATTTAAGGAAACACCATCAATTACCTTAATAAGGACTGATTGACTAAGAGCTGCAACTTCCTGGTTTCTTCAGGACGCGCTACTAACCAGCCTGCACAAGAAGTGTACAGAGTTCTTGTTTTTGAGGAGATTACAACATTACCCTACTGAATGAGAGTAATAACAATGTAATGTTCATCACTAAGTTCCAAATAAAGCTGCTTGAAAACAAATATAAGTAACAGAAGCAATATGATAATGGCACAAAACATATAATAAAATCTCAAAAACACATGGATACTAAGTTCCAAATAAAGCTGCTTGAAAACAAATATAAGTAACAGATGCAATATGATAATGGCACAAAACATATAAAATCTCAAAAACACATGGCTACTAAGTTCCAAATAAAGCTGCTTGAAAACAAATATAAGTAACAGATGCAATATGATAATGGCACAAAACATATAAAATCACTAAGTTCCAAATAAAGCTTCTTGAAAACAAATATAAGTAACAGATGCAATATGATAATGGCACAAAACATATAAAATGAGCCCAGTCTGTAGTTTTACACTATTTCAAAACTTGGTATGAAAAGTATTGACAAGTATATGACTATTTGCAGATACACATCCAACACAGAAATTCCAAAAGTAGGGGGAAAAACAAAAAAATGGGGGAATATTCCACCAATGAAAGAGTGAATCGTTATTATAAACTGAGAAAATGGAACTAAAAAATTTTAGGACCATTAATAGAACAAGCACTTTCAATCTTAAGCATGTGAGTCCTTAATCAGAACTCAGAAGTTACATATATCATCAAACCATAAGTGAAGACTTTGATCCTAAAGTCCATGGCACATCCACATAAACTCATGGAAAGCAGTATCAGTTCAACGAAATTAAGAAATTAATAAGCTTAAATGTCGCAAGTTGCATTCCTCGTCCATGAAATATGACTTACAACACCAGAGAATGAACAGTATTTTGCATTATTCTAGATGACCAAAATCAATTCATCTTCACAGACACAACAAAGAAGTTCCTGACAATAGAAATACAGGCCAATGAGAAAAGACTTTTAACACTATGTCTAGACTCAACATTATTCCTCTCACCATGCCACACAAACTCCTCGAAGCCAAGGTATACATCTTTTTCAAGAACAAAGGAATTTGAAGCAAAAGGTGAACTATGGAATTTGATCTTGACTACATAAAATGAAATCATTAAACCATATTCGAAAATACATGTGAGAGAGTTTTAATCGTAACTACAACAGTATTTTAACTACAAGGGTAGCAACAGAAAGAAGCAAGAGAAGTATTTTTTATCTCTCATTTACATAATTTCATTTCAGGAACTTGACCTATCTTTGATAATCACTGCCTTCTTCCTTGTTAATTTCCACAGTTTCTGACACTATAATAAAGAAAACAAGAGAGCTTATATCCTGAACTGAACACAGTGCCCTGTAAATGAAAACATGCATAACATTAAATATCACCAATGAAAAAAAGGAAAAGGAAAAAAACTGTAACAAAAAGGTGAAAAACTTGCCAATTGTGCAGCACACAAATTTCGATTACTCTGGACCATCTCCTCCTCTTCCCTCGTAAGGATTTAATATGAAGAATTTGTCTATTATTAACCTACTAACTAATGTCCTCAAAAGAAGATGTAAAAGAAAGTGAAGTTCCCTAAAATTTTACTGAAGTTCCCTAAAACTCTAATTCCTCATCCTAATCAGAAACGCCTATCAAACTCATGTCTTGTCTCCTAAGCAAGACATTCTAGTTTTGATGGTACAGAATGTCAAGATGGATGTTCCACGATCCCATGAGGAGACCATCAAACATCCATTCTTACAACGCCAATGGTACTAAAATTTGATCACATCTTACCTATCACTAAACTATGAACATAAACCAAAGAAATTCAGGAACCTATTGAAAGGAAGCAAAAGAGTACAAAAACCCATGTCAATGGAAACATAACTTAATTGCACAAGCAACTAGAAAGCCTAGGGAATCGAGGGGAATAAGAAACCCATGCTTTTACATAAAAGACAGAATAAAGTGGTGATTGAAGAATATCCTAAACACTGCAACTACATGACTTCTACAGTCTAGCAATGGATGCCTCTCCACCCACAAATATGACGGGTTATATAGAAGAGATCCATTATTAGAAATAATGGAGGTGCGTGAACCTGAATGACCAAATAGAAACATAATCTAGGTCCTTTCCCTGATAATTGTATCCAAATCATGAAGAGGAGATGAATAGTCCAGATACACTCATGGTTAATCCCCATTCATTCCCTCATAGGAAAGTCTATATCGTTTCCAGTATACGCATGACTAGGTTCCTTCTCTGTTGACAGGATCCAAATTCCTTAAGGATATGAACACTTGGATTAATTCTCTGTAATTAGCAGGAGATTATTGGTTTTGATTCTTTCCATGACTGGCCAACTGTTAAGATTGTCAACAAATAGGTGGATTTGCAAATCCTTTTTTCTGGTTAATGTAGGGGGAGTCAAGGTTATTAAAAAAAAGCAAATAAGAGGATGACACAGGTCATATCCACAGGTTGCCAAGTTTCTAGATCACTTAACTGAGTACATTATTTAAGACGAATGCATATGGATGACAGAGGGCTTAAGAGATAATCTTTTTCTCCTAAATACCCAAAAACTCGAGGTTTTTCTAATTAGTCAAACGATCCAAGAAAACTCTGGTTCAAGCCAGAGGGAGATGATTCAAAGACATTCATAGTCCCGTAAGGTATCCGAATTAAGATGAGATCACTGACTTTGGGTATATCCTCCTATAGTTCAGAATTTTGAAAGTTTAGAGGTAACCTTTTGCGCAAAAAGAAAAGAACAATGTTTTCTATTAAAAAAAAGTTTTGCTTTTTCATTCAAAACCAAAAGATAGATCATTAACTCTTAAATACCTGCTGTTATGTTTAAAGACAGCCATTATATCCAATTATATAAAGAAAATAATCTAAACAAATTTCACAAATTTTCTCCTACAAATTTAAGCAACAATCAATTATAATAGTGTCACCTTGGGCAAGGCAAGCCCCAACTATTGGGTTCTGGAACAACCCAAGTAGTATGAGCATGTCATGTGGATTCCCACCAACAAATTATAAACAAAAATGTGTCAACCTTAAACACAATAGTTTCAGTTTAGCACTGAAGATAAAAGATTTGGAGTTCAAAGCAGTTACCAAACTAGTAATATGTTACTCTAAACAAATGGTACATGATATGTACTCAACCTGTGTCCCATCATTCAAAATTTAAAGAAAAGGTTGTATCACAAAGAATCTACTTATCCATCCATCACAAGAAAGTACATTTCCCATAAAGAACAGCTAAAAGTTTAACATAAATGGTAGGACAGAAGAAAATGTAACTGCATCTCCATAATAGATAAACAACTGGGCATAGTACAATGCACCACTGCAACCCAAGAAAATAAAATGGATAGACCTAAATTAACTGAAAAAATCATCATAATGGAAGAAATACATGACATGATTTCCGGAATCACTTATGGCGAAACTTGGGACGAACAGCAAACACACCAGGTCTTGCATCATCGAAGCGGTATCTGGTACAGTTAAAAAGAATGAGCAAGTGAGCATTGGATGAGAGGGTAATAATGAAATTCCTCGCTTCAGGATTTTTGGTGAAACCTACCCATTTTCTATGAGAAAGCTTTTAATTGCTAAAGGTAGTGCAGCTTGTCCTCTGCTGTGATTGCCCATGCCTGTAAGAAAACATGGAACAATTTTCCAAAGATATGGGTCACCATGTAGAAAAGGCATATATTTTTTAAAAAAAACTGAAAATCATGAAAAGTTTAGAAGCCCTCTAAACAAAGTAATCAAAGTTACCACTCTGTGATTATTAATATATTCATATAATCCACACCCGGTTAACTTCCCTTCCGGCCAATATATCAAAATTTCTCCATCAAACATTTAACCGCAAAGCAGTAACTGCTTAATGAGAAGATCACATAAATTCAGGAGAAATTAACTATTTTCGCATACCGCCAGCTTTATGTAACTAAAACCTTCAATAAGCTAACAATTTATGTGCAATGCAATTAAAACAACTCAACACACAGTGCATAGTTTTACTCATAAGCAAACTATTTATTACGGAGCACTTATTTTCACCAATAAGCCCATGAGCAATATCTACAGCAGGAACAGTAAACAGAACGTGAAAATCTCAGTCAAATTTTTCCTCATCACCTAATACTCAATAACAAAGGGTGTGCTTTGCATTGCTTGCAAAAAGTGCATGCACCATTTTTTAAGACAATGGGTGCTTGTTTTTCACCCAAAACAAGCTTTCTAGAGAAGCAGAAGATTAAAAAAAAACGGCAGTTAAGAGAAGCCTGGCCTTTTGGCTCCTGATGGCAGAAAAAGCAACAGAAAGATATATCATGTGATCTCTTCAATCTCTTGTAAGTTTATGTCATCTGGCATTTACATAATATTCAAGCCTTTTTCTCTTTTTTCTGAATTGCTCTTATCAAAATTCTACAAGACATCCATGCAAATTAGAGGTAGGCTTAAATTAACTTGCACTGAAGAGATTACTAGCATGCTGGTGGTTTATTTTTAGTTAATGAAGTGGACCTCAAAGTAACTTGAATGTAAGAAAAGATTCAAATAGCTGAGCCCCAAAATCTGAAAGAGAAGCTTTCTTGTTGTTGCAAATCCAACCTTAAGCAAATTCCTTCCAAGTAATCTACTTCGTTTGCTAAACATTTAATATCAAATATTTCAACTATACTAAAACAATCTTCTACAAGGTGATTTTATATAACTCTCTTTTAACCGGACTTGAAAGCAAAGCAGCACCAAACACACCCTAAGCAGTTGTTTCCTAGGGGGGAAAATATTAAGTAACTAGCCATATGGATATCAAATTTATATCGGAAATTATCTGTTCAGAAGTCGAGGAAAAAAAGATCAGTTATTATATGCAGTCGAATTCGGATATCTACAAGTGGCATGTTAAAATTTCAAACCTGTGACAACATTCAGTATCATCTGCCTCTGCTGGGGTAATTCCTTTTTCTTTGTCTCACTGTTTGCTTCTATTCCACCAACACACTCACAAGATGCAGAACGTGAAATACCACCTTCCAGCTTTGCTAATTTATCAGAAGAAGCTGAACGCCTTGGCGGCATCTCTTCAATATTCAGCAGATGGTCCTTCAATGCGCTTACAGCTTCAGAGGCATGTAGGCCATGCAAATCTATCTTCCATATGTCATTTTGGTTGTTCCTGATGGATAGTATTTTTTTGGCAGCATTAGCATTCAATTTTTCAGCAGACAACCACTCATCACGTGCCCTCGAGGAATACTGCTGTGCTGAAACATGGTCGCCTCTCAAAAAGGCATTACTAGCAGCACGTGAATGCTGAGATGCCAACCTGTTTTTATTGGAAGAGAAAGAAAATGAATGATGAACATGTGAAATACATTGCAGATCATCTTTCCAAGACAACACATAAAATAGGTTTAGTCCAACTTAAAAGAACCTATGAATAATATGGTCAAGTAATGATGAATAGAACTAATTATTATCCAGTAGTAAAATTGCCCATAAATTTTAAATTAATCTTGTCATGCTTTCAATTGATCAAAATTTAACATAAGGCCTATGTACGAGCCTTGCAACAGCTATGACACATTTCAATATTACAAGACAAGACAAAAGCAATAAGGAGTGACAAGTCAGTGACTGAATGTGTTAATGTTAAACAAGACGAATATCAATGTTGTTGAAAACTAGATTGGACCAGCGCAGGAGACATTACAACAGAATCTATTCAATATTTAAATCCAATCTGGGCTGCAAATCTGATCAATCTAAAGCACACAAATCAATAAACAAGCCTAATGGTTCGCTGTTTCATTTCCCTTCATTTGATCAAAGTACAAAAACACTTGTGCTTCACTGCAAAGAGCACAAGAATGAATCTTACATAAATGAGTTGTATACAGTCCTATATGCCTGATTGGAAACAACAAAGAAAAGGAGAAAATCGAAAATCTATCAGTATTCATAGCACATGTTCAATGGCATCTACATCCAATGTCAGTTAACATCGTGATCTACAAAGATTAAATCTTCACAAAAAAAATTACCTCAACAGAAAACAACACAAAGAGGGTTTTCATGCTAAATACTTTCTAAAATTAGAAGATGTATGTAGGCGTGAGCATTCAGTTGGTCAGTCGGCTTTTGGCCAAAATTTTACAGACTGAGACCTCGCCAATGGCTTCTCAGAGCCGAACCAAAGTGAAACTGATTCGGTTCAGTTAGTGCAGTGCAGTTGATCAGTAATCTTGAGTATTACACTGCAGAGAACAACTGACCAAACAATACGTGCTCATGACGTGATAAATCAAGTCATCAGTCATCTGGAAAAAAAACAATATCTATAAATCAATGGAATTATACTTTATTAGTTTAAAATGTCCCTAATCCCTATGACTATACTACGCTATCGACATCTGTCAACAGGTGTTGTGTACAACTTTAACTCTCTTGACTGCCATCCTCTATTTATTAGTAATACTTAAATTATTTTATAAGGAAAATCTTAGACATACTGTCAATTGTCGTTTTCAAAAGAATTAAAATCTCAAGTTCATGGAGTTGTGAGAGAGTTAATGTATGTTATATTCGGTCAGGTATGGGTAGTTCGGTTTGCAATTTACTCAACCCGACTTTGATTTACTCAAACCTACCCAACCGAAATTACATTCTGCACCAAACCAAACTAACAAAGTTCGGGCAGTTCAACCGGTGATTTCGGTGTGAATCAAACTGTGCTCACCCCTAGACCTGACGATTCTTCGGCGATAGTATGTTACCAACTTTTGCATGGATAAATAAAAGGGTTAATTTCACCAAAAAAAAACCCTAAATTTAGGAGGGGGTATGATTTCTGTAGATGACAAATAATCGAGTTTGGAAGTCTTTTCCACAAGGAACTTTTAGTTATTTGCAAATTACATCTATGCTGGTCTGCTGAGAAAAGTTTGAAGTTCAAGGGGGTTTAACACCACAAAGTTCAGGAGTGTTATGTGAGATAAAATAAAAGTTCAGAGGGCTATGTGGAACCCACACCCCACCCAAAAAAAAAAGTTCGGGGGCGATTGGGGGGGGGGGGGGGGGAATTGTTATGTGAAAATAACCCTAAATTAAAATGATGCATATCCAAAATTGTACATAGATTTCATGTATATACTGGCCGTAGAGAAAACTCACAGTTATCACCGTGAGTTATTCACTAATTACATGCAGTGGCTTCAAGAACACATGCGGCGTTGCATCCTCATTATAATTGCTTAAAAACAGTAATACATTAAAGAAACTATATGCAATAACATAAGAAAGATATAATCTTTAATCAGCGAATTAACAATTAAAGAGAAGCAATATGTTTATACTTATCATATAAAAATAAATTGAGGTTTGCCTGACGGAACCATTTGGGCATTTATCATGTAAGTTGACACAGCTTGCATTTGTCATGTAAGTTGACACAGTTTGCATTTGTCATGTAAGTTGACACAGCTTGCACAGTTAAGGCAGCTTAAACCAAGTATGCGCACAGTTTAACAGAGAAGCTTCTTGGAAAAAAAAAAGCAAGACAAAGCATTAGAGTACAGGACATGATAATTTAAATATATATTTTTTAATATAAGAACTCAAGAGTATATTCTATGACTTCAGGGTAGGTGTTTTCTTTTATTGTAAATCACTCTTGGTTGTGCTTGCAATTCCTGGCCGTATTGGTCACCTAATCTTGGAAATCAATATAGCTTACACTTACACGCAAGTCGACACAACTGGCATTATTATGTATGTTGACACAGCTTACATAGTTACAACAGCTTACAGCAAGCGCGCGCAAAATTTAACATAGAAGCTTCCGCAAGCAAGGCAAAGCCCTAGAGTACAGGACAAAACAATTTAAATATAAAACTCAACATATGTACTATGACTTTAGGATGTGTTTTCTTTTATGCTAAATCATAGTTGGTTGTGCCTGCAATTCCTGGCCGTATTAGTCATCTAATCTTGAAAATCAATATAGCTTGCATATGATCAAGTTTAAACCTTATATCAAAGTATGTGCCATGCTTTCCTAGAGAACCTTCTCAGAAAAGTGAGGCAATGTCCTGGGTAAATGACAAAATAATTTAAACTCAAGAATTCAGTTTGCATACTAGGAGTTTAGTGTATCTGTTTATTATTTCTGATATTGTAAATATTGTTGCAGATGAGCCTAGAATTTGCAATTACAGCCCATGTAAGTCTTCTAATCTTGTGCGCATCTATTTGATAAATAATAAATTCTAGTCAAAGTATATAGTATTTTTGCTCTTAAATTTGGTCCATCTAACCATTAGATCAAAACTCCGAAGTTATGATGAGGATTGAGGATTATAGTTTTATATTTAGTTCAATTTTACCGCAAGTTCAATGCCATTTTTTATGGGCTGAAACGTCAATTTTTAGAAAATTCGCTTAAAATTCGGGGCAAATGAGATTTGAACTTGGGTTGCTTAAGTCCTCTAACCATTACACCAAAACTATGAAGTTATGGTGAGGATCGAGGATTATAGTTATATATCAATTCTAACATACCCCCACAAGTTGATGGCCCCTTTTTATGGGCTGAAAACCTGAACTCCGTATCAGTAATAATTTTTTAAAATCCACATTCAAATCGTGGCCAGCAAGATTCAAACATGGATTACTCTGATATCATCTTAAATTTAGTCCCTCTAATCATCATACCAAATTAAATTTAGTCCCTCTAACCATTACACCAAAAGTTCAAAATTATGGTGAGAATCAAGGATTATAGTTTTACATTTAATTTAGTTTTATATTAATTCTAACACATATATATAAACATACCTCATCATCCTAATAGCATCTTTCCGGTGGCTCAAGTAAACATCGTCCTCTTCCCACTCCGGTTCAACAGGCACATACAATGTGCTTTTGGACATTGACACCTCATTATCCCGATCTGGTAACTTATTTTCCACGACACTACTTTCAGTCAAGCATTTACTTTTAATTTCACATGTATAACTCTCTGTAGATGAAGTTGGGCCAGAAAGGCTGTGGTCCTCTAATTGGGACTCAGACATAACCATTTCTTTTAAAAGAACAGATGTTTGGTCTACATCATTATTTACGGCTACTAAAACATCCTCAATTAGAGTTTGATCAGCCCATGGATGTTTATCTTTAAGCATCGTAACCAGTGTTGCGTCAGATTTTCTCGTCATTTGATCAATGTGATGCTTTGTGACAGAATTGTCATTTACAATCTGGGTCTTGGAATCACCCCCAACCTGTTGAAATCCTGAATAAGGGTGGATTATTGAAGAAAAAGGCTTTATTGATACATAATTAGTTTTCAAAAAAGGTCTAGCAGCATTAGATGCCGTTTCTGAGATGGAGGGGTAAGGATCCACATTGTATTCGGTTTCAGTGCCTGGCTTGTGTCGCTGCTTGCGATCGAAGTCAGCCCAACCTTGACCTCTTGGACGCTGCATGCTTGATTTTAGAGGACTTCACAGTGATGGAAACAAGATAAACTGTATCCTGTACTTGATGGATGAAAGGTGTTAAAGTTGCACGCAGTACTTATTTCCCCAGAAGAAAGTAATAGAAAAATCAAGCTTGTGAAGCCCTCAATATCTCAGTGTGATCAGCAGAAGTTTATCTGAAATAATACAAAGGAATAACATTACTCTCCATTCCAGTATAACACCATGGAACGGAAATAACAATGTACATGTGAGGAAGTAAAAAGACTTAACACGTTTTTCCTCTACTATGAGCACATAGTGATCATAGAAAATTGACACAGTGAAGAACCAAACAAAAAGAGCAGCGTTATAGTAGTAGCACAGATAAAGTTGTATTCTCAATAACCTCGGAATCAAAAGATCGCCCAGAAAAAAGGATTTCAAACAAAATCAGCTTTAGGTAAAGGAGCAGTATATCTAATCGAAGGATCTAAGGCTAAAAACATACTAAACCTTCTCATTTAATGCAAAATTATCCAAAATAAAATTTTAAAACCCACTAGTTCTTTAAAACTTCCTAAAATAGAAAATTCGATATATAGATCATAAGAAACATTCTTTAATTATATATATATATAACACAACAAACTTTAAGCTCGTAATATCACCCTTTCACTCTTTTGTCCATATTTCTGAATTACTGCTACATTAGAAATAAATCCACCTTGGTTCCCGCAATCATCACTAATATAAGACCAGTGTCGACCGAACAAAGTCAAGGATTGTTCTAGCTTTCTATTCAATAAAACCAAAACTTTGCCGCCATGGTCCGCATTGTTAGGTTCCTTACTAACACCTTGGTAACTAACTCTATCCACACAGGGGCATAGCCAGTAAAGGCTTGCCCTGGGCAGCTGCCCAGGGCAAGAACCGGCTACGCCACTGCCTATTAAGCCAGCTAGTTAACAGACTACATAGTTAATGGTCGAGTTTGCTCGGTTGAAGATATGTAAATAAGACAGAGAAGAGTTCGTTAGGTGTCGTGGTGGTTTTCGAAGTACCTTATCCATAATGGGCACAAGTTCTTGTAGCTTCCTAATGCGTTCACTGATCCGGGTCCTCCTCACCTAAATTACTAAGCATGTCAGATATATAAATTAGCAAGTAATTAAAGAGTTAGTTTAATTAACTTTCTAACCAATAGCAGTTAATATATCCTGAAACTGCAGGAACTTTTCTATGGCCGCCATCTCCGACGATGTCTTGGGCAAGCTGAACTGATGACTCACCCCTCCATTCCTCACCTCCTTTATTTTTCGCCCAGGGCAAAAAATAATCCTGGCTACGCCACTGTATCCACATAGAGTCAATTATATCCTTAATGCCACAACCAAGTTTATGTACCATAGGCATGTCTGTATTTTTTACTTTCTCTGACAATTTTATTTCTTTTTATTTCTCCTAAAACTGTTGGGGAATTTACGCCGAAACCCCTAAGCAGCAGAAACACGGTATAGAGAAAAATACACCAAGATTTAACGAGGTTCGACAACTGCCTACGTCCTCGGGAGCCATACAATTAAATTTCTTATTAATCAACAAAAAATTACAAATCTCAGAGCATATCCCAAACTGGGATCTCTCAATACAAACATTGTTAATAGTCCCAAACTACAGTGTTAATAGTCCAAAGGGAATAATCCCTATTTAATGCTCTTGAGAACAACCTCTTTAAAACCCCTCTTAAATGAACAACCCCCTTTCTTAAATCTCCCCTCAAAATTCGTTTGAGAGCTGGAGAAAAATTCCACGAAAGGAGAAAAATCACGGCTGCGATTTGGGTCCGCCGCCGCTGAAGGAAACCACGCGAAGGAGAGAAGGAGAGAGAGAGAGGGCGCGGCTAGGGCATAAGGGGGGCAAGCTCTGGGTTTCCCTTTTATAGGGAAACCCTAGGGGGGTCACGCTGGCGACAGGCTGTTGCCAGCCCACGCGCAAACCTAGCCTCGAACCGAAGTTCGTCTGCGGGCGTCAACCTCGTCCGCTTGTCTGTTCGAGCTCGAGCCTCGTCCGCTCGAACCATGAACCTCGTAATCCACAAGCTCGCGCGAACCTCGAACCTCGTCTGCTCGAACCTCGTCTGAACCCTCGTTCGCTGATCTCGAGCCTCGCCTGAAACACGCACCTCGCCTTCGACTTCGCCTGCTCGAACCTCATCCGCTCACGAGTTCGACCATCGTCTGATCCCGACCCTCGTCGGATCTCGAGCTTCGCCGTCGACGTCGCCTGCAGAGGTTGGTATCCACACTCGATTTCAACAATCTCCCACTTGGAGACCAACCCGACATCAGCATGCTATCTTTTCTTTATCATCTCTTGTGTGACTCCGTCCTCATCACCTATGCATGAAGGCCAATTGAAGTTGCGCACAACTCCAGTTTCTGAACGGTCACCGTCTTTGTTAACATATCTGCTGGATTCTTACTTCCTAGAATCTTCTCCGGTTTCAACACGTCATCTTTCAATAGGGATCTGATGAAGTGGTATCGAAACCCAATATGTTTCGTTCTAGAATGAAATATGAAATTCTTAGCCAAGTGGATCGCACTCTGACTATAGCTATGCAGAACATTCTTCTCTTGTTTGAATCCCAGCTCTGTTAACAAACCATGAAGCCATATCATCTCTTTACTGGCTTCCGTCACTGCAACATACTCAGCTTCTGTAGTGGACAGTGATAATTTTCTGTATCTGTGACATCCATCTAACAGCTATAGTTCCGACAGTGAATACGTAACCGGTGGTGCTTCTTCGGTGATCGACTTCACCTCCAAAGTCTGCATCTACATACCCTTGTACTTCTACTTCTCTATTACCAAAGTGTAAACACTTCTATGTAGTGTCTCGTAGATACCTCAGAATCCACTTGACCACTTCACAATGAGCTTTTTTTGGATTCGACATAAACCGACTAACCACTCCCACTGCATGACCAATGTCTGATCTCGTACAGACCATTGCCCACATCAAGCTTCTAATGACTAAGGCGTAAGGAACCTTAGTCATATTCTCTTTCTCTTCTTCTGACTAAGGAGACTGATCCTTCGATAAATGAAAATAGTTGGCCAAGGGTGTACTCACTGGCTTGGCGTCGCCCATGTTGAATCTTTACATAACACGGTTGATGTACTCCGTCTGAGATAACTGTAAAAGACCTCTTCTTATCTTTCGTGATTTACATTCCAAGGATTTTCTTTGCTGGACCTAAGTCCTTCATGTCAAACTCCTTTGACAGTTGCTGCCTCAAGCCCCTGATATCCTCCATATCTGCACCTGCAATCAACATATCATCAACATACAACAGTAGGATGATATAATTGGATCGATATCTTTTGAAGTAACAACAGTGGTCGGCGTTGTACTTCTAGAAACCTTCATTGTGCATAAAACCGTCAAACTTTCGGTACCACTGCCTTGGGGCTTGTTTCAGACCATAAAAGCTTTTCTTGAGTCTGCACACCAGGTTCTTCTTCTTTTCTTCTGAGAAACCTTCTGGCTGGTACATGTATATCTCCTCTTCTAGATCTCCATGAAGAAAAGTCATCTTCACGTCTAACTGCTCAATATGAAGATCTTCAATAGCTACAATACTCATCACTGTCCTCATAATATTTAGCTTCACCACGGGAGCGAAAATATCGGTGTAATCAATTCCTTCCTTCTGCTGGAATCCTTTAACAACTAGCCGAGCTTTATATCTTCTGGAGTCATCCTGCTCCTCTTTCACTCGGTACACTTATTTGTTATGGAGTGTCTTCTTACCCGTGGACAACTCAGCTAGTTCTCACGTCTGATTTGAGATAAGAGACTTTATTTCATCTTCCATGTCAAGCTCTCACTTGTTCGTATCTCCACTCTAACAAGCTTCATCATAGCTTTCAGCTTCTCCATCTGTCAACAGATAGTTCATGTATCTCCTGTTGGGCACAAGAGACAGTGAAAATCTTCTCAAAATCGGAGTTGGTGCGTCGGGCTCCTGCGCACTGTTCTGTCCAACAAGATCTTCTGGCTGAGAACCTTTTGCATTGGGTTCTTCCGAGAGGTTACTCGGGACATCATCTGCATCCACAAATGTTGACTCGCTCTGAGTCATCTATCTTATGCATGCCCTTGTACATCACCTTCTCGTTGAATATCACATCTCTGCTCCTGATCACCTTCTTGTTTTCGTTGTCCCAAATACGGTAGCCGAACTCATCTTCACCATACCCGATGAATGTGCATTTCTTAGACTTGGGATCAACCTTATTCCTGCCTTGATCATCACTAATATGCACATAAGCTACACAACCGAAAACTTTGAGATGTGAGAGGCTTATCTCCTTTCCGCACCATACCTCTTCTGGTATTCTGTGCTTTAATGGAACCGATGGACCTCGGTTGATCAAGTAAGCTGTTGTGTTGACTGCTTCTGCCCAGAACTGCTTCGGTAGGCCTGATTATACCCGAATACTTCTGGCTCTCTGTCAACGTTCGGTTCATCTGCTCAGCTACACCATTTTGCTGAGGCATGCCGGGCACGGTTTTCTCCATTCTGATCTTGTGCTCATAGCAGAACTTTTTGAATTTGGTGTCTTCATACTCACCGTCATTGTCGGTCCTGAGCTTCTTTATTCTCAGATCAGTCTCATTCTCGACCATAACTTTTCATCTCCTAAAAGCTTCGAATACTTCTGATTTATGTTTCAGAAAGTAGACTCACACTTTCTGAGAGTGATCATCGATAAAAGCCACGAAGTAGTATTTTCCACCAATGGACGTGGTGGTGGTTGGTCCCCAAACATCTGAGTGAACGAGCTTTAGCTTCTCTTTCCTAGGGTTTCTGCCACTTGGCTGAAAACTGACTCTCTTCTGCTTTCCAAGTATACATTCTTCACACATATCTAAATCAACTGATTCTAGACGTGGGAGTTTTCCCTTTGTGTGCATGATTTCCATCCTCTTCTCACTCATATGACCGAGTCTCTGGTGCCACAGCTTTGAAGTCTCATTGCCTATCGTAACTGAGATCAAACAACGTGTACCTACTGTCATATATAGGGAACCAGTCTTCTTACCTCGAGCAATTGTCATTGCGTCCTTTAAGATCTTCCAATCTTCTCCATGGAAGGTCGTTGTGCATCCTTCGCCAGCCAACAGGCCTACGGATATTAAGTTCTTTCTTAGATCGGGAATATGCCTAACATCCTTTAGGTCCTATACTGACCCGTTAAACTTAATTTTCACCACACATTTGTCCACAATAACACACGGTTGATCATCACCAAGGTATATGTATCCAAAATTTCCGGGAACATACTTCTCGAAGAATTCTTTCTGAGAAGTAGCATGGAATGACGCTCCTGAATCTAACACCCAAGATTCCTCCTTACTCTCCAAAGAGCAAATCAATGCGTTGTCGCCTCCTGAAGTGGAAGTGACATTCACCTCTGTCTTCGCCTCCTCCTTCTGTGCACTCTTGCACTGATTCTTATAATATCCGGTCTTTCCACAATTCCAACACTCGATAGCCTTCGACCTGTTGTTTGGATTCCTTGATTTGGACCTCATGTCCTTTGATCTACCTCTATAATTTGATTTGTCTCGCCCGTTCCCTCAGGTTAAATTTCTACCTCTTGACTCTGTATGCAATACTGAAGAGGTTATAGCTTCACCCGACTCTCTCCGTCGGATCTCCTCACTGAGAACCAGATCACGAACGTCGTCGAACTCTAACTTGTTGCTTCCCGACGAGCTACTCATTGTCGTGACTGTAGCGTTCCAACTATCTGGTAGGAAAGACAAAAGTATCAACGTCCGAACTTCCTTATCAAACTCAATTTCAACTGAACTCAATTAGGTTATGATCGTGTTGAGTTTATTGAGGTGTTGTGCTACTAACGCGCCTTCCGCCATTTTCAGATTGAATAACCGCCTCATCAAATGAATTTTAATTGCGGCTGATGGCTTCTCATACATATTTGAGAGTGCTGCTATAAGACCCGTTGTGGTCTTCTCCTTCGCTATATTGAATGCAATATTACGAGTCAACGTCAATCTGATAATTCTGAGAGCTTGTATGTCTAGAAGGTTTCACTCATCCTCCTTCATCGACTATGGTTTCTTCCCCGATAGTGATTGATACAGATTTTTCTAATACAGATAATCCTCTATCTGTATTTTTCAGAATCAGAAATCTGTTCCATCAAACTTCTCAAGTCTCACTTTTCCTTCATTTGCGTCCATGACTCCTACTTGAATCTGATTTTTTTCTAGATCGTTTCACGCTCTGATTCAGTTATTGGAGAATTTACGCTGAAACCCCTAAGCAGCAGAAACGCGATATAGAAAAATACACTAAGATTTAACGAGGTTCGGCAACTGCCTACGTCCTTAGAAGCCACACAATTAAATTTCTTATTAATCAATAAAAAATTAAAAAACTCAGAGCAGATCCTAAAACGGGGATCTCTCAATACAAACACTGTAGCTACAGTGTTAATAGTCTAAATGGAATAATCCTTATTTAATGCTCTTGAGAACAACCCCTTTAAAACTCCTCTTAAATGAACAACCCCCTTTCTTAAATCTTCCCTCAAAATTTGTTTGAGAGCTGGAGAAAAATTCCACGAAAGGAGAAAAATCGCTGCTGCGATTTGGGTCCGCCGTCGCTGAAGGAAACCACGCGAAAGAGAGAGAGGGCGCGGCTAGGGCATAAGGGGGGCGAGCTCTGGGTTTCCCTTTTATAGGGAAACCCTACGGGGGGTCACGCTGGCGACAGGCTGTCGCCAGCCCACGCGCAGACCTAGCCTCGAACCGAAGTTCGTCTACGGACGTCAACATCGTCCGCTCGTCTGTTTGAGCTTGAACCTCGTCCGCTCGAACCACGAACCTCGTAGCCCACAAGCTCGCGCAAACCTCGAACCTTGTCTGCTCGAACCTCGTCTGAAGCTCGACCCTCGTCCGCTGATCTCGAGCCTCGCCTGAAACAGGCACCTCGCCTTCAAGACTTCGCCTGCTCGAACCTCCTCCGCTCACGAGTTCGACCCTCATCTGATCCCGACCCTCGTCGGATCTCAAGCTTCGCCATCGACGCCGCCTGCGGAGGTTGGTATCCACACTCGATTCCAATAAAAACTTTACCGAAAATGTGAAGCTCCCATCAGTTCTCTACTCTCACCTTGAGCCTTTCTCAACCTTTCAGAACCCCAATACTTCCATTGTAGCTGTAATTTAGAGTGACTCAAATACCTCAGTTAATAAAGTTGCTATCTTGTAAATTACACTTGATAATTCTCCAAAATCCTAAGGGTCCATATCCCGTCGAATTAATATATTATCTTCCTAAAACAGCAAGAACCCACCTTTGACTTAAATTCCTGCAAATTCTCATAAAATTGAACCAAAAACAAAAAAAAAATTAAAAAAAGAAAAAAATAATTATTTTACCTAATTTAGATTACTATTTGAAGAGAGGTACCCAGAGCTCTCGTAACCAGGGCGTTGACCGGAGGGAGAAGGAGAGATCGGACGGCTGAGATGAGAGGTTCTTGCAATCGGACGGCGTAGAAACGGCGATCGTCGACGGAGAAGAGTACGATTTGTATCTGTAATCCATCAAAAACTACGATTTGTTTTTTAGGAAAAAGTTTTGGGGAAGAAATCTTTGAGGTCGAAAACGAACCAACGATAGAGGAGATTGACTATCTATTAGATAAAGGTACAATTTGGGTTTTTGCAACAACAACCCAAAATGTATTGTATTTTCAACTTTAAACCCCAAATCTGCATGTTCGCGAATTTCGCAAGCATTCTTCTACGTTGACTTTTGTGTCCTCCCTCCTTTTGGGTCCGTTTGTTTTGATTTTTTTTAAGAGGAAAGTCTATCAAAACTGTCAGTTTTGACAGGCTTTCTTATAAAAACTTATTTTTTAGAGACGTTTTTACAAGAAAGTCTGTCAAAACTGACAGTTTTTGTCAGTTTTGGTAGCTTTCACACCATTTCCTCTTCAAAAAAATCAAAACAAACGGGCCCTTAGCAAAAAAAACTGAAGTGGACCATGTGCACTGTAGCTAAAAGAGGGGTGTGCCTCAAGGTGTGGTTAAGGGTGTGTCTGTGGTGTTTTCCTAAAAAACGTAAAATATATATACTTAAGATAAGCATTTTTCATATATACCCTCCAAATTATACGTGCTTACTTCCAATTTGTTTATTTCTGTCGATTTTGCCTTTCAATCTAATTACGGCTACCTCCGTTCACGATGGTGGTTCACCCATTAATTGATTAAAGTTTTTTTTTTTTTTTGTATTTTTGTTGCTTAATCTCATGTCGGTATGTGCTTGATCCTCAGGTAATCTCACTTCTCAAAGTTTTATTTTTAACTGTCAATTTAGGATCTTGGCATTTGAAAGATTAAGCTAAACTTTTGGGCCCCGTTTGGCAAAGGGTTAATGAAGAGGGATTAAAGAGAAGGATTAATGTACTTAGCCCATTTGATAATCCAAAGGACTAAATTATTAACCCGTTAAATAAGTTTTATTTTAGCCCTTATGATCAGTTTTAGTGTTTGGGAATAACAATGATTTTGACTATTTTCTTTATAATTAGAAGGGTTAACTCTTATTCCATCTAAATAGGAGTATTAGTAAACCCCTCATTTTGAGGGGTTAACTCATTTTAACCCCTCTAGAGGAGTTAACTTAACCCTTCTATATTTTTTATGTTTGGCAAATTATGGAGGGTTAACTCACTTTAACCCTTATATAGATTTGTTGTGTTTGGCAGGTTAAGAAGGGGTTAAGTCTCCTTAACCCCTCACTTAACCCTTTTCCAAAGGGTACCTTGGGGATTTGAGCTTGGGAGAGAGCAGCTCGCAGGGAGAGGAGAGAGAAACAAAAAGGGTTACAAAGAGATAATCTAATTATCTTAGTTTTGATTAAGGACATGCTAGGAACTTCTAAAAATGTTGACTAGATTAGTAGAAAATTCCAATCTGATTCTCCAGTAATTAAGTTGTAGGATAAAATTAGACAGAAAAAACAATTTGAGGGGGGGCATATTTACCTACTGCGTAACAGATTTTAAGATTCTTGAGTTCTTGAGGATTAAATTAGTTTTATGCTGGTGCATTCGATTCGACTTAATCAGTCTACCTAACTTGTTATAATGTTTTATAACTAAAAAAAATCAATATAGTTGTTTCCAATAGATTGCAATATCTTTAGAATTAGGGGTAGAATGGTAATAGAAACTTTAGTTATAAAACTCAGGTTAGAGTACAAGTTTAAGAATATGTAGATGTAGTCTTAATTTTTGATCTCGTTATAGGTATATCTTTTCTTTTGTATGTTTCTTCATATGTTATGATTTTCTAATCGTAGCGTGCAACGTTATGCATTTGTATATATTCGACTATCAATATGTTTTTATCATGAATTTAGTGGAGACTTTTTTTCTTTTTGATTTTTCTTGTTTTCTATTGTTTCTTTTTTGATATGCGAACTTCCGAATGCATCTGGTTATCACAAATCCTTAATATTGGACTATGCCTAGTGATATGTCTACCCGATCAATAAAAGTAGTTGACTCGACCAAAGGCCGGACTCCACCATCTTGCTTATTTTGCACGACAACGCAGTTGATTTGCTTAAAGCCATTTGACCTCATAGATATAGAATGAAATGGACCTATATGGTAAAGAACCTATGTTTTCTGCTGGACTGACAGAAAAATTCTCAAGACCCTCGTTGCAGTCTCATCTTTGACATTCCACAAGGCTTTTTAACTACTGATACTATAAATGGGTTTAAGATAGCTGTGTCAGGGAATAGATGTAAGGAATTGAGCTTCCCGGATCACGTTTAAATTTTTTTTTTTTGGCGGAAGCAACGTGACCCTAAACCAAAACCTGCCCGGCCTAGACCTGTCCATATACTATAGCCATTGGCCTTTAGGGATCAACCTGGACTACTAATCTTCTTTAACATATCTGATTATCAAAAGATTGCAAATAGAATTACCAAGCTACAGAACTAACTCTACAAGTTTAAATCTTTACCTTTGTTCCTCCGTTAGTTAAGAACCCACGGCCGAGGAAGATGTACTTGCTGCCTTGAGTCTTCACGCCTATGATCAACGTCCGCCCTCCATGTGAGTAGTGAGACTCTGATCAGCACGTCAAGATCAACTTCTCCTTGATTGAAACCACCAAGGGAATCTCTCTCTCTCTCTCTTGTTTTAGTTTTCTCTAAAAGAAAAACTAGTCTGTCAACTTCTTAACCAAGAGAAAGGTGAGGTCGTATTTATAAAAATCAAGGGCCCAAGAGTTCTATCTCCCATATGCTGTTTCAACTGATTGAAAACACCAAGAAAATCCCTCTTGTTTTGATATGCTGTTTCAACTGATTCTATCTCTTAACTCCGATTTCGAATCTGAAACGTATTTGGATTTGACTTTACATCCTTATCCTTTTACTCTCATGAAAACCACTATTGGGTCCAACCCAATAAGCATCATGACCATATCATACCAAAAACCCAATTGTGATTATCCATTGGATCCAATCCAATGATCACAATCCCTCTTATAAACACAGTAAGGATCTTATCGAACCGATCGTCATGGATAGAACATCGACCTAGGGGTGGGACACCTAGGATCCTCTGTTATTGTACTAGCCCAATTAACAAAACACTAACTCCACTAAAGAGTGTTTGCTGAACTCTGACAGTAGAAGAAAAATGCTTACACAAGCCTAGACCTGATATATGTGTATTGATGAATGTACCCCTCTACCAAAATATCCGTAAGAGAACAGGAGATAATATCTGTCAACCTATTCAATTACCTCTTTTCCTTGATACATGATTAGATCCTCTGATATGCTTCTACTCTAACTCGAGTAGCTGTACAGGTTCCATCAATCAGACCGCCAATCAACTCAAGGGGATATACTCAAATAACTGAGGGTAGATTCCATCTTGACATAGGAGTTCGCAATACCTTGAACCTGGAAACCCAACGTACTGAGGTGTTGACCATCTAAGAGTCTCACTCATTGGCACATCAAAGCATCCTAAGTCCAAAGCTTGAGTCCTTCCATATGTCTCAGGATTAAGAGTTATTTCATCCACATCAGGGAATAAGATTATCTGTGTTTGATGTCGACAGAGTTTTGGTCAAATACAATCTTATGTCCATCATTGTACACGATAGCTCTGTGGTATACAACAGTATATTAGCCATGAGAACTTCCTTCTCACATGGTTGAGATCCACCATCCAGTTAAGGTGCTAACCATACTACAATCATGACCTAACAGGTAGCCCATTCCTGTTAGTGACTGTGATACTCTAAGATGATTGTACATCTCTGATTATGATCTCCCTTGAGTATCTCCATACCCAACATAATCATGATCAACCATCTGGGGACAATCAGCATATCTATAATACTCAGAATATAGAACAAAGTAATAAGCAAATTTATGTCATCATAAATCAGATACAAGTGTTTCAGTATGAAAAGAAAAACTGGTTTGAGGGCACACAAAACCCAACAATAGACTGGCAGTATCTTTATTTTCCATTGTTCACCTGTGTTAGAGTAGTGTGTGCCTTGTCAGAAGTCTCCGCCGGAAAAATGATCATATCAACCATGCATGCATGATGCATGCATATGTAGGATTTTTCATGTAGTGGGTCAAAATGCATGTCAGTATACTAACTACTTCCAGTATTTTGGGTTTTTAAGTGGTGAAGAATGGTTCAGAAGTCCCCCTCTTGTGAGACCCAAAGGTTGATCGCAAGAGAAATTGGAGTAAGCGCAAAATCCCTTTTCATGTTGATCATGTTCCGCCCATGAATTTTACATAACCGTATTAAGTTTTCTAGTCATCTTTGTAAATTTTAAGATTAATGTTGGCGCACGCCACCCGCAACCCAACACCAATCGTTGCGCATCAATTGGCGATATACGAGGAAGAGTAGCCTGTGGAAGCGTCACCGAATACCCTGATTAGATCTCCTTCTTCTTAATTTATAGACCAATCGATCACTAGGCGATGTGGAAACACAAAGAAAATATGGTTGAACGAAAGTGAATATTAATATACTACAGTAAGTAGATCAAGAGACAAAGACATAGAATTTGCATGGTTCGGCAATCAGCTACGCCCACGGGAAGAGAATTGAGTCTTCTTTTATTTTGAAGATTACAAGATAATCTGTTCTTGTGATCTAAGATAGATCTCAAAAGAAACACTCTCTCAATCTCACGAAAAGATCTCTCACAAATCCTAGATGTCTTCGATTAGTTTTCTCTACTTCTCTTCTTCTCTTTTACAATATGCAGCTCCCTTCAGCTTTTGGTTATTTAAAGGCATTTCCCCTCTCTTAAATTTATGTGGGGCTCAATCTTTGACTTGGATTATCAATTCTAATTCTCTTTTACAATATGCAGCTCCCTTCATGCTAGATTTGCGCGCTTGGGATACATAGTTGTTTCTACACTAGGAGGGTTTTTCATGTTCATTCATAGGATACATATAGTTGTTTCTGAATTAATGTAAGGTGTACACGCCCCTCAGTTCTCCTCTGATTATCTGTATTAGTGTTCTGAATTTTGTGACAATCTTAGTTTTTTGCTTGATAGTTGATACCATACCAGTAGTTGATCATTACAGTCATTCATATATACAGAGCCAAGGTTATTGAAATTTCAGTTTTGATTCTCAGTATCATTTGATACAGTCCTTTTTTTTAACTAGAAATTCTCACAGGTCACCGGCTGAACCTGCCAATTTTATTTATCGGTGGCAGGAATAGCCATTAAACTTCATAATTTTTTTGGGTAGGATGATATATCGGGTCGAGTAGGATCAGGAAGTATCACTTAATACAGTCCTTTTAAACTTCATAATTTCTTACATAGATTGCATTGGTATATTTCTGCATCGATCGTTTATATATATATATATATATATATATATATATATATATATATATATATATATA
>BQKN01000871.1:205338-216339 GCA_022839385.1 Asparagus kiusianus
ATTTTGAGAATGAGGTTTAATTAACTGCGGATTTAATTGCAATTAGTCTCCAATTTTTATCTCATTTTGGGGACTCTCTTAGTACTAAAGAAAGGCTCGAAAAGAGCGTATAGTAGATGCCAGTTGCCCACTTCCCAGTTTGAGCATCTTCACTTTTTGCGGCACTTTCATAAAAAGGACGTGCTTTTGGGATCGATAACTAGCACTTTGGAGGGGAGTCTGTGGAAGAGGCTGATGAATTGGCGGTGTGGATCCTGGCACGAATCACAAAAAAAGAAAGCAATTATTTCGATTCTGATTGTGGACCAAATTGAGCGTGATAAAGTTTTGCTTGCACACGATCAAAATCGAAGGACAGGTAGCCGGGGTACGTAGAATTCCCTTTGAAACCCTCCCGATATTTAGTAAGTAATAGGTTAATTAAATTGTCCGGATCGAGATTGGGGTTAGGAATGTTTGTTGGCTTACTTTCTATAAGTGGGTGTAGATTGAGCTAATAAACTATTTGGTAACTAATTTTTTGTGTATATATATATTTATATAACATTGAGATGGACACAATTATATGTTACCCGAGATTTTTGTAAGGGATACGTGAATGTGAGCTCTACATCATCCCCTAATAAATTAATATAGATCATCATCATCCTTGATAATGGTGTTGATAATAGTGTTAGTAATGGGTTTTTAGTCCCACATTGGTTGTGAGAACACACCTCACCCTCTTCTACTTGTGTAAATATATGTGCACACTCAATATTCAACTTAAGGAAAATTTACCCGAGACTCTCTCTCTCTCCCTCTCTCTCTCTCTCTCTCTCTTACTTTAACATGATATCAGAGCTAGGGTTGTTATTTCCCTTGCTGCTTTGCAGACGTTTAACGCTTTTTTGGCGTTCCTCTGCCAGATTTTTGGCATTGCCGTTTGAGGCCTCTTAACGCATTTCGCGTTCTCGTTTAACCTTCGGGTTCCATTTTAATTTTCGAGGTTATATTTTAAACCATCGGGTTCTATTTTAAAGGCATTACCGTTTCAAAACCATCTCTTGGTCTCAAATTAACGGCATCGCCGTTTCAAGCCGTCTCTCGGCCTCAAACAAACAGTATTATCGTTTCACAGTCAGTAACGACATTCGCCGTTTCAATCCATCTCGACGTCTAAACGTCTCAACATCGGCATTAATCCGTTGTAGGACTCCGGCGTGAGCATCAGATCTGGTCAATCTTCGGGCCACCTTGGTCGTCGGTTGCTTCTTTTTTCTCAGATTTGGCAGTCATATATAAACCTTCGGGTTCAAATTTAACCTTCGGATTCTTACATTTTAACCTTCAGATTTCTACATTAACCTTCGGGTTCTCCTTTGAAACCCTCCCGATATTTAATAAATAATAGGTTAAATGGTCCGGATAGAGATTGGAGTTAGGAATGTTTGTTGGCTTACTTGCTATAAGTGGGTGTAGATTGAGCAAGGAGTGAGTAATAAACTATTTGGTAACTAATTTTTTTTGTATATATACAACATTGAGATGGACACAATTATATGCTACCCAAGATTTTTGTAAGGGATATGTGAATGTGAGCTCTACATCATCCCCTAATAAATTAATATAGATCATCATCATCCTTTCCTCCATGTGGCACCTTGTGAAAAGAAATCCCAAATAACAATAGTGAGTGAGAGACCGAGGAGTGTGGCACTGTAGGTAGTTAGAGGTGATGATATAACTCATGCACTAAATTGTTGAGGACCCGTTTGGATGGGGTATTTTACCCCGAAAATTAGTAGGAAAGCTGCCAAAATGGCAATTTTTTGTTAGCTTTCCCCCAAAATCGCCTCTTTAAGAGGCGATTTTGGGGCAAAGCTGCCATTTTGGCAGCTTTCCTCCCAATTTTCGGGACAAAATACCCCATCCAAACGGGCCCCGAGTGTGTGAGAGTTGGCTTAATTTGATGATAAACCTACCACTGAATGCCAATTGGTATGAGATTAATTTTCCTCTCGAACTAGTGATAACTAGCCTACAAGAGTTGGACTACTTTTCTGATGTAAGACGTGATAATGTAGAGTTCTTTGTGTGTCATTGCAATAAGAAATCATGAGTTTCTATAGATACACTATAGATTTTTTTTTTTTTTAATCTCATGTAGTACAAAAATAAAATAGTACGACTCTCGTGGTCTAGTAAACATTTTCATTTTCCTAACTGTTTCTTTTACTTTTATTATGACAAAATCTGTAGTCTGTTTATTGTCAATTATTGATCCAACTTAAATATAAAATTATAGTAATAGCTGAGAGAGTTTAATATCAGTAGAGAAACTTTTTATGTACTCTCAACAAAGTTCATGCTCATGCCTTATCAATAAAAAAAGTAAATAAATGCAAATCTCATTGGAGAAATAATTGGGTAGCTGTGGTCTTAGCATGGGATAGAAACTTTATTTTCTTAATTACTCTCATGGTTTAAAAAACACACACACACACAAAACTAATTAATATACTTTCTCTTAATTTCCCCTTTTTTGTTGGTGGCAATTCATTAAGTTTATCAATCAATCGAAAGTAGCATATAAGAAGAAGAGGAGACGGTAATATTAACTCGGAGCGGGATAAATTGAATGCCAACTTCCATCTGGTGAAAAATGATCGACGAAAGATATTTGGAAACAAGAATATCATCTCTCTCTGACTTTGTCACTTTGTCTTTTGGAATGGAATCATGGAATATATACCAGCTACACTTCAATAAACGCTTCAAATTATCGTCAACATTATCAATCTAGAAAATGATACGTGCACACCCACAACCACAATTCTAATCACATCCTCTCTATTTTGCTACAGTGCACCGGGCCTCACTTGGAATTTTAAAATTTTAACATCTCACGTGGGGTCCGGTGTACTATAGCAAAATAGATAAAATGTGTGGTTGGAGTTATGGTTAGGGGTGTGCCCCTGGTGCCACTCTATAAATTTGGATTGGGATCCTCTCCTCATGGATCCCCTCCTAATATCTCCTAATAAGAAGATCGTGACCATCAATCTATCCATGGACGGTCAAGATTAACTCCTCCTCCCTCTCATATTTCTCCTCATGAGGAGATCTTAGCCGTCCATGGATAGATTGATGGCAAAGATCTCATTAGGAGATATTAGGAGGGGATCCACGAGGAGAGGATCTCAATCCTATAAATTTTTACAATTGTGGGTGCATATGTGACTCAAGTACAGTGTTTCAACAATTTGTCTCACCGCACGGACAATAATTGTCCACATTGTTGGGGGACACACACACAAACTTATGCACGTTAATATGTATGTCCCGTGTATGATATAAGTATATTATTTGTACCTCAATCATTATGCACAATAGTAGGATCCATTTTATACTACTTAATTTATGTGCTCCCCTGCAATTTTTGTTCCCTTGTAGCATGTCACCAAGGTCTGGCACGATGCCCATCGACCTCAAATTTGATTCTGATTTTTTACTTATAATATTGACCAGTCGTACAATAAATGAGGTTAGAGATACAGTATAGTTTTGTATTTAATTTTTATTATGAATCCCATCATTTTTATTTCCACGAGATATTGTTGGTTAGAGGGGGGCTATAATCATGAAATTTCATCGCTCAACATATAACTTTTGTACTATTAAGAAAGATGAGAATGCTAAACTCATACACAACCACAAGAGGCCTTTTGGGTATATTTGTAGTCCGATTAAAACAGTCTTATTAAGTAGTTTTGTTATTTTTATCACTGAAAATATAATATTTTAGATGACATGTTTTATAAAACAGATAATTTTGATGACGAATCTACATCAGGGTAGCATAAATTGTATATAATTGCTTGTGGTAAACCAAAAATGCTTAAAGGGCAAAGAAAATGGTGATGGTACTACAATAGTTGTACTATTTTTATACTAACAGACATAAAAAAAAAGGTTTTTTGTTTTTAGGTCTATTTGTTTACTTGGTTTTATTTTTAAACCCAAGAATTATTAGGTGTATCTTTAAACCCAACTTTCTTTTTGTATTTATCTTTAAACCCAATTCCAAAATATAATACTCTCATATGTAGGTCCCTCTATATGAGGAAATTGGGTTTAAAGATAAATTCAAAAAGAAAGTTGGATTTAAAGATACAACTAATAATACTTTGGTTTAAAGATAAAGTCAGGTAAACAAATTGACTTAAAAACAAAAAAACCTAAAAAAATGAGGTCCATAAGAACTTATAAGATCGTAGTTTGATATTGATCAACTCGGGTCTCTAACAACTCATTCTCATCCTTCACCACTGAGCAAAGTCTCAATGAAGACTACAGGTTTCATACCTTCCATTATGATTTAGAACCACTGGTTATAGATTAGACACATAAAACTAATTAGGAATAACATCTGAAGCATTAGCTGTCATCAGCTTTAAGATTAACACAAAATGACTAATATAACCTCCCTTTTCCCTGCAAATTTAGCTGTCAATGGAGCCCAGTATTGGATATTGTCTCCAAACATTAGCCGCTCATAACCTTGGACAAATTCTAACAACATATATAATAAAATTATTGGAGATGTACCTCTAAGAGAATGAACATTTCAATTCGAAGGACAATTTAGATTTATTTCTTTTTTATAAGAGTGGAGGAGGATGCATATGCTATTATAGACCAATATCAGTTTGTCTTATGTCATGTTTGTACAAATATCTCTTTTGTGGTCTACCTGTTTGCTTCAATTGGTCTATAGAAATTTTAATTTCTATTTACTATATGTATGGCCGGTTTTGGTTCTTCCCTATATCCATGTCAACGGTGAATGACGGCAATGTCTTCTCTTCATCTCCATGGATGTTTGGAAGAAGAAGGTTATACATCACTAGTAAGAGAAATTACTTTTTCTATTTATCAATTTCAATGGATACAGTTTGTATCCTACTTTTATAAAGATTCTTTTGTTATATTTCAATGAACAGGGTATGTCCCTTGTTTTTCTCTAAAAAAAATTGTTAAAATATTTGCCACCCACAAGCAAAATTATGTTTCATTTGCTATTGCCTATCCCTATGGCTATTGGGTTATCTTTTTATTCCGAGTCACATATTAGTAACGTCATGAGAGAGATTTTGAGTTCTGTGGTACAAGTTGGGTTGCAATTTGATTTGGACAGTGCTTGATCAGCTTTCTGAGGATTTGAATGAGAATGTAGTTGAACCATTATTGCAGCCTTTTATCAGAAATCTTGCAGCCCATTGTTCCCATAGTGGTCTTGGGGGGTATCAAGAATCAAGATTTGGAGTGGTTAAATAGCAAAACTCTGAAGTGGTATTCAATAATTTCTTTATTATTAATAAAGTCAATCTATAGTCGTCAACTGTTCTTTTCTCCTTGTCCTAGAATTAAGTGATACAGCCATTTTCCCACCTCTTATATTTGATTGATAGATTTGTGCAAAAGTTATTGCAATTTATATATTTTTTAATATTGGTAAATCACGTCGCTTAATAAATATAATACAGGCTAGGATGGATGTAGAAAAATTACAATTTGCTAATATTTGACATACATTCAACATTACCAAACTCAGCCACTAGAGGCTTGTGACCAAATTCCCTGTCACTATTGCCCTGTTTGGATGGAGGGTAGAGAGGGGGAGGGGAAGAAAAATGAGGCTTTCACCTTGTTTGGGAGTTTTTTTAAGGAGGGTAGAGAGGGGGAATGAAGGGGAAAGGAGGGTAAATTTGCTTGGTTTTCTTTCCCCCCCAATTTGGGCGGTAGAGGAGGGTAAAGGAGGGTAAAGGGGTATAATGACATTCTTACCCCTATCAAAACAAATAAAATAACTGATATGTTATTAGTATAAAGTCATTTATGTAAATTTACGTATATTTACTTCCTTTCACCTTCATTCACCTTACTCAACTCCCAAACAACATATTACAATTCTCTTCCCTTCCCTTTCCTTCCCTTCTCGTTGTTTACCTTTCCTTCCCTTCCCTTAGTAAACTCCTAAACACACCATATATTTCAACTCTGAAGCAACAACGTTAACAGTGGGGCTTTGTTCATCATAATAAACCTACTCATTGTTGTATTTCACCAAACAAAACATTGATTAAAAGATTAATAAACTGGGAGTTATTTCGACATAGCAGCCTTGATTCCTGAAGCAAACATATTCTTCCCTTCAAATGTAAACATACGCAGAACTCCTTAAACCACAAAGATAACAATGCTTAAAAACCAAAGATAAGGGGGAATTGAAGAAAATGTCTTATTACTTTTTGGCCAATTACTGATATCAGCATGAGAAATACACATAATGTACAGAGCAGAGATGATCTACTCCAAGGTTTTAAGGAGCCTGAACAAGCCGGCAGCTTCTCTGATCCTTGAGAACTCAATGCAGAAAGCTTGAACTTCAATGAAAAGATCTTGCACTGAAAAGTTAACAGCATCAAATGTATTTTTGAAAGTTAAAAACATTTATGAAAGCAATAAATTTTGGGGCACATTAAAGGAGAAACACGATGATCGGAGAACACAAATATAATGCGTACCAATAATAATAAGCCTTGGTTGAAATTACACATAAATAGTCTAAAGTTCCACATATTTGACACATATATCCAGTGTTATATTTTTCTACATAAAAATACCTAAAATTTGTTTCCTACAGATAAGTAACCATCACTGCTTTTTGCAGTAGCCCTGTTAAAATAAAATTCCTAATAACATTCTCTTAATTTAAATCTCAAGGAATTAAAAAAAAGGGCGGCAATGGAAGATTAACAGGGGTCGATCATAATAGAGAAAGTAGACAAAGTGAATTCATACATGAACTCATAATTCAAGAATAAAATCAATCAGACTTACCATTTATGATCTTATTGCGGATAAGACTCTGTAGAAAAACACAAACCAACCTCACCAGTCTGTTCTGCATGTACTTGTCCTGGTAAAGGGCATAAGCATTCTATTAGAAGCATAGTTCAAGTAAGTGCTAAAATCAAAATCATTGTCAACATGGTCGCATACAGATTAAGAAAAAAGAATGAAGATTGTGATACACAACTAGATTCTGTAAGGACTAATTTCATAAGTTTGCAGCAAACTATCAGCAATTTAATGCAACTGCTAAAATTATAATGGATTGACAACATAATTCAGAATGAGAAGGAAAAAATATCAAATTTATTTATAAACGCGGTTTAATTCCATAAGAATTCATTTGACATGGAAAGTTGGCCACAGAGAATCAGTGTCCCTAACTGACCAGCACAGAAAATCTGAAATGTACAATAGAGAGACAGATGTTTACATGTTTGTGTTTACATGTTTTTACTCTCAAAAACACGACGTTTTACACACCACTTACAGTGGACACAAAAAGAATGATACTGGAATACTTAACACCCAATATTGGTCCTAGTTCTGTCCAGCTTCCTTTTTTTGATAGTGCAAATCTGATTTATTTTTTGCTTTTACATGAACTTTTCGAGTCATGTGACATAGCGTCGACTCTAATTGGAGAAGTTTGTCTGGAGTAGTATGTAACTAGAATACCTATGAAGGAAATTTTATTAGACAAGTCAACCATCAATGCCTTTGTAGAAAAATGAATGGCAGCTGAAAAAGGGATGTTGAAATGGACAGGTGGACATATGCTCTGCCACAATTCATCAACTGTCTGCCACAGCTTCCCACTACTTGAAGATGATTAGCCCATACTCGCAACCCATATTAGTTAGAGGCAAGGCTCTAACTAATATGCATTCAAAAACATCCCTCACATATTTTATATATTAAGATTGAAGAAAGATAGCATCATTCTTTGCCAATTGCCGTCAGGGTTGACCAACATGTGCAACACAATCTAAATGCAAAACTAAACACAGAATTATTTGACAAGGGAAACCTTGATGTTTTCGCAGGATGATATGCAATTCGTAATGTACATGTGCACAAACTCTGTCGGGAGCTCAACTGCAGTTGTAAGCCTGTTTACAACTTCCATAGAATGAAGACTCATCTCCATATTAACAAGAACTGTGAAATACCTGTGACACAAAGACTATCGCATAACCATCTACAACAAACATATCATAACAAATACACTTGGAAAAGCAGTTAAACGGACTCACTCTGCAATTTCAGCAGAATTCATCAGCTTTATGAGAATGTCAACAGCAATAAGAGGGTTATTTTCTACTAGTTCCTGGAAACAAGAGAATAGCTCTTCAGATTTCAATTTAAGATGTGAATCAAATAATTTCATATAGTTCATAACAGGCAACCTACAGGTAACTTTCCAGGAGTAATACCACAGTGATAAACGAGCTTTGGGTCATTCTTAAGTTCTGCCAAAACTTGCTACAAGATGAATCAAACATTTTCATGTCAAAAATAGAGATGATTTGCAATATTCACAATGGGATACCAAGTAAACTAATAGTTTTATGAGAAAAGTTCCATCAAAGATTGTGCCAGAGTCTAAAACGTGAATGTTGATTAAGATGGAGAGTCGTGAGAATTGGATAGAGAACCTCATGCTGAGCAGGCATAAGTGGGCCTTTCAAGGCTTTCGCAATCAGATCCCTAACAGCAGCCCCACGGCTAGTGTCAGCACACATGCCATGATCCCATAATAGCTCGTGGTTATTGTCCGGGTTGAGCCACATGAGCTGGCAAAGAATCATAGAAGGTTGAATCAACAAGAAGAAAACTAGTACTAGCTAATTGAACTTTAATTTGATATGCTTGCCTCTCCATCAAGCACTGGGAGCCTTGGCGGCAATGGTCTTATCCATTGGGGACCTAGGCCTTCTAAAGACACTTTCTGAAGCAAACCAGTTACAGAAGAATCCCTATCCCCGGACCCTATTCTTGGTTTAGATCCTGGCTGTGAAAACTCAAATCTGGAAGAAGAAAAAATTTATACCAAAAGTTTCTCCAATGAATCTAACCAATTTACATAGAGATGCAGCAAATATCTTCAACTATAGTTCACTCAATTGACATACTCTGCTGAATTCGGATCACAACCATGAGGAATATCTGGATCTGGTACAATATTTTTTACAGACGCAGACATGAAATCACTATGATAGGGCGCAGGTTGCGATTCATTACCCTGTTGCTTTTGCAACTCTTCACGCTGCAATAAAACCTAAACCACCAGAAGTTATTCTTTATTAACAAAACAAGAGCCATGCTATGAAGTTCTGAACTAAATCATCAAAAGGAAATAAATAACTGGAAAGTGATCTATATTTCAGGAAACAGATTTCCTTAAACTCAATGTCTACACACTCACATATGATGAGGAATCGAATTCCTTCATATAATCTGCAGCTGACAGCTTCAGAACCTGTACAGAAAAACCTAAATGAAGATTGTTGACATTGTGAAATTGGAACAAAAGAATGTAGCCCTAGACGAGTAAAACATTATGACAACAATAAAGTGATTCAAGTGCAAGCACTTCAAGTAAAATAAAATAACACAAGCTACAAAACAATGTGAAGAATTCAATTTTGGGATATATCTACCTCAGAGGGAAAATTTTGATGTTGGTAAAGGTATTTCCATGTGATAGAGAGGTAACAATTTAAAGGCATTACCTCCAACAAACATAGTGAGAGGAACTTCTCCCCTGTTAAGAGGAGAAGATGTGATGCCTTCCACTCACTAACATGAGGATTCTCCCTGTTGGGAGGAAAGTGTGGGAGTTGTGCATTCTATTATACAGAAAGTAAATACAAAAGCACTAGAAAAGGGCATCCCTCGCCCTCCCTACTTATCAAGCCTCTTATATAAAAATGTCAACTTCATGCAACAATCATGTTGTAGTGACTCTAGTGAGACCTAATTCCTTGCATATTTATCAAAAGTTGAGGATGTTCAACACCTGCCCCACCCCCCCACCCCCACCCCCCAAAAAAAACACCAAAAAACCAAAAAAAAAAAGAACAAAAAGAACCCAACGCAATCAAGAACACACACACACACACACACAAAAAGAAAAAAGAAAGTACATAGAGACACACAAATGAAACAGCAATGCTTGTCAGCATTATCGGCTAGAATCCATAAGGATGTGTTGAAATATTCAGCTTGAGAAGTGGAGACTAGAACACAGGAGCAAGCAAGTCTCCATTCAAGGTAAATCATTAAACATCATATTATACAAGGGGAAGAAGTTGATGAAGGAGGAGAAATAGGATCAGTTTTGAATTCTAAAATTTAAAACTTAATTCAGGGTGACGATGAGGGAGCAATGCATGAACATTCTTTCTTTTTTATCAACAAACAGGTAATGCATTGGGGGTTTTCTGAAATAACTTAACAACTTTGGCTGTTGTTTCAAAATAACAAGATATTTTGCTGGTATTTTATTTTATTTTATGGGAGGAGGGGTATATCAAAAGTACCTTATCAAAAAAAGCAAAATTATAGATTCGAGTAGTAAACTACCTCTTTGTCATTAGTTGCAGCAATCGATCCCAACAGCAGTTGAATGAACACCTTTTCCAGTTTCTCAGCTGCATCATCACATGCTGCCTGTTTATAACATGCAATTAACGCATAAGAATTTTCCTAGGTAGGTAATTACAATTTAATCTCACAATATGGCACAATTACAGCTCTTGATGAATCAAAAAGCAGCACTGCACCAAAGGGAATGCATCCCCATAAACATGCTTTTTTTTGTTACAAAAATGTATAAAAATAGACTTTAGATGGTACATGGTATCCAGATTCAAATCTTCCCAACCACACATTTTAAAAAATGGATTAAAATGATACTGCTACCTGACTCCAAGTTTCTGCCCGTGAAAAGGTGCTCAGCCTGCAGGGACATGTTAGAATAAAATAATAACTCTCAAGTCTCAACCCTCACCACGGCTTCCAAGTTTTGGTGCAACAGAAAGGATTTTCAGATGAGTAAAGCCTCATCCATTACGATTATTTAAATTCAACATATGTCCT
>BQKN01000871.1:283204-307114 GCA_022839385.1 Asparagus kiusianus
GGTCGCGTTCCGCCTTCCGAGGGTCGCGTTCGCCAACGCCACCATCGTGTTCGCCTGGGGGGAGTTCGCCGTCGACTCCACCACTATCGCCGTTCTCGTCGAATCCGCTGAGTCGACGCTCGCCTCCATCTTTGCCTGCGCTCACCTGGAGCTCGTCGGAGCTCCTCCGTCGCCGGCGGAGGTTGGTTTCCACCCCCAAATCTAACAAAAATTAGTGAAATACAACTGGAATATGTTAAATAGTTATATTCATGGCAAAATTAGTGAAATACAACTTCTCTTGAGGCAACTCAATGACTTGAGTTTGGTAGAGTCAACCCCTACCCCTATCTATACGTGGCAAAATTGAAACGGTCAAAACAAACTGCTTACATTGACATTGCGTTGAGCTGTTGTCATCTAGTTCATTGCAGTCTCATCTTGCCTACTTCTAAATATGTCCAAAATTATATGTTAAACCTTTGGACTAGCTCATTTACTACCACTTGGGAAAAATTATATGAAGGGGCCCTTGTCAATAGTATAATTAATATACAAAATATTTTGATAGCATGCATATTCAATAATAATTGTCCATAATCAGATAGACACGTGGTTTTGACAAGACAAGAAAGCCTAAAATTTTCCAAATCTTGCAAACATAAATTCGTGATTTGTTAAAATGACAACTTATGCTACCATCCATATTTTGTATTAATTAGAATTGTAATAACAGCTTAAATTTCTGTCAGCGTTTTGTTAGATTTCCCTGCGGAAAAAAAAGGCACTGCATTTTATATACTCGTTACTCAATAGTTATACATATTTTACATACCAATTTATTTTTATGTTTCCATTATGCAACATATCATATATCATAACTCAAAATATCGCACCTCCCATCAATGAACTCATATCTCTAAAGACAAACTTGTCATTTTCCAATTTCTCCTCCATCCACTAGAAATTTAGAAGTAGACCCAATCACTCAAAAGATAGATTATTTTTCTCCCACTTTATCTTTTCCTAACCCCTAAAATAAAAGTCCATTATTAGTCCCTTAACCCCCAAATTATTCCTCAATAAACAAAACCCAAATCCAACGCGGGAACAGTTAGTTATTTTCCCCAATAATCCCCAAATCTTCTCCTAAAAAAACCTCAGCTCCGCCCCCCAAAATTGATGATTTCACCTCGTCAATGGAATCCTCAATCGGCAAGCTCATCTACTGCTGCATCTCCAATCGCAGCCGAATCCTCTACTCCTACAACGGCGGCGACCGCGAGATCGAAACCCTAGCTTCTCTCTGCATCGAAAAGGCGCCGCCTTTTCACTCCCACTACTTCCACACGGCCGGCGGCCGCTCCTTCGGCTTCCTCATCGACGAAACCCTAACCTACTTCGCGATCGTCGATCACGATCGCGACCGCAGCAACAAGCGCAAGTTTCTTCAGCTCCTTCATCAGATCAAGAACTCCTACAAGAGAAGCAACAATTTCGACGACGAGCTGATCCCGATCATCAAGCGCTTGATCTGCTCTTTGGAAAGCAAGAATTTCGATGTATCGAGCTCGAATTGTTACGGGTCGAGCTCGACAAAGGCGCCGCTTTTGGGGAGGAGCGGATCGGTAAAGATCGACGCGGCGGCGGCGGCGGCGCCGCCGGAGGCGGCGGAGGGCGGCGGTGCTGAGAAAAGCTTGAACTTGAGTTTCTCGAGCAGGAACCGGCAGGTTGGGAGGAAATTGTGGTGGAGGCATGTGAAGATTGTGGTGATTGCTGATGTTTTCTTGTGTCTGGTTTTGTTCGGGGTTTGGTTGGCGGTTTGTCGAGGGTTCCGATGTCTCTCGTAGAGATTCTGGCGGAGGGTTTTGGTTTGTATATATTTTTGATGAGAAGTTTATACGTAGATATTGTGTTTGTGATCATCTTGGAGTTGTTTTTTTTGGTTTGTGTTTGATGCATACAAGTTCCAAATTTTGCTTCTTTATGTCGATGATAATCGTCACATTGTGTGATTTCTTCATGTGTGACAAGAATTTGCCTTTCTGATTCCGAGCTGTTCTTGAATGTGGATGATTGATAACTCTCTTCAGATCTCATCTCCCATAATCAAATACTCTGCATTTCTCTTTTCGGCTATACCATTGATCTCTACAATGCTGGATATCTATCTGCACTTCAGTTTCTGAGCCCATTTATGTCGGAAGTTCTCGAACAACTGTGCAATATTTGCTGCCAGAGGTCCCTGGCCAGTTCTGTATCTCTGAGATCTCTATAGTTATCTCTGCTTCATTGAACCCTCAATGTAATGTGTATATATGTATTCGCCTTCACTTTGCTTTGGTATCAATCTCTGAGAGCTCGCTTGTACCTGATAAATTGCTTTATATAATACAATGTTGGGCATTACAATGATCCGATACGCACTTCTCATAACAAAAAATGTCTCTGAGAGGGCTGCACTTTGATTTGCTGGATCAAACTTGTCAGCGTTTCATATATCAACGCTCTCTGCGGATGAGCGAGATCACCAGCCACAAACACGTGCCTCATCTTCTCAACCTCAATCCAGCTACACCCTGCAGGCTTCTTCAAATCCTTATTCTTCATCATCATCCTCACTTTTTCCACACCGTCCCAGTTTCTATCCGCTGCATACATATTCGACATCACAACAAAGTTCCCAACATTCGCATCTTCCACATCTAACAATTTCTCTGCTGCGATCCTCCCAATATTAACCTCTCCATGAGTCTTGCAAGAACCGAGCAAAGTACTCCATATATTAGCATTCGCTTCGTAGGGCATGTCCTTTATGAAATCATGTGCTTCCTTTAGCCTTCCTCTTCTTGAGAGAAGATCTACTACACAAGCATAATGCTCCATTGTTGGCTCAATGTCATGGATATCTTTGATTGATTTGAAATGTTTTAACCCTTCATCCACAAGCCCACCATGGCTACAAGCTGAAAGAAGAGTTGTTAAGATAACATGATCAGGTTTTATACCAAATTGAAGCATTTCCGAGAAGATGTTAATGGCCTCTTTTGCCATTCCATGCATTGCAAAGCCTCCAACCATCGCCGTAAAGATGATCAAGTCCTTTTCGTGACAAGTTTGAAAGAATTTGGAGGCATCTTTAATGCTTCCACATTTAGAGTATGTGTCCAAGAGATTTCCTTTTACGTGCAGATCATCAAGAGAAGCTCGAATTGTGTAGGCATGAATTTGCCTCACTGGTCTAGTTGAGGCTAGCTGAGTACAAGCACCAAGAATGCTCATAATACTAACCGTATTAGGCTTCATTCCTTTTTCTTGCAATACCCGAAACAAACTGAAAGCTGAATTGTTGTTGCTTTCACTTTGAGCATAAACTTGAAGCATCAGATTCCAAGTAGTTTGATCTCTGTCAAGCATCTGGTTGAATATTTTCTCAGCATCCTCTTGATATCCATTCTTCATATAACCTGAGATCATTGTATTGTTTGTTACAATATTCCTTTCTACTAAGTTTTCGAATGTTTTAGATGCATTCTCTATGCTCCCACACTTTGCATATGCGTCAAGAACTGCATTTCCAACTGTTTGTTGGGTTGATAAGCCAGCTCGAAATGCATATCCATGGACTTCTCTTACCTTTCTCATTTCCATGGAAGCACAAGCTGGAAGAACACTAGTAATGGTGATGGAATCGGGTTTTATTCCATTGTTGATCATTTGATTGAAAAGGGTAAGAAGCTTCATCCACTGATCATTGTCCAAGAAAGCATTAAGCATTGCATTCCAAGATATTAAGTCTTTCTTTTGCATTTCCTTGAAGATATCCAGTGCAGCGTCTAATTCTCCACATTTGCCATAAAAGCTAATGAGAGCATTCCATAAGGATGTCTCTTGGCTTAGCATTGAATGTTGAAGAATGTAATCATGTATTCTTCGTCCCTCTTTGATATCTAGCAGTTGAGCACATATGGAAATAATACTCACAAGAGTGACCGAATCAGGCCTTATTCCACTCGAATTCATATCATGAAATAAATCCATTGCCTTTGAGAGCCAACCATGTGACGCATAGCCAGCAATAACAGTGTTCCAAGTCACAGTATCTCTTATACACATATTCTTAAAGATTGACTCCACTTCTTTCGTATCTCCAACCTTCGAATAATGACTCAATAACGCATTACAGACTGAAACATCCACTTCAAGACCAAACCGAAGCAGAAAACTGTGTATTTCTCTCCCATATAAACATCCTTTATCCACAAAGGCACATATTGGAAGAACATTCGCTACTGTAGCATAGTTGGGCATGAAACCATTCAACACCATTTCATAGAATAACTCAAATGCTTCGTCAAAGAGCCCATTTTCAGAACACCCTGCAATTAACGAATTCCAAGAAACAACATCTTTATCACCGATGAGCTCGAATGAGAGTCTTGCATCATCCATAACTCTTCCACACTTTGCATACATCGATATTAGTGCATTCCCTATGAGAGTTTCTCCTTCCAATCCTCTCTTAATACAATGACAATGCAAGCTCCGCCCATGTTTCAAACATCTCAACTTTGCACATATAGGGAGAACCACGGCAACACTTATATCAGTTGGCTGAACCTCTTCCTCATTGCATGTGTGCATCATATAGAACAAGCCCATTGCTTCATTATACATGTGAGCACGGGCAAAACCCGTGATCAAGACATTCCATGACACGGAATCTCTTTGACCCATGTTGTCAAAAACCCTGCAAGAATCATCCAACATATTGAACCTTGCATACATGTGCATCAATGACTTCGCAACAATTGCATTAATAGTGAAACCCATTTTTTCTGCAAACCCATGAAGGGATTTACCTAGGCTCGGATTGGAGAAAGTCGACGAGGATTTTATCGCTGCAGCGAGAGCAAAGGAGTCGGGGACTTGGCTGGAGCTCTGCATTGATTTGAATGTTGTGACTGATTCAGTGTGTCGTTTGTTAGCAGTGAAGGTTTTGATTGCCGAGTTGTTTGATTTGTAGTCTCTTTGGGGAATTTCATCGAACAGGTTGTGTTCGTTAAGGTTTGTACGAACAGAAAGAAACCTATGCTCGGTGAAGCGAAGAGATTTTTTGAGATGGGGAGGCATGAAGAGGGTTCAAATTTTCAAGGAGATTTGGTAGAATACACCAAAAGTTTAGGGTTTGATGGTTATTCTGAACCTAATTATGGTAATTATGGTTCAAGTGATCAAACAAGAGAAAAGAACGTCTGATCCTGTCCGATCTTAAGGCCCAAATGAGGTTGCGGTGGAGACGTAATTGTTGAAATCTAATTGGGTTTTGTCATATTAAACTTCAAAATCATTAGTAGTTGTAGACCCACAAGCCTTTATCAATTCTATATTAGGTCCCAATTCTTTATATTTCTAAATTAGACCCGAGTCCATTAAAATGTTTTAAATAAGACCCCTTAAGTCCAAGTTGTTTTAAATAAGACCTTCCCCAATCTATTAAGTTGTTTTAAATTACACCCAAAATCTATAAAGTTGTTCTCAGTGAGACCCTTATTTCAAACGAATACGAAGATCTGATGTTAATTTAGAAATATGAAAAATTAAGGGTCAATAAGGATAACTAAGATTTGAGGGTCTAATAAGACAAAAATCCAAATCTATTTCACAGCTCTAGCTATTATGTTAGGTAGGGTTTGGATATCATGGTGTTTTCCTTATTTTCATCATCGTTTTGTTAAAAACAGAGCAATGTGTTTCGAAATCATGATGTTTTGTTAGCTAAAATATCCTCAAACCAAAAAACACGACATCTATTTCAAAACATCTTTTAGGTGTTTTGAGTTTGATGTTTCCGTATTGAGTTTGAGAGGAGTGTTAATATTGTTGGGGAATTCTAGACCCCGCATACTATTACGATTTGCGCAACTTGGAAGCCAACCTATAATCAACAAGATATAAAACAACCACAATTAAGAAGAAAGAACACCAGGATTTACATGGTTCGGTCGACCAACTTCGATCTACGTCAACGAGGCAACAATACGAGAAATCCACTTTGTATCAGGGAGAACTATAAGAGGAACCACTTAACTCTCGTCTCTCAATTTCTCAACCTCACATATGTTGGCCTTCTTTTTTTGATGATAATTTACAAACAATTTACCACTAATGTTGTTTGTCTAGTGTTTGTGCATTCCTATGTATTATAGACAAACAACGTCGTTGGAGGATGGATGGAATAGAGCTTCAACGATCATATCCAAATGAGGTTGGCGGAATGTCGGTGAAGCTTATGCAATTCAAGTTAAAGATCCAAGATCCCGCTTCATCCACAAGTGTACCAAGATAGAGCTTCGTTGAAGATCATCAAGCTTGGGTAATTTAGTTTAGATTTTATATTATGTGTGTTATATACTCTAAGCTCAATATCTATACACACACATTTATTGGTTTCTTCGTATATATATATATATATATATATATATACATAAGTTTTGGTTTCTATGCATATATATAGTTATATATATACATACATAGTTTTTGAGTTTTCATGTTTATAAATATGAAATCATATATTTCATATTTACTATTGTGTTTTTGAAAACATTGCATAGAATATGTAATTTTGTGAAAATATTATCTTAATAGTTTATAGACTTCAATATCAGTTTATACATGTTTTACTAAGTCTATAAAAACATTTCACAAAGTTTCAAAAGTTGGTTTATGTCAAAACATCAAAATTCAAGTATCTCATATTTTCATGTTTTGGACTATTTAGTAAAATGATGATATTTTTCATTTGGGAAGTCCTTTTTGGAAACCAGTCGTTGTAACATGTTTATTATCATGTCTACAATCATTCCCCAAAGTTTTACATTTTTTAGAATTTATTTGATATTTTTAAATAGGGTTTTAAAATCAGAAAAACAGTTTTCAAAATCATTTTCTGAAGTATCAGTTATCGGTCGACCGAACCGGTCGACCGCTCGTTTGATTTCTCGTCAGTTTGCTACAGAGAGTTGGTCGGTCGACCGGTCCGGTCGACCGAAAGCTCCATCGGTCGACCGAAGAGATTTCCGGTCGACCGACAAAAGAGCCGTTGGCTCCTAACGGCTATTTCTGAGCTGATTTCTCTGGGGCTGTTTTGTCATTTTGGTTTGGGGTTTTTGGCTGAGATTTCTAGTGGGTATATATACCCCATTGCTGATGTCTTTTCAGAAAAATCAAGAAGTGTTTTAAAACAAAGTTTTTAAACAAGAGTTTAGGGTTTTATTGTTTGTTTAAGATTGAGTTTCTGTTTACAATGGAGGAAGTTTTTCACTGCAGATTGAGGGATTCATTTTCAATCCTCTTCATCCTCTTCTTTGTGTTTATAGAGAAGTTTTCTAACTCTTTTCTCTAACAATTTCATTATTGATTTTCATATTCTTGTTATTGCTAGTTTGCTATTTGAGTTAGATTTTATTTTATCTCTTTGTACACACACAACCATTGAGCTTATTGTATTTACATTCATAGTATAATTAGGTTCTGGGATTGTGTATCTTAGAGAGTGAGCTTATAATTCGTTCTCATTCATTATAGAGAACAAACACTTTGTATTGAGCCTAATAGTGAGGATTCACTTTTAATACACTAGTACATCGAGAGAAGTGTGTGGTGAGAGACGGGGTCGAATCCAAGAGGAGTGGCGTCGGTTGACGTGCCTAGGAAGAGGTTGTAACCGAGCACTTGAGGAGGAGGACACGGGCTAGGACCAACACTTAGTGTGTGTGGTGTATTTGCATAGTGATTGTATTGTGAGGTGTAAACGTTGTTCGGGTGAACGTAGAAAACCCGGTTGTGATAGTGGAGTATCTCCTCGAGGTGAGGAGCGGGGACGTAGGTCGTGGGGACCGAACCTCGTAAACATATCCTTTGTTTGTGATTGCATTAGCGCACTTGTTTTCATGTTCATATCTTACATCGCCATTGTGTATTGCTTATTGATCATTTTGCCCTATCACATTTGTAGTTATATTGTTTACCCCTTGTGTTAGTTTTATATCCTTGCATATATCATATAGCATATCTTATTGCTAGGATATATCCCTTAGTTCATATTGCTTATCCTAGCTCATATATCTTGTTGTATTTCATACTTGCTAGGATAACTTGTTAATTAGTTTTAATTGGCATTTAATCGGATTAGATTAGCATAAGACCCTAATCACCCCCCTCTAGGGTCTAACGACATACATAATCAACTCTCATATTCTCTCCAAAACCCTCTCCTTACAATCTTTTGAACAGACAAAGACTGTGAAACCATCTCCCAATGATATAATATTTTGTACAGACAAAGACTACAAAACCCTCACCTCTCGCACAATATTCTTACATCAGGCTACGCCCTTTGCTAACTCTAGATTACAAGAATATTAGCTCTCTCCTCTGCTTGGTTTTTCCTTTAACAATAGAAGAATATATACAGGGAAACCAAAACCCTATCTCTAGCCTAACTTTCTAATTAAAATAATATTCAAATTTCTAATCATGATTAGACTCAATCTCCTAATCAAGATAGATCTCTAATCCTATCTAATTCTCATGAAGGTATAGAAAGAATCAAAGACACAATCCCAATAATCTCCACCTTAGATTTGTTTCCCAAACTCCCTTGAAGATATATCATCGTTGTCTTTAAACTTTGCCTCTCCTGCTAGCTTCTTCTATTCTTTTGCACTTCAAATTGAAGCGCCTGCACTCCAACTGGGATGTCCTGTGACCCTTGCTATCATCTGCTTCGTCGTAGTGTCTCTACCTCTCTTGTGTACACTAAGAGATCTTCGCCATCTCTGATATTAGAAGCAAATCAATCATAATTCTCCTCCCGAACTGAACTTGACAGTAGCATTCCCTCACTTGCTGTCCTTGTACTCCACTTGCATTGCTCGTCTCAAATCATATGGATGCACCTCTCCTGCTCCACACTATGAGTTGGATACCTTTATCTCCTCCTTCATTTGGCTTGGACAAAATATGAGCGCTCATCGCCTTCAAGTCCAATGCCAAAATCTCCATCTCCATGTGTGTCACTCGGTCGTGCCCGCTTGTAAGCTCCACCTAATCTGGCACTGTCCTCATCAAGTCTATACACCAACCAATTCTCGCTCCCGCGATGATTCTAAATAATTATATGCTGACAACTCTACAACTAGAATCACGTCTGATTCTCTACACCAGTCTCAGCCGTCGCATACTCGTTTGCCCTATCTGCTAGATCTGTCTTATTACAATTATCAGAACTTATAAGCACTTTCTAACTAATATGAGAAAAATCTGAAAAATCAAACTCTCCTATCACGTTCAGAGCACTCCAAAACCTATGAATCAACTCCTGAATCGTCGAAATTCGTCTCCAAATCCTCGATCAGAAGACACATTAATTGCACCATCAGATTTGATTTAATAATTTTTAACCAAACTCTCACCCACATGAACAGTGTTCTCGTTGCTACAGTATTCCTGCTGCTATAATACTCTCTTTTTTTCTTTTTCTTCATCTTGATTCTTGTAACGCCGCCGATCTTTACTTTTGTACGATGTCTATCTTGTGAACTAGCTCCTGGATCCATCATCATGGCTCTGATACCACTTGTTGGGGAATTTTAGTTTTCGCGTTTTACTACGATCTGCGTAACTTGGAAGCCAACCCACAATCAATAAGATATAAAATAACCACAATCAAGAAGAAAGAACACCGAGGTTTACGTGGTTTGGTTGACCAACTTCGACCTACGTCTACGGACAAAAACTATGAAACCCTCAAGAGGAACCACTCAACTCTTGTCTCTCAATTGCTTAACACCACATACATAATCAACTCTCATATTCTCTTTAAAGCCCTCTCCTTACAATCTTTTGAACAGACAAAGACTGTAAAACTCTCTCCCAATGATGTAATCTTTTACACGGACAAAGACTATGAAACCCTCGCCTCTCGCATAATATTCTCGAATCAGGTTACGACTTCTACTAACCCTAGATTACAAGAATATTCACTCTCTCTCATCTGCTTGGTTTTTCCTTCAATAATAGAAGAATATATATATAGGAAAACCAAAACCCTATCTCTAACCTAACTTCATAATTAGAATAGAATTCTAACTTCTAATCATGATGAGATCCAATCTCCTAATCATGATAGATCTCTAGCCATATCTAATTCTCATGAAGTTATGGAGAAAATCAAAGACACACTCCCAACAAATATAATATCTAACATAATATATTAAATGTATGTAAATTAATTTATTATCAACATGCCTTTTAAATAAAATTTTATTATATTTTATATTAATTACTCTAATATAGTAATAATATAAAATATATTGATATCTAAAATGTCTTATATATAATAATATAATAACATATTAAATACTAATGTTTAATATATTGATAATGTATTACACAACTATATAGTTAAAGTAATATGATAATAAATAATAACCAAAAATAAATATATTAATAAAAATTAATTTACTAATAACAAAAATATATAATAATATAATATACATTAAAAATAAATATTATATTATATAATTATTATAATATTACTAATGTTATAATAAAATAATATATTACTAATTATATAATGTTATATGATAGTAATATATTTAATAATAAAACAAATAATGGAATACTATTATATAGCATGTATAATATAATATATGTAAAAATATTAATATATTATATAGTAAATGATATAATATACTGTATAGTAAAACAATTTATTAATAATAAGTAAAAATATTGGCAACAAATGTTAATGTGATAATAATATATTCATAATATAATAATATTTATTTATGTCACAAATTATTAATATGTTATTAATGAAATATAATTATTTAAAAAAATAATATTTTATATAATATTAAAACTATAATATATTAGACTGTAATATATTGTATTATATTTAATAATAATAATATAATAATATAAAGATAAATATGATAACATTTTAATTATAATATACTCTATTATAATTAATATTTAACATATTAATATTATATTTAATACTGATGTTATAAAGGGTCAAACTAGTGTTGACCAAAAACACTCACCATTGTGTTTTGAAAATAATTTTTTGGGGAACACAACAACATGGTGTTTTTTTAAAAGTAAAAACACGACCAGGAAAAACATCATGGTGTCTAAACGAAACTTAAGGTATTTTGTGTCAATTGAAGCTATTTGTTTCCTTGAAACTAATAGATGTAATTGAAGTTTCACTTGTAAAATACACCTCCCGTTTTAACAAGCAATTTAAGTGGATTTGTGCATAAGTCATATTTGCAATATTTTTAAGCAACAAAAAAGTTTAAATCACAACTCATATTGCAATCAATCACCGAGAGAAATCCATAAACCTTAATACTAAAAACAAAGACTTGTAACTATAATTATAATATGTAAGTTTATTGTTGAATTAAACTTTGATAGTTATAGCAACTACAACTGCTCCTAACCAAACAGAATTATGCAACGCAAAATGCATACGAAAAATCGTAAGATTTCGAGCGAAACACAACAGGCCACAAAATGATAGATAATTATATATGATTAATAATATAATGGTCACTCTTCTGCTTTCACTATTTTTTTTAATGGAGAGGATCTAAAGCCTTAACAGTCTATTGCAGAACTGCTACATGTTACAAAATTTCGATAATGTTACGAGGAAATGAACCTGATCAACCATATCTCCGACATACATGGATTTGAGAAAGAGAGGACAAAAATGTAGACTAATCCTTTCCCCATGTTAATTCAGATTTTATCTAAAAAACCCATACGTACTATATAATTACATATGACTAATGATAATCAACCATATCTTATTGGATTTAGGACCCTGTCCATAGAAAAAGAACCTAGTCATCCATATATTAACAATGATCTAGATTTTGATTAGAGGGAATGTATGATGGTTAACCATGAATGAATCTATACTAGTCATCTATTTGTCATGATTTTCGGTTCAACTGCAAGAGAAAGAACCTAATATATATATATTTCTATTCTTAGCTACACGAGTTCGTGCACTCCATTGTTTCTTAAAATGAATCTCTTCTATATAGAACTCATCATATTTGTGGAAGAAAGTCATCAATTGCAGAAGTCATATAGTGTTTAGAATATTGTCAATATATCATCTCTCTTACTCTATCTTTTATACGAAAAACATGGGCTTCTTGGTCTCTGTTTGACCCTGTAGCCTCTCTAATTTGTCATGCAATGAAGTTATTTTTCATCTGCATGGGTCTTCAAAGTTCTTTCCTTAGTTTTATTGGGTTAGAGAATTTCTTTGTATTATTTTTGATGGGTAAGTTGGGATCAAATTTTGTATTTGTGAATTAGTTTGTTAAGGGTGTTCTATGGTCTCTTCTTGAGATCGTGGAACATCCATCTTGACGTTTCGCATCAGACGCTATAACGAAACGTCTTTCCTAGGAGAAAAGTTTAAATGTGATGCTATATTTTGTTAGGATGAGACATTAGAATTTTAAGAAACTTTTGAAATTTCTTTTACATTTTTTAAAGAAAGTGTGGAGTAAAATTAGACTTTCTTCTCATGAAAGGGGAAGGAGTAAGAGGTGCAGAGTAATCGGAATTTGTATGCCTAACCATTGGTAAGTTTTTACCCTTTTGTTACATTTTTTTCTCCACATTGTTGGTTATTAATATTATGTTTTTCATCATTTGCAGGATGTGATGATAAGATTGCGATACAAGCTTCCTTGTTTTCTTGATGAATACAGTAAGAAAGAAGGCAATGATCATCAACTACTATTGTCCGAGATCCGAAATTGAGATAATGAAGATGAAGGATAAACAAGAAGCACTTATCTTTCTTCAGCTTTAACCTCACACTTGTAACTGTAATTTTGCCAGAGCCAGAGGTGTCATTGTGTTGTGACATATATTTGAAGTGCCTGAGTGAATTTTTTATGTACTTTATTCATATATTTCAACATCTGATTCTAAAGGTATACCATTTCTTTAAATTTCCAGTCATAATGGACAAAACAATTGGTTCGTTGTTGAATTGCAATTTCTCATAATATATAATAGAATATCACGTAACAGTTGTCATAACCCTGAAGAATCTGCAGCCATAACTTTTGAGAGTCCATGTTTCCACATATCCATGTCATACATATCCGACCTCATATATGCGTTTAGGCAAACCCAAGCTCTGATTTTTAGTGATTAATGTTACTACGATTCCTTTCAATAGGATAAACTCATTATTGTTCCGAAAATTGAGATATGTTATTTTATAGAAAATGTTTTCACAGCTAGGTTAGAGAAAGCAAACCTTTGTTAATTCCCTTGTATATTCATTCCCTTAACATAGAAAGTTACATGGTTGTGATTGAAAGAGGAGAAGAAAAGAGGACAGGTGCCTCTGTTGAAGTGATCGGAGTAAGGTGGTTTATATATGTACAAAATTAAAATGAAACAGCTTGGAGAGGAGCGGACTAGTCAAGACTGACGCCTGAATTTTATTTTGTGTGTGTGTTTTCTGTTTCGCTCGAGGTTTGGTTGTGTTGGGAAATTAACAGTACAACAAGACTTTTTCCGTCTTTGTGATGAAGTGAGAACAAAAATAGAAGAGAAAAAACAGAGAAATACAAAGAGAAATAGAGAGATTGCACACACAAGATTTACTGAGGTTCAGGTCAAATTGAGCCTACGTCCTCACCCGCCCCTTCTTCATCGTCTCCACTATAATCAAATGAAAGCTTACAAATGATCTTCTCTCAAGTTGGTATAACTTAACTTGAGGATCACTTTCTCTCAAACTCACTTGAGGATTACAACTTTCTCTCAAACTCACTTGAGGATTACAGATTTGTATGTGGTTCTTCTTCTTGCTTCTTGTTGTTAACATTCACCATCTCCCCTCTATTTATATAGGAGGATATGTTTCTTCGGTACACCACATTCATTGTATGGGGAAGTCCAAAGAATAGCCATTTCTTTTCCCAATGCATGAGGAAAGACAATCTATCAATGCATGCATGTAGTCAACCACAAAATTTCCATAGAATAAATCCATATTAATTCATCATGGGGATGGACCTCATTCCCATCAATCTCCCCCTCCATCCTTATGAGAAGAAAGTTTTCAAACAGTAGTCATACCTAGGCTTGTCCATTCGGGCCAGCCCGTCCCAGCTCGAAAAACCGGGCCCGAGCCCGGGCCCGGGCCAATTTTTTAACTTTTTTTATTTTTTATTTTTTTAAAAACTCTTTAAATTTTAAAATATACATAAAAAATTAATGAAAATGCTAATAAAAAATAATAATATTATTAATAACTTGAAATGACATAAATTATAAATACAAAAAAATTATAAAAATAAAAGATGATAAAAATAACTTCTTTATTAATAATCAGTAAATCCTTTACAAGTATAAATTTATTTCGGAATTCGTCGCATCACAATAGATGAGTACGTCACAACTAGGTTGACACCTACTCACCTATATCACTATCATTTGTAACTGTTTTTAAAATAATTCCTTATAAATTTAAAGCTGAAAAATAAAAATTATAATTTGATGAATATTATTTAATCTTTATATCTATCTGTTAGTCCCAACTCTTCAAATTTATCTTTAATTCCAGCCATCTGATTGATGCATTGTGTTCGCTTCTCGTACCTCCACCAATCTTGTAAGCACATTACTACTTGTACAGTATACGGATCTAAAGATATCATGTGGACGTCGATTAAACGTCTTGTTATGCTAAAGGTGGATTCCGAAGCTACTTTAGAAACCTGTAATGTTAGTAAGTCACGAATCATGATGAAAAGTATAGGATATAAAACTGATCCATATACTCTCCACCATTGCAAAATATCTAAAGCATTTTCTTGATATTTAACTAAAAAATAGATAAATATTCATCTATTTTAGAAACCTCTAATGATGATCCAAATCCAGATCCACCAGTTAGCTCAGCTACCATTATATACCTATCAAAACTTACACTTTTACCTTGGCCTGAGCTCGAAGGCGCCGAAGCTGTTGACTGTTGTGCAGCTATACCATGTCTAGCTGCATACTCATCATATAAACTTTGAAAATAATTTCTAATAGCTAAATGATGAGAAGTAGCAGTAAGGGTGAATCCATCATCGAAGTCTATAATATGTCCACCATACAATGATTGTAACAAACTTCGAAGGCCAATATCCTTTAAACATGGATCAATAAGAACCCTCAAACCAAAAATATGAGGAATAAGCCTAAAATACTTATTAAGTTTGCTCTCCATTTGAAAAATTATAGCTCCAAAAACATCACTCATACGATATTTGTTAAAAAAAAAATTGAATATTTAAAATTTGTAAAGCAGCTAAAGTAATAGTTGGATAATAATAACCAGATAATAACATTGTAGCATCATAAAAAACTTATAAAATCTTATTTAAATTACATATAATTATCCATTTATTTTTAGTTATTCCATAAGTGTTACCAGAGCTAGAACTAGAAGCATAATAATTTATAAAATTATTTATACTTCCTTTATATTCTATTGTCACACTTAACATTGCATAGGTGGAATTCCACCTATGGTCAACATCTTTTGGAATTAGTCTGGGCTTATAATTTTTTCTTTTGCATAATTATTTCCATCTTTTAATTCTTTGTTCAGATGCATTATGCATATTAGCAACTATTCTAACCTTTTCTATCATGGGTTTAATTTTAGTAAATACACTTTGAATAATTAAATTTAAAATATGACAGATACATCTAATATGAAAAAATCACCATGACATGGTAATGACAGAGTTGTTTTGATAAAATCAACAGCTACATTATTATTACTTGCATTATCTAGTGAAAGAGAAAATATTCTTTGATCAATTTCTAGTTTTATAAGTTCTTTAATTATAAAATTTGCAATATTAATACTAGTATATGACTCTTTAATTGAAATAAAGAAAATAACTCTTTTAAATATTAGCAAATTTTCATCAATCCAGTGTGCTGTGATACATAAATAACCAGTTTGTGCTCTAGATGTCCAAATATCAGAAGTTAAAGAAAATTTACAGTTTAAATTTTTAAAATAAGAAATTATTTTTCCTTGTTCCTCCTAATAATGTTTTAAAATATCACTTGACAGGTTTGACGAGAAAATTTTGTAAATACGGGATAAAAACCATCTCTAAATATATCTTCAAATTCATCATCTTCTAATTTAAATGGAATGTTTTTAAGAATGATAAACCTGATTACACATTTTCTGGCTCGGACATCGTCATAATTCCAACTACTGAAACTACCAGAAGAGGAGGATAGGGAATCATAGATTGTCGGATATCACCTTGAGAATTTTGGTCTTTGTTGTGTTTTTCTATATGGCGTTTGAGGTGGTTGGTGCCGCTCTTATGATGAGCTTGGAAAGTCTAAGCACACAATGTACATTTAGCCTTCTGGGTGAGGATCCTACCGTGTTCATCCTTGGAGACGTCTATCTTCTCAAAAAAAAAAAAAATTTCCACACAATCTCGGTCTTTTAGGAGCTCTTGGTGTAGATTCGTTGCCACCAGATTTGGGATTAACACCGGTAGGATCGATAGGAGTAGCTGTTGTAGGAAGACTCATTTTAAGATCAGTAGGAGATAGGTTTTGCTCTTCATAATCAGATTCGAAAACCATTTTATAGAAGGATTAGAAAGTATAAGATATTATTAGAGAGTATAAGATTATATAAAAAAGTATTAGAGAGAAGTAAATGAGTTTTGGTGTGAGGAGAAGAAGTAAAAACCCCATCTATTTATAGAGGCAGTCTCCTAGTCAAATGACCAAAAAACCCGCACAAAATAGTCTCCTAGTCAAGTGACCGTTGGCGTCGGGCTGGGCCGGGCCGACTCGGCCTGGCTCGAACTTTGCCCGCGACGATCACCCAGGGTAACCGTTACGGCCGGGCCGGGCTCCGGGTCCGGGCCGCCCGACCTGGTTTTCTGTGCTCGGTCGGCACTGTACCAGGCCGGGCTCGGGCCTAGGCCGGTCGCCGTCGAGAAGGCCCGTGCCCGGTCCCTGACCCGAGTCTGGCCGGGTTTCTGGGCTAACCCCGGGCTGGGTCCGGGCCGACGGACTTTTTGGACAGCCCTAGTCATACCTGCCTTTCTTCGACAAAAGTCATGCTTCTCTTTTGGTGGAGGCTTCGTCATCATGTTAGACGGATTTTGGCTTGTATCAATCTTCTTAATGTGTATAAGACGATTCTCCAAAGCATCACGGATCCAATGAAAGTGTACGTCGATATGTTTTATCCTTGAGTGATAGGTTAGCATTTTTACTCAAGTCGATGTCGCTCTGATTGCCACAGTATAGAGTGTACTTCTCTTGCTTGAGAGATATCCTTCAGAAAATTCTTCATCCACAAGAGCTCCTTGTTAACTTCTGTAACAGCGATATACTCAGCTTCTATGCTGGATAGAGCGATACACTTTCGCATCTTTGACTGCCATGATACGGCTTCCCCTGCAAAGGTAAATAAGTATCCTGATGTGGACTTTTTTTCCAAGTCACCTGTCATATCAGAATCAGTGTAGCCTTCTAAGATAGGTTTTCCATCTCCAAAACATAAAGAATATTTAGAGGTTCCTCTAAGATATTTTAGGATCCACTTTACTGCTTCCCAATGTTCTTTATCAATATTGACACGATAACAGCTTACCACTCTAACCGCATGTGCTATGACAGGTCTTGTACAAACCATGAAGTACATCAAACTTCCGACGGTCGAGGCAAATGGAATGCTCTTCATCTCCTCCTTTACCTTCTCACTTGAAGGGCTTTGTTGTGTACTTAGCTTAAAATGAGCTGCTAGCAAAATAAAAAATAAACGAAAGTAAAAACTAATCCCGAGAGAGTTCTAGCCTCAAGGCAAATAGTGCAAGAAAATAAAATCTAATACTACAAGAAATCTGGTCTATAACAAAGAGATTTTCCTTCGTTAAAGAGCTGAAAACCTTCGTTATTGTATGCTATCGACGGGAAAAAATCCCTTCGTCACCCGTCGTTGAAGCCTTCTTCGCTAAAGGGTCATGAAGGTTATAATACTCGTCGTTATAGAGTCTATAACGACGGAACATATTACTGTCGTTACCATTAGTGACGGGATAATTTCCCATTGTTACCATTAGTGACGGTGATATTTTCTCGTCGTTATCATTAGTGACGGGAATATTTTCTCGTCATTACCATTAGTTATAGGGATATTTTCCCGTCGTTACTTTAAATGACGGTTTTCCATTCCCGTCGTTGCGTTGATGGTTTGTACGCCCGTTGTTATTGTGTAATAACGGGTGACAACCCCGTCGTTGAAGACCAATTAATGACGGTTAGATACCATCGTACAAGTCCTCATGATGGGTAATTAGTAACCCATCAACGATGGTGCTTTTCCTTCGTTGATGAACAAAATACAATTTATAATACCGTCATTATAGACTATAAATTTTTAATATATATTAATAATAATCCTTCCATTCATAGGCAACTATCATATTATTCTCAACATGACACTAAGATTCACAATAAAAATATATTAAAATTACCCAATAATGAATAAAATGGTAAATAAAAAACTCCATTCATTAATAACATCAATAAATAAAATTTCACCATCATCAAATATTCAATACTAATAACAAGCGTTAATATCTCAATTGTTCTAAAGAAAAATACATAAAATTATCTAAAATAAATTAGAATAATATTCTGGGAAAGACACATCTTTCATCTTTAATCATCGTCTAAATAAGACTCGAGCAACCCCCCTCCTAATCTTGCGTGGATAGCCTGAAAAATTAAAAAAAATCACATAATTAAGAAATATCAATTAAACAAATATTATCTTATTAAGTAAAAATCGTATTTTATATAGTGCAAGTAGTCAATCATAAAAGTATATAAGAGATTTTATAAAAAATAATTACCTAGTCTTGCACATGTTCTCGAGTTTGAGGAGTCAATGAAGATGATTGCCTAAAAAAACTTCCTGTGTTATTCCACAAGACAGGACAGATGGGATTAGAAAAACCTGCTCGTACAAAGGCAGCCAACATCGCTTATTCCCCATCAACAGGAAAGGAATCAGTCCCAAGAGCGGCTACGGCTACGAGAGGCGGGTGGGAAAAGAGCACTTACTTTTACACCGGCTAGGAGAACAGTAAGGGCTAATTCAACTAGCACTGGTTACGTCCTTCTTTCAAACAGCGTCTGATTGAACACTTAGAAAATCTTTCACAAGGCTAGCAGGAAATTCAATAGCAACTGGCAGTGACTCTAAGTTAGACATCCTTTGTTATTGTTGATGTTGTTGTTGCTCCTGCTCATCTAAGCGTTGTTGAAGCATCTGGTTCTTTCTCTTTTATTCTATAACCCGTGCTTCCAGATCAGATCAACTAGGGAGCGGTCCTCTCAAATCTTTTAAAGTAGTCCCGCCATCAAATACAGTGATGTGACCATGAGATTGATTCCCCCAGATTTTCTCAACTATCTCAATGTCTAAAAGTGAAGGGTTTGCTTGTTTGACTTGAACAATTTCATCCTATAAAAATTAAATTCATATGTTACTACTATATAATGCATCATTATCAAACTTAAATACATTCTACTTACATTAAGGGGGGGTTATTCATTAGGGTAATTTGGGACACATTGGGTAAAATTGTTCCAATAGGGTAATTTTACCCAATGGGATAATTTGAGTGGGATAAAATATGGTAAAATGGGATAATAGGATAATTTGAGTGGGACAATTAGTATGACATATTTTTATAATATTATATTTATAGCTCAATTAAGTTCAGGTTTAACGATATAACATCAAATGATTAAATAAATAATAGTTATAATATACAATAATATTATTTTTAAGATTATTTTAATATAAAATATAAAAAATAATATAATAATATTAATAATATTAATATTAATCAATCTTTGAATATTTTGATGTTTATTTTAACTATTATGCTATATTAACAAATTTTTTAATTACAATAATTATTTAATCATTCCTACATCTATTATACAATGATGATGATAAAGTCTAAATTATTACAAATAAAGTCTTAGTCAGTAACTTGAATCTTAATTATTACAAATATAATCTACCGGCACATAACTTTGAATCTTAATTATTACAAATAGAGACATTCTGATTATCTTCCATCCTGTATTAATCATGAAATCAAAATATAATAAGATTTTCACAACAAAGATGCAGTATATTCAATTCTATGATCCCAGCAAGAAAACGAGCTAAATGTGTTCAACCTTCATATTATTATCACAACAAAAAAGTCAACAACACAAAATAGAGACTACCATTAAAATAAAAAAAATGTTCAAACATACAACCCCAAAATCTTTAAAGCAAGAAAATTCACAAGTACAATTCAATCAAGAACAATCACCAGCCCTAAAAACTTACCAGACTTTTCATATAAAAATAGTTTCAACATCAAATTAGAAACCTTACCTGGCCACAAGAATACAAGATAAATGTTTTTAACCTCCATGTTCATAATTATCACAACAAAAACTTTAATAACACACAAAATTTTCGAACTGCCATACAAAACCGTAGCGTACGGTGTGGGCACATCCTGCAACGACAAACACATCACCGGAGCATCCAAATAATCCCAGAAATACAAGTCTCACAATCAGTAATCAAGCTCAGAACTCCCTCTAAGAATTCATTACCAATGCAAACAACTATCCAAAGCAAATTAGATATAATACAGAACATGTATACAAAAATGATAATACACCTCACAGTTCTATAATACACCTCACAGTTCTCATCAACTCCAAAAGATAATGCAAACAACTATCCAAAGCATTCATGTGCTTAACATAAACCTTCTCCTTTGATAATGACTTATTAGAAGCAGGTACAGCTGCAAGCATTTAAATCAGTACATAAACATGATCATACTAAAACCAAATGATAATGACTTCAACCAAAGAAGATCCCAGGCAAGGTACTGATGTTCTTTGTTATTCATGTGCTTAAATTGAAACTTGTTACACAGTGGAACTAGTAAACCTGGCAACTGGAAACAAGTTTTCATTCACACCTTTGGGTGATGTTAACCATTTCATAGAGTTTAAACACAATTGTAGCGTCATTCATACTTTTATGTAGTAAATTAACAATTTAAGTAACACATTTAGCATCACTTTGGTGATTACAAGTAAATATATCTACTACCACCTTCATAATGACATTGTAAGGTTACCAAATTATTTTTATAAGGCATGCATTACATGATTTAAATTGTGGGCAATCAATTACTGAAAATGACATTCACTTGTGAGTCACGAGCAAAGCATACTGTAGTCTATTATCCTAATTGCTTAGCATGGTCATCTCAACAACTGGTAGGATTGTTCAGGTATTTTAGGAACTACGAGGTGTGTTAGGCAGCAATACATCAACTAAATATTGATTGATTAACAACACCTAATAAGCAGTTTACAGTAACTAATATGAAACTTACAACACTTAATACGTTATCACTAATATTCAGAAACATTGGCATCTTTTAAGTTTGCTTAAATTAACTGTTTATTAGTCCTTTCTTCTTCACCATTTGGATTTAGATTAATAATATAAACTTCATGGTTAAACATTCGGCAGCAACAAAATATACTTTTAAGTAGAACATTAACTCATTACTAATTCAGAGCATGTACCTTACAAATTGCTTGATTTTTATGCTTTCAGGCTTATCAATTTAAGGATTGGAATGATATATTATGAACTCCCTCCCTCCCACCGTCGTATTTTAATAACTTTCGCGTGTGCCTTACAAATCTCAAAAACAACCGAAGTATCACTCATTACCAGGACACACAAAAGGGGAAAAACAAAACTCAACATTATACTCCATTAATAATGAAAAATATGAAGATTTCTTTCATACCATACACACCATAAAATAATGTACACAAAGTGATCTTATCTCAATTTAATATCAGCATTCAAGTCAAGCAAATTCCATGACCAAATATTAGCTACTTCTAAATCGTACAGAGAATTTACATAACATTTATATAGCATATCATGCCACACAAAGTTTATAAATCACATCTCAAAAAACACGGGTTAAAGGGGGTGATTTGAAATGGGGGAAAAGCAAACCCTAGTTGTAAATTGTTGAGAAATTCGTCAGATTCAAGTAAAATTTAGCGGGGATCAACATAGGCCTCGCCATCGTTGTCCTCTCCCTCTTCGGCGTCCTCAAAAGCAGCAGTGCACAGCTCCGGTGTACTTCCCGTGCCGGATGGCGGCGGCGGAGGAGGCGGAGGAGATGGCTGTGGGGAAATCACTGCTCAGGAACGACGACGGCGGAGCGGCGATCGAGCTCGAGCACGGCGACGATGGAGCTTGAGAATGGAAGTAAGGTAATTCTGTTCCTCTCTTGTTCCAGGGGAAAGAATGGGGTAAATTTGGAGGGTGGGGCTGAGGAGTGCTTATATAGTTGGGGTAATTTGGGGGAAAGTGGGTATTTGTCCCCTATTTATCCTAACAAATCAATAACACCACAAAGTTAGTTCCAGTTCCAAATACTCCAATGAATAACACTAAATATTGTTGTTCCAAAAATTATCACATTATCCCCAAAATTACACCAATGAATAACCCCCCCTAAGGGGGGGTTATTCGTTGGTGTAATTTGGAGTAATTTGGGGTAAATTGTTCCAATGGGGTAATTTTACCCAATGGGATAATTTGAGTGGGATAAAGTGGGATAAAGTGGGGTAATGGGACAATTTGAGTGGGATAAAGTGGGATAAAATGGGGTAATTTTAGTATGACATCTTTTTATAATATTATATTTATAGCTCAATTAAATTCAAGTTTAACTTGACATAACATCAAATGATTAAATAAATAATAGTTATAATATAAAATAATATTATTTTTAAGATTATTTTAATATTTTGTATAAATAATAGTTATATTTAAGATTTTAAGATTATTTTGATGTTTATTTTAACTATTATGATAGATTAACAAATTTTTTAATTACGGATGCTAATTTCGCAGAAATTGTGCACAAAACCAAGCAGACATCAGTACACTGAAAATGTAGATAAGCTTTGGCTTCCTGCCTTTCACAATGATTCACCCACAGCGAAGAATCAGAACTTTCACAAAATAAGCTGGATGATAAAGAGAGTAACGGGATGCACGATACAAATATTTTGTTCAACTAAAACAAGACATCTAGCAGTTAGAACCTCTAGAAATGCTTTTCATAGATCCAGTTAATTCCTCTGCAATGGACTCGGAAGTAACACCACTTTGTAATTTTCTTTTTCTTGCGCGGGAGTGAAGAAAATTCATAGATCCAGTTCTACTTGATGAGCAGAATACCCATGGTCAGGACCCTCAACAATATGTACTTTGTGGTTAGGTATGAGCTTCGCAAACTCTGATGCATCTTTTACTGGTATAATTTCATCAGCTGAACCATGAACCGTCAATACCCTGTCCATTATAATGCCAAATTTAAAATCTGTTAATAATAATAAACCGACGGAAAAAAAAGAACGAGAGAAAGGATATGAATCTATAATGCAACTGGTCATTCATATGCTATGAAGTTTAGAAGATGAACCATATCTATAAAAATAATGCTCCTTTAAGTAATAATGGCATTTTAATCTAACCTGCAATCTCTGTCAATCGAACGTGCAGCTGCATCCATGTCAGTGTTTAGCCGATCCATTAAACTTTCTTTGGTTACTCGATATTCAACTTCTCCTATAAAAGATTTAAATGTTAGCATCCCATTTATCATCAAAAACCAGTATCAATTT
>BQKN01000871.1:327114-339547 GCA_022839385.1 Asparagus kiusianus
TCAAGCATCATGAAAGCATGCACTAACCTTCTTCTTTGACCCAACCAGTTTCCTCAATAATTTTTCTACATATTTTCATATGCAATTGTATCGGTTCTGTTATTTCCTGTTGAAGCAAGCACTCCAGACCTTGTTAGTTGTATCGCGGTTGGGTTTGGTTTTCTCCTCTTCGTCCTTGAATTTAGTGTGCTTTTGGATCCATTTCACGTCGTAAGTATATGCTTGCTTTTTTCTTGTTTGATGACTGTCGTTGAAAAAGGATTTTCCAGTTTTCCAAATCAAGATGATCCATGAGTAATAGAACCGCTGCTCGGTTGGCTGGAATTGCTCCAAATCTAATATAGTTCTTGAAATTTGAAGATCCATAAGCATTCCAATGTTCTTGCCTCGTATCACAATATCCTCGTATGTTCACACATATTCTTATATCTTTCGATAAATTATGATCATCCTTGCTGCAAAGCATAAAGATAACATAGAAAATCAAGTATCAAATAGGAAACTAAGTATATATACACCCTCAAACTATATATTCATCTATACAAAACAGAGATAAACACCCTCAAAATATGCAAACAGCCACGAAAGTTTGAAAATTTATTAATGGAACATAAATTTATAAAATCACACTAAAAATTTTACAAATAACCCCTTAGAAGTTTTAAAAATTACAAATAGTTTTCATGTGCTATTTGTAATTTTCAAACATTCAGGGGGTTGGTTGTAAAACTTTTAGCAGATTACTTATAGCTTTGAAAATTTCTAGGAGGTTATTTGTATTGCTCAAAACTTTCAAGGTGTTATTCATAATTTTTAAAACTTGTAAGAAAATGAGAGAGAAAAGACAGTCTAGTCATGTCAGCAATAGATCGATAACAGAAAATTCAAAAGGGAGCTAGTTTGATGATGGAGAAAACGTTAAGAATCTTTGTTGATCACTTTCAAATGTAAATGACTCAAATGAAATTTGGCCAACACATTAGGGACCTATAGTGAAGTTTTGCCTTGATAAAAGATATGTGAAACCATATAATCAAAAGGAGAATTTTTTGAAAGATGCCTTTTTGATAAATATCTAGCAAAAATAACTGTTTTGCTAAATATTTAGCAAAAGCAACCTCTTTTTGGTCACCTCACCATGACTAGCTAAAAAGAGGTTGATTTTGCAAAATGTAGGTTTCAAAACATGCGTGACTACTAGTCTCATGTGTTTAGTAGTTGCTAATCGCGGCCTAAATAAGACACATAAAACTCACGGGACTAGTGGGTTTTCTATTCACTAGCAAAAAAGCCACAGGACTACTAGTCCCGTGGATTTTCTATGCAAGCAAATAACCCACAGGACTACTAGTCTCATGGGTTTTACAGAAACCCCAACACATGCACGAAACATGCATAGCTTCATCCAACTTATATTATGCGTATATACTATATTTTATATACACAAAAAATATAAATCCACCTCATATACATTACTAAACAGTATAATCCTTATATAACTTCTAAATTTTAAGAAATAAGCATAAATTAAAACACATCTAATCAATCCACAACATCACAATGCAATAGTAAATCCACCTCAAAGACATATCCGTATGCCAACATACTCCCAACAAATCCAATGTATCAAGTATATTTAGTTACAAATAGAGTCCAAGCAGAAAATCCAATAAACTATCACATACAACCTAAAAGTCCACCCCTCCCTCGTTGTCTCCCTCTTTGTACCCGCTCAGATCATCAGCGTCCTCCTTCGGCTTGAGCTTGTACGAGCTCGCTCTCCGGTTGCATGTGGGTCTGTGACCGACCAACTTCATTGTTGTGTGAACATGATCCACCTCATCTTCGTTGGCGTACATATAAGACATCCTCCTCATGCACCATCTGCTCACGACCATCATGCTGATCCTCATGATTTCAATGAACAACTCTATGATCCCTCCGCACTATTCACTGATATAGAGATGTATGTACATAATCTCCTCTTGCGGCAACTATAACCTCATTTGCAATGCCCTCTATATCATCCATTGAGTCTATCTGCAATTACATAAAAAGGTATATATATGCAACCAAAAGCTAACAAGAGATTAAAAAAACTAAAAATGGATGAAAAACTATTTAAAATTACGTAATTTACCTACACATTCTCTATCATCTACACCCATCAGTACATATCTTTCATTTTGGGCACGTATCTCGAGTTCATCGACTGTAGCTATGATTTGATTGATTATCCATCTTCTGGTAATTCCCTAGTACCATCTTATATAATTTGTTTCCTCCATCGAAGGATAAAACTGCTCCACAATACTGAAATGTCGATCATTCCATCTAGCGATGTACTGATGATGCACATTTGCCCAGTCTATTTGATGCGCACCTTTAAAAGCCTTTCTCTCTATTGTTTCTACTTCTTGTGGGACGTGTTGTGCCAAACCATACTGCCTAAGCACGCGATCCATCACAAGCATCTCCACAATTTCAAAGCAGATGAGGGGAACTCTTGTTCTCCATATACTATACCTCTCTATGCAAATTAGTGGTAGACGAAGTAGGTGATTTCTATATGGCAGCCACTAGAACTAGAAAATATTCCACATATTAGTAACTCTTTGAAATAGATCAATAGCTTAAATTTTCTTAAATTAAAATTCGATACTTGATAAATTTTCATGCAATTGAGCTCATTTCTTTAAAAATCTAGCTATCTTGATGGGGTCTCATCGTAAAATTTTTGGACGTTCCATCTGCGTGAATGATATAAGGTTAGCATCAAATATTATAATTGACATTCAAAATCAAGCTTCCATTAATTAGATTCATAATTATTTACTTGCAGCCCAGTAGAATTTGTCCATCTAAAACTCGTGTCTCGCATAATCTTGGTTTCAGAACCAATCTCTCTCACACCCAAACTTATAATAAAGTCAAACACCCCTTGAGGTCTTTATTTTGCCTAAAAGCAATTCTCGACACATCCCTATACATGTATGCTAAAACAGCATTATCTCATGATAATGTCCCACATATGTCGAAGTTCCGGAGAAGTGGTAACCACCTATCACATTATAAAATTCATTTAGTTCTATTCAAGTAAATTTTTTAGAAAGATATATTAAATATGAAAAAACAAGGCTCTTGTCGCAGTCTTGCATTTATTAATCATTATGAAATCAAATAGCGAAATAACTCTTTTATCATTAACATAATCTACCAAAAATGACCAAAAAAGTGCATTCGATATAGTGTTAAAATTCATGAACATTGTGCATAATCAATAGGATTCACTACAAGTTCTATTCAATTAATATTTCCATATATCATAAAAGGATATTTTAGATGAATAATTTTCACTAATAGTTAAATATTGGGAATAATTATATTATCTCAAATGTACTTTATATTTACTTAAATCAGAGAATAAAAGTGTCCTGATCATGTGCAAAATATATGTATGAGTATGTTACTAGATTATGACTTGGGATGCATCTTTTGGCAACGGTTATGAGAATGTTTCTTTAAGCCACTTTGATCTAACATTCCCTCCGGATAACGAGGGTGGAGCTACTCCCAACAACTCCTCACAAACTCGGCGCTATACATGTCTATCTATCCCTGTAACATAAGGACCATTAATTTGGAGACCAAGGATTATTGCTACTTTTTGGAGAGTAATAGTCGACTCACCGACACATAGATGAAAGGTGTTAGTCTCTAGCCTCCATCTATCCATCAATGTACTAAGTAGTAGCCAATCGAGTTTCATCCACCGTAGCCTCGAGCATGTGAGAAAATCAGCTTGGGCTACCAAGGTAATCATACGCTCATCCTCAAGTGGCTGACGCGTATGTCCAAGGCTATGATAAACCATAACTAGCTCCGGTCCTCTCTACACAACAACATAAAATAATATTAAGTGTATAACAATGAAAAATAATATTAGAGTATAAAAGAAAAATTATGACTTATATAACTTATTCATGCATGTACGCCTCAAGATTTGTTACCTTTGTAAATGATATAATCTTCAAACGGTGTCATGATTGATTATAGAGGACATCATCACTAACCGGAGTAGGAAGCATAGTTTATATACTTGCACATATAATTGGTAACATATTAGTTCTTACTGAATCAATAAGACTATAATAATCAATAAGACTATAGTAAAAGGCATGAAATAGATGAGAGAAAACTTATCACCAATTAATTGCTATGCACTTGTTATTGATGGACAACGAGACCTATTATGACCAAATTGATTACATTTAATTCACGACGCCACACCTCCCAGCATTGATCTATGGTACCTCTAATCGAGGTCGTCCCGCTTGTCTTTTGTATTGAGGTGGTAATAGACATTGTCCATTATATGTCGGCCAGTAACGACTATCATCGGGAGGATGAAAACTCTCCTTGTAAGCTTTTTGGTAATGATTCGTTAAATACCAAGCTAAGCAGTACTGATCATAAGGCAATCTAACGCCACCATCCTGATTAAAACTAGCAGCTAAAACATGTTCACATGGTAATTTTTACAATAGTGAATACTACGAGTACAACTGCACTCCCAGTCACAGAGATAAATAGTGTAAGTACCTTCACAATCTTTAGTCTCTCATTCATTATCATTGAATAGAGTAATTCCATATGATCTTACAACTACAATATTTTTCTGCAGAATACTCTCATTTTTTAGAGTGTAACTCGTCGTCCTACTTATACCATCACCACGTCTCTTATTAAAGTATGTGTTTAACCTATAAAATGTCATTGAAACCAATGCTTGAATTGGCATAGCTCAAGCACCCTTGAGTACGCCATTGAAACTTTCAGAGCAATTAATTTTCACCATACAATAGCGCATTCCACTATTTTTACATAACGCCCATCGATCTTTGTATTACGGTAGTTTTGTTCAATCCAGTTATGTGGGGACTTAATTTTCTCCCTACAATGCTCATATACTAATGTGTCGGCTGCACACCCAGCTTACCACAATAGATTTTGTAAATTGACATCTCCATGTTTTCTCTTAAAATTATCTCTTATATGCCTCACGCAATATCAGTGATGATGTAGTGCTCCAAAACGCTCGTGCAAGGCATGTGAAATTCCTTTCATCCGGTCGGAAATAAAAGTAATCGTTCTAGGGATTTGAACAGTGGGGATGAATCTGTAAATACATTAAAAATCACTTCCAACTCGATGTGTCCTCTACCTCAGCAACTGCAGAGGCCAATGAAATTAGCGCATCATTTGCATCTACACCGGTCGCAACCAAAAGCATGTCTTTGTACTTGCCATATAAATGTATGACATCAATGCTTAAGAGCGGACAACAAAATGAAAACCCTTTAATAGCGGGTCCAAATGCCCAAAATACTCACATGAACCTCTCTACTCTTAATGCAATCTCTTTAAACAATATTTCATATTCAGTACCCGAATTTTTCCTCTTAATTGCTTCAAGATATTGCGGAAGTAATTCGTAAGATTTCTCCCTATCTCCAAAGATTTTAGTTAACGCCTTTTTCTGTGCATCATATGTATTATATTTGAATATAGTTATTTTTCTCATATCGTATACCCTTCTAATTATCTGACCTAGAGTAAGATCAAGTTCTCTCATTACTTTGGGCATAATTAGCTTCAAGATATAAGAGGAAGTTGTTGCCTTATGATCAACATTGACAATCAGATAAATTACAATATGTATGAAGTCTGCAATAATTAAAGATCATAAAGTGTCCATTAGTTTTTTCCTAACTACGCTAAGCTTCCATGGACACTTTGAATTTCTTTCATCTTGAGCACTTGCATACTCTCCTTGAGCTTTCTCGTTGAAGTTGCACTTACATGGTAGTTGGATGTCTTAGTTTTCACCAGTTTGAATTTGACCTAATTCCTGATTGACCATTCACGTATAGTGAAACCCAACACTTCCTTATTCTCGAACAGATCTTTTTTTAAAAGTGAAGTCCTTAGGTCGTTCGAAATTAGAACCAAGCTCAATGAACTCAGCTTGTGAGGCACTTATCCACTCCTCATTTTGAAACTCTTCTTGCAACGGTTCTTCAAACTTTACAAAATCGTTATTTACACAAAATTCATCCATCCAATAGGTGTCTTCATCAATTCCTCCAATTGCACATCGCATACTATCAAGATGTTCCTCTTCTTCAACACCTTCATAATCACCATCTGCATCCTCATCCTTATCTACAATAAAATCAACCGGTAAATTATCTATAACTTGATTCGAAGCGTTGTGGAATATATCACTCAATGTTGCACAATGGGAAGGCCCGCTTAAATGTTGTAGTTGAGTCCATATCCTTGCACTCGAGTCATTTTCTAGGTGCACGTTACTTAGAGATGAAATGAGTTCGCTCGAGTTATTTTCTAAGTCAAGCATGTGGGAGAACTTTCCACTAGCATATGAAACTTGGACAAGACTGGATATTGTAAAATTTTAAATGAACAACACGGTTGAGATTTGGTTTTCCACAAGTTGTATCATGTCAATCATTTCTTGATCATTGGTGATCTCTATAGTAATTGTTCTTTTTTCATTTATCGAACAAATACAGAAGACCTTAGTTGCATACTCTACATGATTAATTCTAGTAACTCTGTATATTTGCACCATCATTCCGTCAAAGTTACAATTTCTAAATAATATGAATATTTTTCTAGATCCTCCATCGTATATAGGCATATTATTCATTCCAATACTCAGTTTCAAAATAACGTGTATTTCATTCGTCGTTGGAACTAAAATATTAACATTCATCATATACAAATTATCTATATTATTCATAAATTAAAATTTACATATCTTATTTCTAGTTAAACTGTAGTTGAAAGACCTTCTATATCAAATTTAATCTATCAAATTTTAACCAAATCATATTGTTTATAAAAATTGAAAAAAAAATTATTCTAAATATATAGTTATTTCCAAACAATAATTGTAACTAAAAAATAAACAAAAAATTATACAAAGTTAGAAAATTTTACCTTGATGAAGTGTTGACGTTCATCGGCATCAGAGAGGTTAGATGGCGTCAGAGTTCAACAATGCCAGAGCGAATCAAAAAGATCCTTGGTTTGGGTTTGGAGAGAAGAGTGACAAAATTGAGGGAGAAGGAGGTGTTGTGGGAGAGGATGAATGGATTAGGGTAGAGAGATTTGGGGAGAGATTAGGAGAGAGAGAGAGATCAGGGAGATTTTGGCTTTTCCTGAGAGAGCAAAGGGAGAGAAGAAAGAGATTCGGCTGTAGCCCCGACAAATACACGAAACTACTAATCCCGCGTATTTGTTGGGTTGACAGAGAGCGAAGCCTCTATTAAAACCATAAGACTACACTACTACAAAACAGGTCAGCCCCAACGATTCAAATCCTTAGGGCAAATAGTGACCCTAACGATTGAAACCGTTAGGGCAAAAAAAACCCCGTTGGGGCAAATTGCGTTAAGGCAAAGTTAGCCCCAACGGTAATTTTAGCAACACCAACGATTATATCTATTTGTGCCGATAGTTTTTTAATTTTAATTTTTAAAATATAAAAACCCAACAACAACGGTTGAAACCGTTGGTGCAAAGAGAAGCACCAGCGGTTACAACTGTTGGTCCTGATATTTGCATCAACAGTTTTAAACCGTTGGTGCAAAAACGTGTACAACTCATGCACCTTATCAACCCTAACGGTGTGAACTGTTAGGGCTAAGCTATCCCATCCCCAACAATCTCCAAACCTGTCATTTTCCCCTGTATAAGTGAGTAAAAATAATCATACCCAAAAAATTATAATCAACCTGTTCACAACAAAATTCCCACGCAATTATATAACTAAAAACATAAATGTCATAAAATAAATTCAAGATCCTAACACCATACGCAATTATAAGCCAAAATAAAAAATTTACTGAAATGCGAGTAGTAATTTTTAAACAACTAAATCACAAACATAAAGAGTATCCAAAATACAATGTCTCAAATATCTAAAAAGTGCAAGTCATTGCTGACTGAATCGAAGAAAATCGACAAAAGCCTTGCGGATATCCTCCTCGCTGTAGCCCTCCTGCGTTAAGCCCCTTAACAAGCCCCTCAGTCGACTTGCAAGAGGATTTTGTGCTGAAATATCCTGAGGAGAATGCTGAGCAGCAGAAGTAGAACCATGAGCATCCAGAGAAGGCTGAGCAGAAGTCGAGTGAGTAGCCGAAACAACAGAAGGTGGATGAGCGGTATGATAATCAACCTGTAAAGTATAAGTAATGATATTTAGAGGGCACGTTCAGATGAATCTCACACAAATCTGTAATTTAATAAATGTATGCATGTATAAACCAATCCTAATAAGGGCTTTAAATTCTCTATATATTACTTAACAAATCATGGGTCCTCATTGCAAATTGTTAAGATCATTTTTTTTCTAAAATTAGTAGATGGACATTCTAGCATAGTGAATCTCCTTTATCGATGCCTTAATAATATGAAGTGCTTAAGCAGCTTGGGCATTGTGAACAAACAAACATTCTTGTTTATGCTGGTACTCAAACGCACATGTACTCTTCGTACATAGACATAGATACATGGTGAAATACATACAAAAGCACCTCTGTATTTGTGCGCGTGCATGTGTGCCCATGCACATTTATGCAAAAAAACATATATAGAAATATGCACACGTTTTCATTAGATGATTCCTTTAGAACTGAAAATCTTCGTGGACAAAGGAATTTATTTCGTCCAACGTTCACAATGCTTCTAAAATTAGTGATTTTTGGTAGTTTTTATCAGAACAGGTGAAGATCAAAATCGTAGAGGCACTAAAGAAGATGACGAAGGATTTAGCACTGAACGATCACAACAATCGTTTGCACGAGGAAGTCCGGCGGAGCTCTTTTTTTGCCACCAATCAGGTGCTTGCTTAGCCGGTTTCGCACTGATTCTATGCAACTTTCTTTGTTTTACCCTTCATGTAATTTTTGAAAAAAGGAGTAAGAGGGATCAAGTACTTTGATCCTTCAGAATCTTGCTGAACCCCCTGAAATTTACTTTGAAACTGAAGTAGTTTATATCTCTTATGTGCAAGAACCTTTTTTGCACTCAAATTGTTGGTCATGAACAATTCTCAGTGAATAATACCCAAAATCCCCTGCCAAAGCACTATTAGGTATAATAAAGTGGTGTTACACCCATTTAGATATTCTGCATATGAGGCATATACTATTGCACCTGAAGGACTGGTACACGCTTGCTTTTCCCAAAGGTATTTTACGTTTTGTTAGCAATATGGAAACAAGGGAGCTTATTTTTCTTGGAAAATAGAAGAAATTACAGGCATGACTCACCTATAAGTGTGCATGCACGTAACTTGTGATCTAATGTAGAAGCTACTTCCACCCTTGAAAGAGGTAGAGTGAGGATAGTGACTAATATCATACAATAAGTTTCCGGACGCTTCCAAGGGCTGATTTATAGAAACACTTTGGCGTACAAGGAACTAGAATCTTGCTGATGAGGAAGATTTAGATTTCATTTCAAATAACACCGGTTTAGTTGATGAGGAACGAGCCTTATAGTTGGACATGCCAAATGAATACACAAATCAAGATCTTGAGATTCCTTAGTATCAGCAACTCTCAGCGACAGTGCTTCAGCAATAGAGTAAACAAAAGGATATAATAGTTGGGTATGTGTGACTATGCATTTCAGCTTGTGTTCCAGAAAAAATCTTATTTTCTGAATTGAAAATAAATTTATATTAAAGTAACCATACGTACAAGCTGGGTTAGTCGTTCCATTTTGGCCTTAAGCTCCGCCATCTCACGAAGCACATCAAGAGGAGTAGCGAAGGTCGGAGTGGAGAAAGTCTTCAAATAAAATCTGGTGACACCGTGAACCAAACCTCTCTCATAACCACCATAATGCCCATGTACATTATCTAAGACCGTGGTCATTGTGGTAGATTTGGGTTCTCAGTCAACTCCTAATAATGTGGCCCTTTCTATCACCCGAGCCTACACATAAAGTATTCAAATATTAAGTCAACAATATTATTATAAACATATTCAAGAAAATTATTTCAATTAATCAAAAACAAAACACTTACACAATACTCCTGAGTTTGGGTGTCGGGATATGTACATGAATATGTATCAGCTGCTGGATCGACTAACGTCGCGTGGGTACCCAAATACTCCTTCAATGCACTTGAGCTGCCACCCGATTCTTCGATCCGAGCTCTCTGTAATTCACCAAAACATAAATTTTTATAAGATATCGTATCATAAATTAATAAATGCATTTTTTAAAACTCGTAAGAATTAATTTACCACTCTCTGTTTTGCCCAAACTATGCTCCTCGAGCCACCCGCATAGGTTGCTCGACCTCGCTTCTTTGACTCCCGATTATCTTTATTTCTTTTTGCCTCCGCCTACACAAAAATGTAAGATTTAAATTGTGATCCAAAAATAAGCACATGCCAAACATTGAATTATTTGTTAACCATATACTTGCTTCCTATTAGAAGAAAAAAAAACTTGCAGAGGTTGTCCCACCATTTTTTATTGATCCCTGAGAACACCTCTTCCTTGAAAAGATCATATATTTTCTCTTGGGGAGTCTCCAGTCATAGTTCATAACAATCCTTCTTCACCTGATTCTGATTGCCTCGGACTCTCTCCTGCATCTTTATCTTCACGCCTCGATGTATAGCAGGAAGATTGAGAGAGAGGAGGATAAGGATCTACAGGCAGAAACTCATAATCTTTCTGCATATTTAACAAAAAAATATATTAAACACTTTACATGGATTCATGTACAAATATCTAAAGAGTCTAGTTCGTGGTCAGGACTTTCAAGCATTGAGCTCAAAGATGCTTCAAAGTCAACAGATATTGTACCATCTCTTTCAATGTGCAAGTTGTCCATGAAACGGCAAGGTTAGAAAATATTATATCAAGCATATTTAGAAAAGCATTGAAAGATCTCCAAGTAAACGGTAATATAAACTTCATGTGACCATTGAGCTTTTCACTTTCTTTTTATATTACTATTTTTACTAATAGTATTTACGAATTAAAAATGTACCAAATGATACTAAAAAAATATATTTATGAATTAAAAATGTATTTAAACCTGGGCTTGGAGAAAGAACTTATCAAACGAATGCTCATGATTTGGGCCACAATTCTTATAAAGTGGGTAGTCCATGAATTGGCGGCTCACTTGCCCTACATACTGTCCAAATCTCTCAGCATTGGGGCCTGTGACATGGAAATAATCATCAAAGTGCAAGAGGAATGCCGGTTCATTCTTCTCAGGATCGGGCCTTAATCGATTGGCTTTATTTGTAGATCGAACCTTCGGGGACGTCCGCGACAAACCTGTATCAAAGTGCAATGGGATTTCACGGTTCATTGGCAATGGCACTCTTAAACAATATGTTTGGTGCTGTAATGAATGATACTGGTAATTTGGTATTTTTACAAACAACTTCTATTTTGCAGATAATCATGAAATATGACACAGATTGTTAACATATATAGTACTTGATTTTCCTAGAACAAGGTTTGTCTTAAACTTGATTTCCCAAAATAGTGGTAAATATAACTTGTTTCTTGTCTAATAAATCTAAAGCATTAGGTGACTTTGATCTATATGGTTAGGATGCAACTTGGAATTACATACCTCCGGCTTTCTGAGCACGCTTCTTCGCCCGTTTAGCAGCACGATTAGGACGATAGTTTCTCAAGTGTAGAGGACGAGCTGTTGATGTGGATGCAAAGGCATCCCCTCCAACTTGACAATAAAAGAATATTATGTAAGTACTGTTTGATAAAATAATATGAAATCAATATAATATCAATACATTAAATGATACTAACCCGTCGAGTGTCCACATGGTATAAAGTGCATAGGAGTGGTCTGTAAATCATCCTCGGCCACATCTGCTAGATATGTAATCATATCAAGAAATCAATCATAATGTAAAACAAAATCAAAATCAAAATCAAAATCAAAATCAAGATTTACAAACCTGTAAAGGGGGTTCGCAAATGAACCCCGACCCCAGCTACTAGATGTGTAATCACATCACTAAATCAATCACAGTGCAAAATAAAATCAAAATCAAAATTTACAAACCTGTAAAGGGGGTCTGTAAATCATCCTCGGTCATGGATGTAAATGCTAAAATGCTAGGGGTAGATGCTGGAATGCTAGAGATAGATGCAGACCGACGAGCGCCCTCTAGTTCCTTCCGACGCTCCATTGCCTGTTGTGAAAGCTTATTAGGTGGCACCCGTCTAGTCCTAGACCTTGATGGTCCTCTACCAGACATCATCAATTCCTGGAAAGGAGTACAACATATGGTCCTCTACCAGACATCATCAATTCCTGGAAAGGAGTACAACATAT
>BQKN01000871.1:344547-355997 GCA_022839385.1 Asparagus kiusianus
CTTTCAATGAATCCAGGCTTTATGCATTTTTCACGATTCAAATACATCAATAATTAACTCTGATATAGTCTCGTGCCATACTAACCTAAATAAGTCAAAGTTAGCGATAAAAACTCTTAGAATTATGCATGCTTGCATTAAAGGACGACATCGGTAATCCATAAATAGCAAATTGAGGATACAATCATAATAGAGACATTATAAGAAAGTTTGGAACATTTTTCTCATCAAAAAGTAATTGATACATTATCTATGCAAGCATATATTATGAACATGCATTTTGTGCGTTCATTAATATCCAAGTTAAAAGCGTCAACTAACAATTAAATATTCTCTCCAAACGATTTCACCACTTGTTCACATGTCGTTAAACCTAAGCTATCTAATTCCTTAATAAGATGCCAAAAGTTGACTTCTCAAATCATTTCAGATTCATATAAAGGCAAGGTACTCTTCCTTTTTGGGACAACTTTGACGAAATATGGGTAGATATTGGAGAGCTAGCTCATTCCATGTTATAAGTAAATATGGAACTATGTAGACTGCACCCTTGAATCCAATCATAATCTTTAGAATTTTAGCTCATTTTCTTCTCGTTGTGCCCTCATCAGATTCGTTAGACAGTGTAAAATCATAACTAAAATATCTTTATATCTCGCATTAATTTAGAAGCTCATGCATCTAAAGCTTTTTTTTAACCGAAATAAATGTAGTTGTATGCAAACATAGAGCGACAGTATGTTGAACTGAGATATTTACCAGACTTAATGTTAAGAAGAATGAAATACTATTTTCATTAATTGTGCTCAAGTGACTCAACTAACCTAGTATCCTCTTCAGCCTGCATAAGTTGCCAAACCACTTCCTGAAGATAAAGAGTACATCAAAACCCATATGAAATCTTACCAAGAGTAGATCATATCCCTTAGGCATGTATAGGTTCGATCAAGATTTGTTTTGTGGAGTACTAAAAGCTAGCATGGTGCCATTATGAATAAAATGTAGAGCCCTAGCAAGAGAGAGCCTAATCCTCTACTCTCGCCTCCTAAAGCCTAACACTAGTGGAAAACCAGGCATCCATGACGGGAAATCCCGTCAAGGATGCCTAAATCCCCGTCAGTGATATATATCCTTGACGGTGAGCCGTCAAGGATAAGCCGTCAGCGATAATCCCGTCAGGAAAGAATTATCCCTAACGGGGAGCCGTCAGTAATGTGTATTACTGACGACATTCCGTTGACGGAAAAAACAGTCAGGGATAGTTACACCTCACTGACGGCAATCCCGTCAGCGATGTGATAAACATCGCTGACGGGTACACCGTCAGCGATGTTCATCGCTGACGACAAATCGTTAGCGATGAATCCAACATCGCCGACGGCAAGCCATCAGCGATGTTCAACGCTGACGGTAGTGCCGTCAGCGATGCTTATACATCGCTGACGGCACTACCGTCAGTGTTGATAACCGTCAGCGATGTTTATTATCAGCTAAAAAAATTAATTCTGATTACAATCAGTTCCCTGTACATACAAATCTGCAAACAACATTTCTTGCACATTCCAAAACATCTCGAAATATGTACAATCCAAATTTCACAAACATCTCATATCCATTCAATTTTCACAAACATTCGAAATATGTACAATCTAAATTTCACAAACATCTCGCATCCATTCAATTTTCACAAACATTCGAAATATGTACAATCCAAATTTCACAAATATCTCGCATCCATTCAATTTTCACGATAAGTTCTAAATCCATAAAAATTTCCACAACAGACCATACAAGCATATCATAATCTCCAATATAAAGATGTCTAATATACAAACATGAGTTTAGGATATAACTCACTAAGATAGGTCATTCGTCCTATCCATGTCATCATCCGCGTTGCCACTGGCGGCTCCATCCCTACGACTCGTGCTCCCAATAACATCATCTCCACTCTAACAACAAAATAATTTAAATTTAGAATCACATAATATTGTGTAATCATGTTTTACATATATAATAAGTATACATGTCTGCTACTCTCTCCACTACCAGTAAATGCCTTTTGAGAGGCCAAAAAATTCATAATCTGACTTTGCACCCGAGTAGGAACCCATCTTCTATAAGATTTCATTATTTGCCTGGAAACCATTACAAAAGTAGCAGTAGGGTGGATCACTCGCATAAGCTCCTCTTCAATATCCTCCCACATCTCCTCAGGAATTTGACCATCTAAAGTATTCATCACAGAGAAAACAAGTTGCATCGCCTGCTGAGTTTAATCCTCTTGCGGTATGTAAGAGGGCCCTGAGGGCATAATCGCTGGCGTTAAAATCGACGGAGACTGGAATGGTGTAGACACCCTCTAAACTCCAACTCACATCCACCTGGTCCTCCCCTTTTTGGGAAGTCCACAAGCTAAATGGTTCATATTATAATTCTGCTCTCTAGTCAGGGGCTCCTGGCTCTGTACAACAACCTCAGCATATGTGTTTTCTAGAGCTTTCTAAAAGACAAAAAAATGAATTTAAGAATTGGCATTTTAAAAATAAAAGATATATTTACCTGAACAAGTAAAATAAAAGATGAAGTTTCACAGTGGGATAATATTGACAAATAACAGAGGGTATCAGTAGCTTTTGTCCAAATACTAAGACATGAAGAAACCCACAAATTACTAACTATTAAAATGGTAAAGCATAAATACAAACTATATATACACACAGACACATTCAGATTTACATGCATGAGGGGTGCAATTTTAACTAATGTAAAATGAGATAGCTTCTAACATACATCAAACTTCAAAGGGAAGATGAAGTTTCCTTGACTGATCTCACGTTCTTAACATACATCAACTACGTATATATAGATATATTTACCTGCATTTTCTTGGCCAATTCTAGCTTTTGTTTCTTATCCTCATCGTCATTGTACCCCTTCATGTCCTCTTGTGCAGTTCTGGTAGCGGAATAAAGGGAGCGTTCTGAGATTTAAAAATTTATTTATTAGTTTTATTTATCAAATATTCTAGGAAGCGGAGAGAATATATATAAAAGATTAAAATATTTTATATCGTTGTCGTACAAAATTGATCCTCAATCTGGGCAAATGAAGTAGTCCCCGTATGATGATCATAATCTTTCTTCCATCGATTTAGTTTATTTCTCGGACATTTTTTCTTCAACATGAACAAAGAGAATTTTAGTACAAGCTATAATATACAATGAAATATATCACTAGTTTCAGATAAATAACTTGAATCTAATTAACTACTATACATATTTACCTGGTGCTCCTCTTGGCCCCACAATACTATAAGTACAGCTAAATGCTCAGGCTCAACCCTCTTATCTCGCTTGTATATCATCTCCCAGTTGTGACTGAAACTTTCAAAGCATTTCTTCTTTATCTCATGTCTCTGCTCCCGAAGAGAATGCTTGAACTTTCCCACGTAACCAAATAAAAATTCCCACCCTACGGGATTGTCTTTGATGTTGAAATATCTCTAAATATTAATATATAGTTAAGCATGACCAATTGACAGAATTATAAAATAATTGATCTAAATAGAGGAATTTACCCAACAATCTCGATATATACTCTCCAGGACATGAAAGGGCTGCTCCTCGGTCTCGTAATAAGGATTCACATTATCACTCTTCCGTATCAAGCATCCAAGATATGAGCTAAAGTTATTAGCCCATTGCCCGGTTGGAATCCCATTATGTCCCCATCTTACAATTGCACGAAAACCATCCGTTGGTAACTTTTTTTTAAAGTCACTTCCCTGGCGTCCTTTTTTCTTGAAAAGTTTCTCCTATAACAAAGAAAAAATAATAAATATATCAACATTTTTATTTAATCAATCTTAAGCTCTTAGAATTTAATTTATTATTATCAAATACTCAGAAAATTTTTATCAAACTCACCAAATCTTTGTCTGATTTCATTTTTTGCATCAGATAATATCTTTTTGCATCTAGACTTAGGATAATGTAATTTAGTTTAATTACTGTTCTAGACTTAGGGTAATGTAATTAGGTTTAGTATTAGAATTATTTTAGATAGTTAGTTCATTGAGTTATGATTAGAGTTATATATATTTAAATAAATTACATAGATTTAGGATTAAGATCAAATTTGAGTAAAAGTTAGTTGAAAAAGACCGGTCATTAGTACTAATTGATTAATTTTGTTTAGTTAGGTTATTAAATTAGGAATAGTCTAACTAAAGTTTAATTACTACTATTATATACTGGATTAGGTTAAAAAAAGGATAATTACAGTTAGGGTTACTCTTAGGATCATATTTGGTAGATTAACTTAATTACGTTATTAATGTTAGGATTAAAGTAGATTATTGAGTTATTAATGTTAGGATTAAAGTAGATTATTGAGTTATTAAAGTTAGGATTAAAGTTATTAAAGTTAAATTAATTAATTTGAGATAGAAAATGCTAAATTTTGGATAGAAAAGCTTATTGGCTAGATTTGATAAAAATTACAGTTAGGGTTAGGGTTACCAAACTTCAAGTAGGCTTAATTACGATTATATGCTTAAGATAATGTTATTGGGGTTATGATGAAGATCAATTTGGGTAGATCAATGTAATTAAGGTTAAATTAGGTTTTTCATTTTACAATTTCTCAAAATGGTGTATTTCATAACCCATAAAATTGCAATAAATACTAAAATACTAGAAAATACTTAAAGATAATACATTGAGGTTGTGTTTGGTTTGAGAGAAAGGGAGAAGAAGGAAAGTAAAGTGTGAGAGAAAGTAGGTTTCTGTTGATTGTTTTGAAAGAAAACAAAAAGAAAAATGAAAATAAATTTCACTACAGAAAAATGGGTTTATATATTTTCATTCCTCCTTTCTCTCCGCTGCCCTATTGAAAACGAGGGAGAGCGACAGAAACTTTCGCCCGACGCTGACCCCAATCTCTCCTCTAGAAATTCTCGTCACCTTGCTCGTCGCCTCCAGAGATCCTCGTCTCCTTGCTCGTCGCCTCCAAACTTGAGTCATCTTCTTTCTCTTTCGCCTCATCGTTCTCCTCTCTCTCTCTCTCTCTCTCTCTCTCGATCAAACCCTAGTTCGACGCCGACCAAACTAGGGTTTCTCCAATCGAGCTCTCGTCAGCTTGAGATCGCGAACCCTCGCTCTTCTATGGATCGTTCATTGCCGATCGCGTAACACTGGGTAAGATCCGAAGGTGAGCTTCGATTCGAGCTCGTAATTTATTTTTGATATGGATTTTGTTCAATGAATGCTTGGTTGGAGTTAATCTGAAGCGATGAGTCGTTTGATGTTATTTTTAATTTATTTACAGTAACTACATCTTTTTGGGGTCCGACTATCTCCACTCCCAAACAGGAGGGAGAGAGAGAGAGACACAGAGAGAGAGGGAGAGGGGCATTTTCGGCAATCCACTCCCAAACTACTGTTTGGGAGTGGATATAGCAATTCAAATCTTTTTGTTGGATCTCTCTGTCAACATGAATCCAAATTCATCCGAGGTAAATTCTGCTCATATTTTTTTTGTTGGTTTTGAAGTTTAATTTGTTGGTAATATCTTTGCTCATATACTGTTGATGCATGAAAATACATTCCATTAATTGTTTAGTTTAATATTTTCATGATTATTGGTTATGAAACTACCCATCTGTTTGATTGCCAACCCTTCTAATGAGGAGGATCATACCCATCTATTCTTCCCATGTACTTACTCTGCTAACTAAATGTTTGTTTGAATTTTGTCTGATAACTGAGTTGTTTGTTTTTTTATAATTTCTCAACAATCAGATACATATGTGCTAGAAATTTTTGTTATTACATAGTTTTCAACATTTTTTTGTGATAATTTGCTAACTTAACAAGCAACATTACATGCTTGAATTTCTTTATGATATGATACATTTGATTGACCCTTATGTGTTGTCCACAATGTTTTGCTGTATATTTATATCTAGGTAAAAATTTTATGAGCATGTAGTTGTATTTTAGATGCCATATTTGAACACATGAATTGAAATCTTGAAGTTATGTTGCTGTGTTGTAGAGCAACATAAACTAAATTCTATAATTAAGATCACACACAGTCTCAAAATTGATAATGGTTAATTTAAGATGATATCAGATAATGATCCACCTTGTTGAGTCTTGCTTATTTCTATTATACTACAGTGATAATGTGGTATTCAGGTGATTTCTTTCTTTTGTTTCTAGTGTGAACTACAGGAAATTTTATGCTCATATATGTAATAAAGTTTTAAGAGCAAAAAATGGTTTGATATCTGGTCAGTGTACAGGAAAAACTGCATATAATTCTGCTTAAGTTCCTCAATTATTGCTCAGTTCAACACACGTCTCTGAAAAAAGAATTTGTGGTTGATTTAAGAATCAAGAATTTAATACTGAACTGAGAGAATTCTAAAGCTTAGTGATAAAAGAATGATCTGGACTCATAATCGCCTACTTAACAATTTGATTACCCATACTCTATTAATTTAGTTAGATTAACAACATGGACATATCAGCTATAAATGGTTAGTCGAAGGTAAATATGTTCTTAGTAAAAGATAAATGGTTAGTCGAAGGTTTCAGGGGATGAAGGATGCGAGATTGATGTTTTGATGGGCTCACTAAAGTCAAAAACCAAGGACTTCAGCATATTTTTCTCTCTCTCTTTGGTTAAGATTCTCTATATATGAAATTGATTGTAATAGATTTTGTTGATTAAGATTTTTTATATGAAATTGATTGTAATAGATTTTGTGACTAGAAATGGATTATACTTTATATTAGGAATATCATGACATTTACTTTAGATTTGTTTTGTTTCTTTCAGTGACCTGTTACTTCCTAAGATATGAATGATACTAATTTTGAATAATTATGCTTGAATTGCATCATTGTCTAGAGCTTATTCGGAAAAAAAAAAATTCACCCGAGGTTATGAATAACTTGCAAGTCCAAGACCATGTAAGATTATATGCAAATTTAGAGTCATCGTAAATTTGACTAAATTTTCTTGAGTTAAGATTGTGCAAACATGTTCAGTAACTTGTAAATTTTTTGAAAATATGATAGAATCATAATTTAATTTAATTATTTTTTTGTAAATTATTTAAAATTTGAATCTAATTCCAAAAATTATGAATTAAAATTATATTGTGATAATTTTCTTCCTCTTTTCTCAGAAAGGTAACCAAACAAGAGAAAATGACTTTCTTATGAATTTTCTTCTAACTTTCCTTACAATATTCTTTCTAACCAAATAATAAAAAGAATATCATTTTCTTTCTTTTTCTTTTCCTTTCTTTTTACTTTCTCTTTCTTTTTCTTTTCTCTCCCTTTCTCTCAAACCAAACATAGCCTGAGTGACTGCAACGGCGAAGTCACGGTGGCGGTAGCGATGGCGCGGCCAAAGGACGCGAAGCGACAAACCCTCCTGCTGGAGACAGCGACGGCGAAGGCGGAAGACGACGACACCAGGCGGCAACGGCGGAGGTCGGCGACTTGCTGGAGACAACGGCGGTGGAGGCTGCGGCCAAAGGACGAGAAGGCGACAGCGGCGGCTCTTAGGCTTTTACTGTGGTAAAAAAATAGGGCTGGTAAAAACGAATATATAACCAACATCGCTGACGGGCTACCCGTCAGCGATGTTCATATCCCGTCAACAATGTTGCATCGCTGACGGTATCGAAAAAACTAGTGACGACAACATCTCTGACGGTTAATACCGTCAGTGATGTAAACATCGCTGACGGCATTGTCTCGTCAGTGATGTTGCCGTCAGCGAAACCTATTTTTCCACTAGTGTAAACAGCCCAAAAAATGTCCTTACTTGATGCCTCAATAAACTGACGGCACCTAGAAAAGAAAGGGGATTAACATAAAAGTGAAGAGACAATTCACATACAGGAAATTCTTCATCACCAATTAGTAGGGTAAGCCCAAACAACCTTTAAAGCGGCAAACGAACTTAACATAATGCCACATTAATAACCAATCAATCGCTCTCAATCCCTTTAAACTGCAAAAGCCCACTTCAAGATATTGAAACAAAATCATTCGGTTTCCCTACCAAAATGTGATGCTATTAGATTCTAAGTTGGTGCCCTAGTGCATGTCCTATATATTTACATGCAACCTACATCAATTGTTAATCCCTTTGATTTCGGCAACACCCAAAACATCCTTTCATTAGGACCACATGTTTTCCATAAGCATTGTCATTTAGTAAGGATTAGTACCATAAAGTAATCAGAGGAGCGTTTTCTTGGAGCAATCCTTCTCCCTCATCGTCAGATATGATAATAGGCTCAGAAGCAGAAGACCCACCTTGCAACAAAGCAAACATAAATTCAGTAAATCCCCTGGCAACCGAATTTGTAATAGAATAAACTCTCTATCTTACAAAGATTATAGCTAAAAGCGCAACACTTTTAAGAGATAACGTATGTAGTCAGAGGCGCATGTGAGAGGCGCATGTGAGATGAGATGCATCATCTATGTTTCTGAAAATACCCCACTTAGGATTAGGGTTTTGAGGTAGAGGACTTGCAAGTCAGGCGTCCGACGAAAATGAGGAGCATGAGAGGTGGGGAGGTCCAATTTGGGGAGGAAGAACAAGGGTTTTTTGAGGGGGACTCGGCGGCAAACTGCAGGGTCGACGACGGTGGCAAACTGTAGGGCTCGATGGCGGCGGGCCGGCGGCGACCTCCGACGACAGCGACGAGTTCAGAGTTGGTGGGGGGAAGAAAGAGAACAAGGGTTTGGGGGGTTTTTTGATGAGAGAGAGAGAACGGGGGTTTTCGTTGGTTTTTTTCCTTTTTCGCGAAAATAAATGGGGGGAAATTTCCATCTCTTGTGCGTGTAGGCTAAACCAACTTGCCCCAACGGTTCTATACACCCGTTGGGGCTAGGCCTCTTTTACTAGTGCTAGTAGTCCCGTGGATTTTGTACCGGCGAACAGAAAACCCACGGGACTACTAGTCTCGTGGGTTTTCTGTGTCTTGTTTAGGCCGCGATTAGCAACCACTAAACATACGGAGCTGGTAGTCCTGTGTGTTTTCAAACCCACATTTGACAAAATTGACCTTTTTTTTTGCCAAACTTGGTGAGCCGGCTAAAAAAAGGTTGTTTATGCTAAATATTTAGCAAAACAGTCTTTTTTGCTAAATATTTATCAAATTGGGCCTCTTTAAAAAAATTATCCTCATCAAAACCCAAACAACTGGCATATAAATCAAATAAAGACAATAATTTCAAATAACAAATTCATACTAGCAAATCGTCCTTCTCTGATGTTGAATCAGTTGAAGAACTTGATTTCACCATGGATTAGGGTAGATTTCGTCCCAACAAAAAAGAAAAAGGAAAAAAGGAAAACGAAATTCTATAATAGATTCAGAATTGAGTGTTTTGAGTCCTCAATTGATAGCTTTGGGAAGAAGAGGGATAGGGGTTTTCGACATTAGGTTAGGGTGAAGTGATTTTCACTTAAATTGATGCCCCAAAATCAGAACGGGTACCAGTAATCATCATGAGGGGGGAAAAAGAGCCATCAGAATATTCACCTGCAACATCACTTTCCAATTCCTCCCAATCCAGCCTAAGCTTATGAGGCTGTGGTACAAGTGCCCTTCTTCATCGTCTTCTTCGTCCTCCATCCTCCCCCAAGTGAGCCCTGGGTCGAATTTGATGAAATTAGCGCTGATGAGTTTTTTGGAATACAAAACCTAAACCTAAGCATTATTTCTCTATATATGAATTTTTTTTTTTAAAATCGACCCTCTTTTTTTTTATTTACCAAAACCGATCCGATTTTGTGATTAGCAGCCTAATCACCTTCCTAATTAGTCGGAGTTGGCAACCCCGACTATTTAGGAGGGTGTTAAACCCTAATTAAAAGTCTTAAACCATAAAATTTAATGTCCTAAATAGTCGGGGTTGGCAACCCCGACTAATTAGGAAGGTGATTAGGATGTTAATTACAAAATCGGGTCGGTTTTGCTAAATAAAAAAATGAGGTCGATTTTAAAAAAAAATTTGAAGTGGGTCTGTTTTGAAAAATTGTTCGCTTTTGGAATACAAAACCTAAACCTAAGCATTATTTACCTTTTGAAGTCGTCGGTACCTCAAATAACGCGAACTCACCCACAACCGGACCAGATCCGGTAACTTCAGGCTACAATACGAGAATACGAGGGGTGAAGTCAAAGTCGGTTGCTTGAAGGCCCGCGGAAGAGGAGGGTGATCGGAGAAGCTGGGGTTGGGGTTGGGGTTAGGGAGGGGGTACCTTGGTACTTGTGTACCCACGGTTGGATTTCGTAGCTTAGGGGCTGTTTGGTTGCACACTTTTTGAGAAAACTTTTCTCAAAACATGTGATAATGGCAAATTTATAATTAAAAGTTTTCTAAAGATTTCTGTAAATTGTGTTTGGTTCAACAAAAAATTTACAAAAATATTTTCTATAAAATATCAAAACCTACCAAATTTTACAAAAAACAATTTCCTCTCAAAATGAGAAGAAATCACCAGAAATCTGACACATACCATATTTAATTAAAAATCTACCAAATCTTGTTATTTTCTATAAAGTTATGAGCTATTTTCTTGTTTTGAACCAAACAAGCAAAGTACAAAAAACAAGAAAATTGGTACTTTTTGATTTCTCAAAACTTTTCCTATAATTTTTTTAAGAAATACAATGAAATCATATTTTAGGTGGAAAACATTTCCTATACTTTCTAGAAATTGAACCAAACACCCCCTTATTATACAATGCTCTGAGTTGTTAAAATTTGCACATTAAAAGCATCTTCAAAGCTTCCCTGCAAAGTCCTCCTACCCCTTACAAAGTCCTCCTACCCCTTAATTATTCATATTTAAGTGTTTTAATTTTATTGATTAGAATTTAATTAAATATGTGGTTTATTTATAAATGAATAAATAATTAAATATTAATAACTAAAAATAAATAAATAATTCATATTTAAGTGTTTCATATTTAAGTCTATACTAGAAAAACACCATATACTACAAAGGTAACCTATAATTAAAAAAAGCATATACTAGAAAACAGCCTACACTAGGAAAAATCATATACTAGAAAAACACCATATACTACAAAGACAACCTATAATTAAAAAAAAACATATACTAGAAAAACAGCCTATACTAATATTGCTGAGAATGTATAAATTCTAAGGGAGTTTCAGATAAAAATTAACATATGAATGTTTTATAGGAACTTTCAGATAAAAAATTTCAAGTTCACAAAATAGAGGGTATTAGCGTGCCAATTGTGAACAACTAAGAATATATAAATGGTACGAAATACTGCTGAGAATGTATAAATGCTAAGGGAGTGAAACTATAAGGTATTTAAGTGCTATTTAGGGGCTGTTCGGTTATTTCCTAAAAACCAAGAAATGGAAATG
>BQKN01000871.1:356397-371563 GCA_022839385.1 Asparagus kiusianus
TTTCTATTTCTTTGATTTCCCACTTTTTTATAGACAAACGAACAGGCCCTTAGCCAAAATGGCCATTTTTTCTCCCTTTTCTGCCTTGAAAAATGCGCACGAGAAGGAAGAGCAGCTTCATCTTCAAGGGGGTCAGATATTACTTCCTTACGTCTTGAGAAATTCCATATTTGTCCCTCAGTGAAATTGCATATTAGTTCTCCAAACCAACAAGCTGTTGCAAAATCATCACTCCCGTTAAAATCCAATCATAGTTGGATTAACTCCTAAGCCAAAGCCAGAAATTACTAAACAACCTCTTCGTAATAAAAGATATAAATCTCTATCTCTCTGAGCATTGGAGGGAAAGATGATAGATAGGTAAGAGGAGAAATGCAAGATTTCTCTGAGCATTTAAGGGAAAGATGATAGAGAGGTAAGAGGAGATATGTAAGATAATTATGTAGATTTCATAGAATTATGATAGTTATAAGTTCATCTGTGGACTATCGTTTTTTTCAGACCTTGAAGAGAAACAACTCAACTGGGTTTGGTTTAATAAAGTTGGTGTTGGATTTAAAGCCATTAAGAAACAGTTTAGAAAATTAACAGATTGGAAAAACTACTTCTTTACCTCTAACTGTTAGATTTGATGGAATATTCTATTTAAATCTAACATGGTTAACTAAAGAGAGCATCATACACGACTCATAGGATTTAAGAGACAAATATGTAATTTGATTTGAAGGACTTATTTGTAATTATTGTAAGGAACTAATATCTAGAAAAACCTTTTTTTTTTCTGCCCACGTGATTGATCTCTCATCAACGTTATTATTAAATTTTATTGGGAATTTTTGAAATTGCTCCTCAACTTCCCATATTTTGAATTAGTCTCCCATACCATCATATTTTTGAATTGGACCGCCAAATCTTTTAACTCTGCTGCCTATCCAAACCTCAGCTGCATATTCTAGGGATGGTTTAGCTTAGCTTTTAGAAATATTAACAACCTTTTACATCGAAATTGAAGTTCATCTATGGATATCTTCTGTTAACTAGCTTTTTCAAAAGCCACGGGCAAGTAGTAAAGTGCTTATATCTTACTCAATTTTCTCTCGAGAGAGAAGTAACAATTCAATATTGATACATAACTAATTTTAGAAAGTCATTAGATAGTGCTACACCAAGTTCGGAAGACCATTGAATCATGATTAACTAATTTTAGAAAGTCATTATATCTTAAGACCTGCAGAATGATCCCCGTTCAGACAGAGTGAGGAGCCTTCTAACGAGCTCGGCAAAATTAAACTCTTCAGTCGCAGCTAATGATCGCCAACTAGGATTTTTAGCAAACCCTCAGCTATCAACGGATTTGATAAGCCTTTACCGACTACCATTTGAATCGGGCTAGCCATATTATTCCCCTCAGTATGGTGAGTTGTCGATAAGTTTCTTTTAGACTTAACGCTAAAATTTTTCTCTACTATTAGTCATTCGAGGCGTCGGGTTGGGTTAATTACAACCGTTAAGCTGTAATTGGGTTAGGCCATGTCGTTAAATATAACAACTTGGCCCAAAAATGAGTGACCGCTTGTATAAGTGATCGCTCGAGGGTCCGAATAATGACTTATCGCTTGGTAGATCTTTACTCGGGAATTGATAGGGCACATCGCTTGGTAGGCCGCTATCGACGAATAACATCATATGCGGGAATGACGGTGTTGGGGGGAATCAAATCGTTTAGGGACGTTTGAGTGTGACGATTGATTGATATAGTAGCACATCGCATGGTAGGCTACTACCCATCGATTGTTCTAAGAATATTAGAACGTTCGGAATGGATCAAATCATTCAGGGACGTAAGGATGTGACGACTAATCGAACAACGTCATTTGCGGGAATGATGAAGTTGACTATCAAAGATAATCGTTATCATGATAGTTTTACGGACCCAACATCCTATTGGAGAGGATTGGTGGGGGATTTTTCAGAGGTTTAGTGTTAACGTGACGGGATTGTTGCGATCGGAGCGACTTTGAGGACTTATCATCCTATTGAAGATGATTGGTAAGTTGATTTTCAGAGGTGTAGTGTTAACATGACATGATTATCACGATCGGAGCGACTTTGAGGACTTACCATCCTATTAACGAGGATTGGTAATTTGATTTGTCAGAGGTTTAATGTTAACATGACAGGATTTATCACGATCAGAGCGACTTTGTGGACTTACTATCCTATTGAAGAGGATTGCTAAGTTGATTGTCAGATGTGTAGTGTTAACATGACAAGATTATCGCGATCGGAGCGACTTTGAGGACTTACTATCCTATTGGAGAGGATTGATAAGTGGATTGTCAGATGTTTTGTGTTAACGTGACGGAATTGTCGCGATTGGAGCGACCTTGAGGCCTTACCATCCTATTGAAGAGGATTAGTAAGTTGATTGTACTATCAGAGGTAATCATTAACGTGATAGATTTTGTGCATCTGTCATCCTTTTGAAAAGGATCGGCAAGGGAATTGTACTATCATAGGTGACTGTTAACATGATAGATTTGTGGATCCGTCGTCCTATTGACAAGGATCGGCAAGAGAATTGTACTCTCAGAGGTGACTATTAACATGATAGATTTTGTGGTGGAGACCTCTCGTTTATCAAAAGGGCATTCTGATTTCAGTCCTAACTGTAGGAAGGTTTGGCCGAGTGGGGAGCTTGGAACGACCCTAACTGTTTAAAGATTTAGTCGTTCGATTTGAAAGTGGATCTCTCGTTCGTGAAAGTAATCGAGAGGGGATTTTGGTTTTGGTCCTAACTGTAGGAAGGTTTGACCAAAAAGGGTTTGGAATGATCTTAACTATTCAAAGGTTTGATCGTCCAATTTGAAAGTGGACCTCTCATTCATGGAAGGAATCGAGAGGGGATTTTGGCTTTGGCCCTAACTGTAGGAAGGTTTGACCAAAAAGGGTTTTTGGAACGAAGGAAGGAATGAAATCTCTACCTTGGTTGCCCTCGTGGGAGGTGGAGGTTGAACTCCTCTTTTGTGCCAACACATTGCTTGATGGTCTTTCGCACAGTTTCCTTCGGAAGCCAATGGATAAGTACTTCTTTAGAAGTTTACCGTTGGTAAGTCTTCGCTCTAGTTGTTGTTTTGATTGACAAGACGATGGGCCCCATTCGGGTAGATCGTCTCCACCACGAATGGGTATGAAGTTACCGTCGGATGTAGGTCCTTCGGCCGTCGGTGCGACATTGTTTGGCATAGGAAACGACGTCGCAGATCATTCTTGGGTAATGATAGCCAAGCCTTCATAGTCGGTCCCGCAGTTTAGGTCCGAGCTGGTGGGCCTTGCAGATGCCAGCATGGGCTTCGAAGCATTTTCCCTTTGTTTTGAAGAGTGTTTGGATGAGGAAGTGGTTTCTACTACCAATGTGAAATTGCCTTGGTCATCACCTCCTTGAAATTCACATAGCTCTTCAACATTCATTCGCTTGAGCATGCTTTCGACTTGTTCTCCTTAGCGGATCATGTCTTTCCATGAGCGAGATTTAACAGCGCCCATATTGGAGAGTATGTCGATGGAGAGATTGTTCCGGCACATCCCGATGAGGGTGACCTCAAAAACTTGATCGCGTGTATGAAGCGATCGGTTCCTGAATCTCTTGACAAAGCTGCTTATAGACTCTGTCTTCTTCTGCTTTTCGGCTGGTAGGATAACCATAGATACTTCTGTGTCATCATCGAAGAACCTGGCCATGAAGAGCATTTCCATGTCCTTTCAGCTAGTGATGGATCCAGGCTCTAATCTGCAAAACCATTCAAAAGCGACCCCCTTGAGGGTACCAATGAACAATCGAGTCATAATGGGATCATTTCCTATTATGTATCTAGTTTGCGCCTGGAAGTAGTAGATGTGCTAGGTAAAAGAACTCTTACCATCAAACTGTATGAGGTGCAATTGTTTAAATTTTGTCAGGTAGGAGATCGTGTCACATTCGGTCGGATACGGTCTGACCACCCCCAGCTTGCTCACATGATTCTGGAGTTTTAAGGCGACAAGTTGACTCTGGAACTCGTCAAGCCTTTTGTCTCATGGACTACTGCCAGAATATGATGTCCCTTCTGAAGACTTTGATGACGAATCGGAGGGTGACATGGGATTAAGTTCTCACTCTGTGTCCTTGTTTGAGGACTTCGAGGGAACCTGTGATGCTCTCTTCTTCTTCTTCTTGCGTAGAAGTTTCTCGAGCATCTCCTTCATGGCATTGACTGCAGCTTGGTACTCATCAAACTTTCTGGCTATATCATCTGGTATTCCAGCCATGTTCACATTTGTGCGCCCGCTTTGTATGAGTTTGAGGTCTGAGACGTTGTTACTACCGAGCAATCGTCATCAGAAACGGAGGCTAAACACATGTATTCATGAGGCATGACAACCCCTTTTTTAGCGCGGGTGTGCTAGTAAACACCTTCATGCTCAATAGGAAGGCTTTTCAGTCCCAGTGAGAATTCAAGGTCAGAAGAGTCTGAATCATTCGCCTTGGACTTGCCTGTCGTGTTGACAGATACCATTGGGAGATCCAAATCATCCGGAGCTCGTCTCCTCTGACGATTGCACCTTTGGCGAAGAGGTCTTATCTCTACTGGTTGCTGAGAGAGCCTCTCGAAAACTAATGGTTTCGACCATTCAGCACACCGGTAGTCAGTGAGTACCGCCGCAATAAGCCTCACGTAGTGACACTGAGGAATTACCTTGTGAATAGTGCATCTATGATTCAAACGCTCTCTGAAGTACACTGTAGGTTGATGATGACAACCCTGGCGTCTGAAGGACCAGTTGAGTGCTTGTGAGAAGAAGGCTCAAGAGTGCACTTGGAAGAACACTGGGAAGTAACTATGTTAATGGGGTTTATTGATAGAAGTGTAAAAGATTATGGGAGTTTTTATGAGACACGCTATAGTTGAGAGGTGTTTTCTAAAATTGCATCAAAATTGAGAGGGGTTATTTATAACCCCCCCCCCCCGCCCCCCCAATAAGAGGGTTTGTCAAATTGAATCAGTTGAGTGGGTCTTTTAAGACAATCCTCATAGTTGAGAGGGTCTTTTAAAAAATTAACTTTTCTTTTAAATGTGGTTTTTATAATTTGTCCCTCAAAATTTTAATAATTTAATATCAGTCCCTAAAATTATGAACAATTTCAAAAATTTGAAGGAATAACATAGAATTATTAGATATTTAAAATCAAGGAACTAATATCTAAATAATCTTTACATATTTGCTCTTATAGGCATTCTACTAAATAACGACCAATATATTGCTATATTGGTCAATATATCGGGTTAAAAACTTTATCTCGGTAATATTATAAATTGTTTTCTTTAGTTTAGTGATTTTATTGATATATCAATCGTTATCAAAAATATGGCCATTATATCCCTTCAAAGATATCGAGAAAATCATGTCATTTTTAATTTGATTGTGAGCTTGAGTTTGGAACTATTTGGGAAGCAAAATTGGAACCCACAAAACACACAAATACCACAATTCTTCTCCCAATTCTCTCTCTTGGCTCTCCTAAATCTTAAGCATATATCTTGATGCAAATTCTTATGTTTAAAATTCATTAATATGTTAGATTACATATTACAATGTCATGTTATGTGTGAATATAATCCCATATGACACCCAGTATTATATACATATCTTTATTTTTTACAGTCTGATATCATGGATTTTATTTATTCAATATTTATCTGATGTCCAACACATTGTAGTAGTCCTTCGAAAGCCTCTTCTAAAGTTTTCTAAGCGAAGTATATAATTTTAGGAAATAATTAAAAATCTTGAGATTCGTTCAAAATATGATGCTTTAATTTTTCCACATCTCCTCTACTATGTCATATCATATCATACTCCCTTTAAAAGTGGGAGTTCTTGAAAAACTTTCATTGGTCAATTTTACCCCTAATCATTTTTAATATTAACATTCTTATACTAATTATAATTGGTTATCACCTAAAGCTATTAAATTAAAACTAAACTCCTAAATTAAAGCTCTCTCCATTCAAAACTAATTACTAAAAAATTGATCTAATTAGAATTGGTTGACAACTAAAGAGTACAAAGAAGCTCAAACTCCGGAATTAAAGCTCTCTCCATCCAAAACCAATTAATAAAAATTTTATCTCATTAGAATTGGTAAACAACTAAAGAGTAGAAAGAAGCTTAGAGCACATTAGCATTGTAAACATAATATGCATTGCACGTGTAAATATTAACCAATTGATTAATAGTAAATTATGGAATTAATTAATTATTAACAAAAATTAATTGATTAAAGTATTTTTTTGTAGTAGTCCCTTAAACCTTTCATATTTTGAAATTAGTCTGTCAAAGCACTAAAATTATTATTAGGTAACTCAATTCTTAAGTTATTTGAAATTAGTCATTCAAATTAATGGTATAATTAGCAATTTGAGGGACTAATTTCCTTCTAATTGCTTTTTTTTACTGTTGATTAGAGAAGTTGATATCAAAATAAGAATTACGGATGTACGTAATAGCTATTTCAGTGATTTGACGAATTAATTTTAATATAATAAGAATTGAGCAACCTAATAGTTCAATTGTTATCTTTGCAAACTTATGGAGAGGTTTTCTTAAATGATGATAAGTTTTCTTATTCTACAGTCATTACGGATTGAGATAGAAGATTTTTTTCCCTTTTCTTTTTTACTTCATAAGAATTTTATGTCATTTGTTATTATTATATTGAGTCATTGAAGAAATTGATTGCTATATAAGCGAATAATCTTTTCGAATAATGTGTAGCTTACATTGTTCATGGTTTATAAGTGAATAATATTTTCCAATAATTTGTAGCTTACATTGCTTATGGTCACAACGACACATAAAATGAAAGCTGAATGTACATATATAAATGTAAGTAATAAGAAAGTTCACAGATAATATTACATCATCAAGTTGAGATTTAAAAGAAACACTTACACAACCAAGTTATACTAAAGAAATAAACCGAACGAATAACCACGTGCAATGCATGTGTATCTCTCCAAGTAAATATAAGCTAGCATCTGGCCTCATATTGTATAATGAATATTATTTATCAATGCGATCATATACTATTGTTTGTGGATAACAAATCTTTTATAGGCTTAAATGAACTTAAATACGTTATAGTTTACCAAAATTATACTTATATACCTTCACTTGTATCTTGCTGTACTTTTTTAAATTTTAGATAACGTATCTTGCTATAATTAAATACCCTAATATTTTCTAAAATTTTATGTTTGTACCTTCTGTCTTGTTACCTAAACATAAGAATGCTCTTTGTAATTTTCCTATATGAGTTTCATGGTATTATTTTACGAGAATTCTATGTTTTCTACTTTTTACATAAATATTTTATTAACATGCAATTATCTATTAATATATTATTATACATTACTAATAATTAATATGATATAGAGTTTTACAATAATGTTGAAAGTTTCAAGGACCAAATTATACGAACTTAAAGTGACATATAATATAATTAATTGACAATGATAATTAATTTGGTTTAATTAGTATTAGAATGTAATAACAAAAAAGAATAGGGATAATATACTCATTAAAAAGTTTTTCTACAACTCCCTCTTTTAAAGGGAGTATGATATGATACGTGGAGGAATGATTATCCACTAATTGCTGGTGACTTTGATCCATGCGTTTTGTAACTTCCCAATGTACTCATCCACTATATAACCCTTTACATTTTTGAAGGGATATTGACATCCATTATCCTAGTTAGTAATCTTCCCAACAAATTATGCAGTTTATATAGTAATTTTGCTTCCTTCTCTCTCCATTGAAAGGATGAGCTCCTTACTTTATTCTGAATGTCTCAAAGTTCTAGTTTCTAATTCTGTGAAGCCATTTTTCATTATTATGGTTTCTCAAAAATCTTCAACTCCTTTAGTAAAAGCTTCTTCATTTTGTTATTTCCTTTTCCCCCTTGGTGCGTGAGATTGGATCATATAATTCTAAGATCGTGGAACATCTATCTTGATGTTTTTTGACATCTTTCTTTACCGAAATAACTCTCATTTTAATTGTAGGTAAAAGAGATTCTACTGCCAAGTACAGTTTAGAGGGTATATAATTATTTTCACTTGCAGGTCTTTGATTTGTTTAGGTTCAACTTATTTGTTTCAATTTACTTCTTCTTAATAAATTGAGCCGTCATAACATCATCTCAAAAATTAGCTATTTCAATTGTGTATGAAAACGCTAGTTATAATTGGCTATTTCTAATAGTCTATCTGACCCCCATTAAGTTATGTCACGTGAATTATGATTGGCTTGATTGAATTATTTTGTGGTGACCTTTATATTGGATATTATTATAAGTTTGCAGACTTGTGGAGAACTAATTAAGCATTATTTGAATTTGATATTTCGGCAGCAATGGAGGAAGAAACTAATGGACATATATGGATATGAAGCGGGTCCATTTACAAATGACGCGGTTAAGAAACAATTTCCAAAAATAATAAAAACTCTATGGTAGATATTGTTGCAAGTTATCAAATTATAAAAATTGAAGAAAAACACTCGCGATAATATGGGAATTTGAATCTGGAGAAACAATAATCACAACATGATACCCAATTATCTGTCAAACCTTAAGCAACCCAATTTACAATTAAATCCAAAATTGGCAAGGCCAATTATGAGATGACTCTTTGTTTGTTTGTTTTTTTCTCATATTAGACCCTCAAACCTTTGTTAATTCTATATTACACCCGAAATCTTTATATTTCTAAATTAGAGCGCAGATCTTATATTTGGGACAAAATGGCTAACTCCCCTTAAAGTATTGCTGAAGTTTCAACTTACTTCCTAAGGTATCAATTTGCATATTTTTCACCTTATACTATGTTTCTTTGCTCAATGAGGTCCTTTTGTGAAATAACGGTTAAGAATTTAACAGAGGGTGTCGTGGCAGATCATTTTTATTATGATTTTGTAGTGAAATTTACAACAAAAAACTCCAAAAAAACTTCAAATTGAAAAAATGGCACATTGACAAAATTGGAAATTATAAAAAAAAAACACTCCAAAATATATATATAGTCCGTTAAAAATCTGAAATTTATAAACCTTGAAAAATCCAAAATTTACACAAAAGCCCTAAAATTTTAAAATCACAAAAACATCCTAAAATTTTTTAAAAGTACTAACAGCCCTTAGGAGTCTGAAAGTTACAAAATACCCTTAAAAGTTAAAATTTTTCAAAAAATCACAAAATATTTGAAAATTACAAATAATCCTAAAAATTAAAACCCTTGAAAATATAAAATTTCCTAACAGCCTCCTAAAAATATTCAGTGTTGTTGGTATTATTTTTTTATTATTATTCTTCATGGTGTTTTTGTACTTCATGAAATTTGTAGGGTATTTTTGTAAATTTTAAATAAAATTTTCATGACTCATTTCTAAATATTTATATATTCAGAGAATTGGATGTACATTTCGGATTTCAAGTTGTATTTTGTAATTTTAACAATTTTGTTGCATTTTTGTAAAATTTTAAAATTTTCATTTGTCATTTGTAATTTGTCAATTTATAACTCTCTAAATTTCCAGAGTGTTCTTTGTAAATTTTTATTTCTGTCTTTTTTGTAAATTTCTAACTTTCTAAGGGGTCGTTTGAAATTTTAAAATTTTCCATTAAGTATTTAGCGGGTTTTTTTTTTAATTATACGAAAGGACCACTTGGGCAAAGAAACATAGTACAAGGAGGAAAATAGGCTATCTGATTAGTATGCAAAACAGGCTATTTGATTAGTATGCAAGTTGATACTTCAGCAATATTTTAAATGGGAGTTAACAAAGATTTGAGTTGACAAATACCCACCTTAAGCATGTGCCAGTCACATACCAAACCTCACCCACATTTACAAGCAAGAGCATCACAACACACGTGATCACACATCCCTTGATGACTCGTCTCATCCGCACACAACAAAAAATACAGCTTCACATGATCAATGCAATCCAACGCTACGAACTGAAAGGTATCAGCCCGCAAGCAAGCAACATTTCGATACCTAATCTTAAAAAAAAAACATGAGACAAAGCATGACTCCAACGTTGTCCTATAATAGTTTATACCATATTTACCCAAAATGAAATAAAAGGAACAAAAGGATATGAAAGATGTGAAGCCACCCGCGGCTCATTTGCCTTCTTTCGCGCCACCATGACCAAAGCCTAACTAAATGATACCAAACGAAAAGAGCATGGCAAGCCATAACATTTGCCATATACGGTGACCCGTCGTTGATCACAAGCTGACGATAGCTAGCTAGCTGGAGATTTCGATGAAAACGACTAAGAACCTATTTGATGCATATCAACGAGTCAGCATTCAGCAGTCCCTGTCAGATGAAACAGACACCTGGTCTTCATGGGCGTTTCTCGTGACATCGCCCTCAGCATTCTTACATACCCCTTCACCTTTGGGTACTGGCAGCTTTGATTTGGGGGACAGACGCTTGGCTTCCTCGCAAGTGTAGATGTAGATTTTTCTAACCATGGTGCAGAACTCGCTGCAGTTCAGTTAAAAAGTTTGGCGGCGAGAAACTACAGTCAGATAAATTAATTTATGGGAAATTTTGATAGAACTACCATGAAATTTTGGGGGTTTGAACTAAATTACCATAGACTTTCTTAGATACACTACCATGTCCTACCGCATTTATGGTAAATTGTCATGTTTTTTTTTTGGCAAATTTGCCCTTACGCTTAAACTTTACATACATTTCTTCTCTATCACACGTGGGATGATAAGTATGAGTAAAGGTATCCCAGACGTTGATGCTGTTAGCAACAACTTCCAAAGAACTTCCGATAGTTCATGGTATTTTTCCGCGCTTTCAAAAGTTCATATTAGTGTTCTATAATCAACAAAAATCCATGGTAGTTTTGTCCAAAAATCCCCCAAAATTCATCATAGTTTTGTGAAATTTGCCCCTAATCAAACTTTAGATTGCATAGGATAGCTAGAGACTTACTGCCAAGGGTCGTCTCCAACCAGCATCATGTCATCTTCATCATCGGTGTAGACAACCTGCCACTTTTTAACATCACTGGTTAGCTCCCCTTCAATGCTGAACATCTCTTCCAGCTTGTGGAGGAGGTCCTCGTACCCATCAAATCTTGTCAAGTCCACTGCTCTCCCAACTGCCATTCCATGCATGTGAACCTGTTTGTACGAAGATATTAGAACAGGTAGCCCGAAATCAGAACCTTTTTGAGTATGAGGTTTGGTTGGCAACAGAGATGCTGTACTTGAAATTAGACTCACTTTGGTGCAGCTTCGTGATTGCCTGCTCTGAGTTTCGTGGTGAGATCTAAGACATGATTTCTCCGGTTCACTGCTAATGGCAGGGGCATCAGATTGGTTGGCATTTGAAGGATGAGATTGTTGCTCAGATTCAATATCATGAGACGATAATAGTCGGTCCTCTGCAACAACAGCAGCAGCGGCAGCAGCAGCCACTGGTGAACGTTCTATTGCAGTAGTTGAATTCTCTATCAATATTCCAAAGAGCCGGCAGCCATTGCCATTGCCCGTAACCTGCTTCTTACTAGTTGGTTCTTTGTATGATTTAGTTTGAGCATCTGCATGAGCTTGCCAGTACATTGTACTGCGGGGAGATTGTAAAGGTCCAGAACTCCCATTGAAACCAACAGATCTAGGACTACTGGGAATTGGTGATGCTGCTGTGCTCCCACTGAATCCAATGGAGCCAGGTTTTGCTGTTGGTGAGAAAAGAGAGGTGGGGTTGGAGAATGGATAAGATTCTCTGCTTCGTTGAAGACCCGAAAATGAGAAAGTTTTAGCAGCATCAGTTGGGGATCTCCACATTCCTGCTAATTCGAAAGAAACATCAGATATTAATGTGCCGCTAGCATCCCTAATTAAAGAGAGTACAGCCAATGTTAAGTTAGATAGTGCTAAAAATGAAACCAAATTCAGGTAATGATTTTAAGAGAAAACACCTACATAATCTTAATCAAAGCACTTCACAAATTCAAATAAATAGAAGACGTCCTGCATACTATGAGTCTTTGAACATAACTATAGAAAATTATAAAGAGTGGTATCATACCAAGATCTGAAGGAATATCTGGAGCTCCAGAGGGAGAAATTGGTGGTCGTGCACGTTTATTTTTCTGTACTGGTTGTGGTTGGGAGGATGCAACAAGTGGCTCCACTTCCCATGGTGAAACTTTGTCTGGACATATAATGGATGAAGGTTCATCCCATTGAACCTGCACAAGTTCGCACCTAGACTAAGACCAGAGAAGAAAATAGAGGAGCAAAAGGGAATGGCAGAAGTCAAGGGCATAGTGCAAGCTAGAATTAAAAGCCATTGTTTTAATAGAAAAAAAATCTTAATTGACTAAAATGATTCATTACATTAAAGAAACATAAGCTAATGATGAATTCTCTATTATCAGGAGTTACTAGACTTCCGCCGAATTCGAAAAGTTAGGGGCAAACTTATATTACCTTTAAAGATCTCCACTCAGAATTTGCCCATCTAGATGATCCCAAGTCACCAACTTCAATTATAGTACCACTAAACCTGTAAGCAGCATAGAAGACTTTTGGTTAATGATAAAATACTCCTTTCTACCTTGTACATGTCAAGTCATTTAAAATCCTTCGAGAATACCTTCTTTCAGGAGCTTCATCACCCTCAAATCTCATTTTAAACCTCATTCCGACAGACAGCTTGTGGTTTTTGGCTTCAAGATATCTATTGAGGCTTATGATGAACTCAGAACGGCTTGTTCTGCAGTCAAAAAGGCATATATGTTAATTAAAAAAATACATTACTTGACAAGTGTTTACCACAATGAACCGTACTAACAAATATAAAGGCCAGTATTTTTGATGATTTTCTGGATCATCAACTAAGGCCAATATTTCTGATGATATTCTAGATCATCAACTAAGAACGTGTGTGTGTGTGCGCGCGCGCATTTTAAGACAAGCATAAAGGATGTGTGTGCATGTGTTAAAAGCAATAAACTAATTTCACAGATCACAAACCTGGGTTTATAGAAGACAGAAAAAAGTGTGCCAGTAGATATGGCATGTGATGCAGTAGCTAGGACTCCAATATGCATGCTGTGACTTGATATAACAGACGATGGCATATTAGTTAGTTGTCTCATAAGCCTCCTCACACCAACTCGTAATTCTCCATTCTCACCCCTGCATATGTGAAAACTATATATATTAAATCCAGAAAGAGGTGATCCTCTAGACTTTGAAGGAGCTAGCTCAACCCAAAACAACATTGTACAACACAAGGGCAACATGACATTTTACCCAACCTCTTGTCAGAGAGGATACTCTTTACCTCAAGAAGATAAATGCATCGCCTGCTACCAATTTCTTTGAGCTAACAAAGATGCTCCACCCAGTAGTGAGCAAATGTCGTCTAGGTTGTCCTGCAAAGATGGAAATGAAACTCAAATTTTACTTTCCCTTTTCCACATTTGTTGATATCCTTGTCAAAGCTCAATGCTATTTATTATTAGTGCAGTGCACAATAGCAATCTGCACAACATTTGTTAATCTAGAAAACTATATGTGCTGACAGAGAACTTAGTTAATCTGGTTATAGATCACATTAAGTATAGATAAATGTGATGACCTAGTTTAAAATCTACAGAAGTTCCCCGATGCATGCGATGCATGCATTATATAGTAAACTGGTGCATAAAAAATGTTTTAAATACCTTAATAATCAATGCTAATATGAATATATTTTTAGAAATTTATTGCCAAAAGTTATAAATATCTTACTATGAGAAAATGTGGGGAGTTGAGGGAGTTATCGAGTAACGGATAGTAATTAGGGTGTTTTTAGTTCTTTCCAATTTTGTCTTTCTAATTAGTTTTAATGTACTATAAACTGTTAAGCACATTTGTTAAATTTTTTGAAATCTTGACACAAATAGGGGTAGAACCAGAAGTATGGCTTTTCTTAAATAACAGTAATATATGCTTAGCTTGAAATGCCCGGGTAATAACTCGAAGTGACACAATATGATGATACGTGTACACTTATATTATTTTTGACCTATATCAAATTATCAATATCTCAGTGAACTAGTACAGTATTAGATAATGAAAAGGAAAGATCAAAGAACCAATATAGAAGTAAACCTCTAAATATATGACGGAAATGCCACTCATTCCCATGAAGATCTGTGGCGACCAATTCTTGCCAAGGTGGATGTTGTGACATGTCCTAGAACGAGAAATTTCAGTATAAGGTAGGGTAAAACTGTAAAACACAAAAGGTATTCTCCAGTTGTGATTATCAAAGCAGATTAAGCTTTTATTGGCACTTACCAATGGTGGTAGGCATTCATCAGCATGCCTCCTCAGTACTGAGAATCCCCCATGGGTACTTGTGTCTGAAGCAGTGAGTGTTTTACAGAAGGAATGTATCGTACACCTTTCAGGTTCAGGAAGTGGAGGATCTGGACATGTGACCTTTCCTTGCTGATCAGAAGTTTAGAGAAATATATATCAACATAAATTGCAAAACTAACAAATAAAAACAAAAAAGGACAATTATATAATTGCATATGTGTACTTGAAGCTTGGCGAAGAGTTAGGTGTTATTTAAACCATCAGGAACTAGACATTCAGGAAAATAATACTCACATCCGGTTCAGGTAGCAAGGTAATCTGTGCATAAACTTCATCACTATCTGCTTCAGCCTATAACATAGAGACAAGCTAATTACATAAGTAAAACAAGTGACTAAAAGTGCCGAAACAGAAAATTAGTTAGAAGAGAGGATAAAGCGATTAGAAGTATAGAAAGCAAAGAAATGACAGAAGAAAGCTTACACGAAGCTGAATGTGCATGACCCTGCATAGGATCTTTGCTGGTAAATTAAACAAGGGCATCTGCTGATCAAGCCCTTGATGGGTAGATGCTTCGAGCTAATGACAAACAAATTCAGATAAAAATTAACCAGGGCGAACTTAAATTTTAGGCTTCAAAGGACACCATACTCAAAGAGAAGTAGATATTTTTTTTTTTTTTTTTGGGGGGGGTGTTCATGCCACACT